>VXBW01004385.1:1037276-1093919 GCA_013400375.1 Thinocorus orbignyianus
AATCCTTCCCAAAAGCAATGCAATAGGTGTAGATCATTCCAACTGAATAATTTTATGTTTTAAAATTGGACAATCCTAAACAAATTCTCTTGTAACGAAAAAGTACAAATATTAACACAACACTTAATTATCCCTGACATGGAA
Organism: Thinocorus orbignyianus; assembly: GCA_013400375.1. NCBI lineage: Eukaryota > Metazoa > Chordata > Aves > Ciconiiformes > Thinocoridae > Thinocorus > Thinocorus orbignyianus. The sequence goes on from VXBW01004385.1 coordinate 1,037,421, forward strand.
TTTTTTACAGAAGCAAAATTAATTTAAATCAGTTTATCTTAATTTTTACAAATAGAAAACAGACAAAGGGATGGGTTAAAAAGAATATTGTGAAGGAACAACTGCAGCCTCCTTGTTTATTCTGGGGAAAGAACATGATAATTCATCCTACTTTCATCCACACAAAAACATCCAAGCAAACCATTAAGTCAAAGTCAGAAAGTTATCTAAGATACATACATTTAGGAATTGTTTACCAATCACTCCATTACTTTTCTATTTCCTAATGATGATGAACGTGCTGCTTTGTAGATCAAAATGAACTTCTAAGACTGGGCACTTTTTAACGATTTTTACTACTAAACTGGGATTATAGTATAAATGTTAAATTGAAACTTTACCATATTCCTGAGCCCCCATAACAATGCAGACTGCAAGTATTCTTTGAAGTAAATTAAAAAGGATCCTGCCAGATCCACTCTACTGAGTGGATGATGAAAACCACAGAAGGTAACTAACATACAAGGTAATTAACAATCCAAATTATGATATTCTTATACAGAAGAAAAAAAAAAAGTTGAGTATTTTATAATGATGTATGTATTTTAATTTTAATACAGTCAATTTTACACTTCTGATTAATAAACACTTTCTTTGTCAGGACTATTAATTCTTTAGTCATATCAGTTCCAGGGGGAAAATTCCAAATGATCCGGTAAATGCAGACATGGCATCCATTACAACTAAACAGCCACAACTTGTTTTCTTATCAAAATGACAGCATGAGATAATGAACTTTCTGTTCAGAACTGTAAGACCCGGAAAGGGAAAGAAATATATGTGCCCAAATACTAATTACTCAGATGCTTAATACTCAACCTCTTCAAAAATCTGGAGATCAGCCAAAAATCCTCATAAATGGTTTGACTTTGTACCAGAACACTTTATCGGCATTCTTAATTTCTGTCTGTGCAGACAGACTGTGCTTCGTACTCAGCAATGAAATAGCTAAATATAACAGCAGTGCTAATTAGATCATACATAAGCGTTTGAGAATTTTGATTATAACCTAGAAGTCTTTATTAAATTCAGCTGAGGAACGTCAACCACATCTGCTACAGCCGTTGCTGAAGGTGGTCGTGTTCTCAAGGGCTGATGCTGATCCTCAACACCTTAGTGGCTGCACACATCACATCCGAGATGTGATTCTTCAGCAGTGCAGACGAATAACTTGTCAGTACAGACCTGCTTCTACCTAAACTAATATCCAATGGCTTATCTATAAAATTAAGTAGTAGCTACTTGTCTTGAAATGAGGATATGAGCTCTTGACCAACTGTACTGTTTAGAGAAAAAAAAGCATTACCGGCAGTAGATGGAAGGACGGATGCTGAGTTCCTCTATACAGGATCTGTGTACAAGGGTGCAGTTACAGCATTGGGCACTTCATCCCTTGTCTTTGTCTCTTTCCTTTCTCCCCACTTAAACCTCATTCTAAAACTTTTACATCTTTTTCATACAGAAATATATTCCATTTTGACACACACACTGTCGCTACTTAGGAAGAAGTAGGTACTTTGAAAAAATGGACCAATTATGAGGAAAGTTTCAGTCTAAATACCATATTGGTTGTTGCTGTTCTATGCTACTAAAAAAAAAAAAAAAAAAATCAACAGAAACATCAGGGACAAAAATTCATTCTACCGAAATAAATCAAAAACCAGTGACTTCACAGGGAAAAAAAGGTTTTGCCTCAAACACACACGTGAAGCTAATACCCAAAACCTCAACTCTACTTCTATAAATAAAATCACAATGCTTCCATGTAAAAACCGTAACCAAAACACCACCTGAGACTGATCTCAGATGACTTTTTTTTCTAATGTGCGCATATTTGAAGGTTGTTCATTTCACTCGGCAACAGCAGTAAGTACCAGTGGAAGTTTAGAAGTTCAGTCAACATAGAAAGAGAAAAGGAATACATTTTGGAAATTTTACTAAATTATTCTGGTTTGCTTCCCATTTTACAAGCTCAGCAATGTTAAGGTTGTTACAAAATCCAGCATCAATATCTCATCAACATCAGTATCTCAATAAAAATTGAGACCAAATTGTGAATCCATTTAAATCAAATTATAATTATTTTTTCATTTTCTAGGATAATTTTTAAGATTTCTTTCTATCAGTTGATGATATATATCCAATAATAGATAAATTAAGCCTTCAATGTAATTGAAGTTTTACTTAAGTAAGCTTATTTAAAAAAACAGAATGATTTAGAACTCATGCATTTACTTTTTTGAACTTTAGCGAGCAGAACAGATAGAATTCGTGACGTTAAAACTGTTCAGGCATAATAAAAGCTAAAAGTATGTCCTTGCTGAATGATGAAATGAGATTTCCACAGACCACGTAATGCCTTGTTTCCTGCCATCAGACTGTCACAGCATGAAAACTTTCTCCTGCGTGCGGAGGTTTTGATACCCATTTCCCTGGTGAAAGGGTGCAAGAGGATCTGAAAGAGTTATTGACAATTCATACAGTATCCCATATTTCATTAGACACTACAAGCAGAGAACATATCTTAACTCTGAGGGGAGATGAAGCAACAATGTTTTAAATGACTATTGACTCCGCTAAATTTCCTGATAATGTCAGAAGACTGTAGTCTGTCAGGTGCATGAGAGACTCAAGATGATACAGGAATCCAATTATGCCAAGTCTATTTAGTTGTCCTGTTTGCTAAGCCAAAGGTTAACGAGAACTGCACTGAAAAAACCTCCTGTGGTATTACAAAGTATTTCTTATGCTGCATAACATGTAAATGAAAAAGTATTTTAATCAACTCTTTCTTTAACTCTTTAATTGCAATGGAATACTATACAATACAGCCAGTGAAAAACTCACGATGGAAAAAGTGCTTTTAAAAATTCGCCACTGAACTGAAGGCATAATGACTAATTACTAAAGTGATTATTACTGAATATTTCTGATTTGCAAAGGAAAAAATGTTCAGAAGTCAGAACCATAGATAGTCATTGCTAGCATTAAATCTTTATAAATAGTAAGCTATGGCCTCTAATTTTAGACAGAAATTAATTATATTTTTGTTGGTAACACATTCAAATCTGTTTACACAGCTGACAAGTCTCAGCTGCACCAGACTCGAGCAGTGAGATTTGAGGACTCTTCTTTGGAGCAGATGACTCCACATTCACCAATTTCATTAAAGATGAAAAGGGGAAAAAATTCACCTGCAACAATGTCACTTGCAAAAACAGACTTAGAACAGATTGATGAGTTTTACGTATGTGAGGTATCCTATTCAAAAGAAAGAGGGTGGGGGGCTGGGGGGAACCTACGGGAAAACCTAACAGCTGTGGGAAAACGGATTAGAAGTGTTGAGTTTCCAATTCTTTTTTGGGCTAATGTAAACTAATAAAATGTTAAAATGGATCCACATTTCAAAGACTGTAATTACCACATGACACCATGCTGTTATTTCAGATCATACATCTATCATCTCAGATATGCTCTTGAATACATGGACATAGATTTACCCACCTCTCTCAAATTTAACTACTGTTTCTGCAAACACTCCCAGACATATTTTACAAGTATATTGAAATTAAGGCAGTCTTTGGCTTTTTTTTTTTTTTTTTTGATTGACATAAATCCTTTACCCAGAGTGAAAAACCAGCAGCCTTATTACACAAACAGCATTTCCCTCTTTGTAAGAAAACAGTAGTAATGGACAGGAAAATAAGTCCTTGAAGATACTGCTAATATGTAGAGAAAGCAGATGCCAACTCTATTTTGCCTTTGTAGAACACTCAAGTTCAACCCCTAGTTTAAAAGAATAAATTTATAAAAATAGAAATTTTTTTTTCCTAAATTTTTCTCAGGTCACAAAATCTACATACAACATAGCTACATAATTATTCCAGCTTTTTTTTTATTTTTATTTTTAAATAAAGGCAGACCTCACTAACTAGCATTGGAAATATAATACAAAAAGAAAATTATCTGAGCAAAACCGACAGACATGCTGTAAAACATAACCATAAGGACAACCATGCAAGGAATCACATCTAATATTTAAGGGAATTCTGCAGTTAAGTCCCACAATTTCATGAGTTTGTAGGAAATTCACAGCCAGATCTGATTCTGTTACCAAGGGTATACTTTGATTTCAGCTAAGATTTCCTTACATTTCTAAATAATGGTAATTCTAAAACCTGCAAAATACTTTTGAAAATTGAATAGATATTGTGCTGTATACATATTATTTACTATATCAAATTGTAATCTTGCAAACATCCATACCCTCTTACTGGCCCAGCAAGAATCAAGGTAGGTCCTTTGAAAGCAAATGAATCTCTCCACTGATTTCAAGAGGAACACCTGCTTCAAGGCCAATCTTAAGCTCAAGCTCAAGAACACCAGTGATCTGATGGACATAACTGAGGAAAATATCTAGATATGCACTTAGAATACATGTTAAACAAAACAAAACAAAACAAAAACCACAACAAAAAAAAACAACCAAGAAAAAAAAAACAAAACCCTTCTTCTCTGAAGTTCAACCACTTCAACAGACATCCTCAAGTTCCAAGATGAATTTGATACACACAAATAATTTCAATGGAAATGTGCTTCAGTAAGCCTATCCTTTAGTATTTGTATCTTTCAAGAAAAGCTCTGAATTATGCATTATGATTATGAATTATTATGTTTTGATAAGTTACTATGGGACATAAAAGCTATTGGGTGATTCTGATCAAAAAATCCAAGTAAAATCAGCTACTTGTTGGAAGAAATTAAATGAGAAGCAAAGCCACTCACCGAGTCGTCTGTGGCAGAAGGAGGCCAGCCTTCCCATAACTGGTGACGGACAGGGATACTAGTGAGGTCATACACATTCCGCTTTACCTGATAAAAGAATTTAAAAATATTTTTAAAATCAGAATTTGTACTAACAAAAGCCTATGGAAAAATGCCATTATTTTCATCACAATTCACAGCTTTTTATTTTCTTTTTTCCAACTATTGTAAAACAGGTTCCTCCAACACTCAAAGATCTAGATCTGTTCCACATGTTTACATCCAGTACTGCTGAATTGCCAAAAGCAATCAAACAAGACTATGTTAAAGAAAAAAAAAACAAACACACTATATCATTCATAGTGGTTCATTACTACTGCAGTATCATAAATGTGTAAAACAATTCATAATACAAATATTCACAGTAAAAAGTATCACAAAGTAATGAATGAATTAAGGGAATGTAGAAGGTAATAACAAAAGTTCTGTTGCAGGTTTTGCTAGTTAATGTATTCTGTTTCACCTGAAAATTTTAGATTCATGCTACATCTAATGTAAGAAGAAACACCAGTTTTGCGTAAGTTATTAAATGGGATGCATAAATAAAAGTGTGTACATTAAACTTGAAAACAGGAATTAATAAGCACATTTCTAATGAAGACCACACATTTACTAACTAATTTTTACATCAATTCTTTTCTCTTGCTCTTAAAATACAAGTTGCTACCAATAATTATCTCACATGATGGTGGTAAGGAGGAAGGGAGGGGGAATGGAAGAAATTTTCTTGAAAACTTTCAAGTGCAGGAAGAATGCTGCAAAACACAAGAGTTTCAAAACTCTTTCTGCAAAACCATTAACACAATATAAAAAAGCTGGTATGTTTTACCACAGATTTTGTGATCGGATGCATTTTTGTACTTAGGACAGAGAGTGGTATCTCAAAATCTGAGTAATATCTTACACTTGAATGTAAAGATTACACAAACATGTAAATGTTGCCCAGTTGGGCCAGAACTGTGAACAATAAAATGCTTACAGCAAACAATGATGGGCTTTGGTTTGTCTTCCATAAAACTGCTACAGGGAATACAAGGTCCTACCTTCACAGGTCTATTTTAGTTTCCAAATACAGATCTCAACGACCTATATTACACCCACAAAACCAGTCCCAAATAGATAAAAAGGAAGGTTTGATACGTTTTACTAATATTCTACATGACCACTCGCTAGACAGGATATCCCAGGAAGTCAGAAGTTCTGCATCCTGTCCCACCTCCAAAAGGGCTGTACAGTTTAATGCCAAGACACAATAACAAAGAGTTTGACATATTAAACCAAAAAATATTAAAGCAGATAAGATTTTACTTAAAGCAAATTCTAAAACTACTCCAAAACCTGTCCTCTGATGCCTTCTTTAGCTTTTCATTTGTTCACCTGTCAACTGGAAAGAGCCAACAATTAATTGTATTCTAATTTCTGCTAGGAGTATTACTAATAATTCTTTGAACTGAAAAAAATAGTATATAGCTGTCAGCAGGAAATATCTTTGAGCTAACACCTTTCTTGCAGTCTAGCACACTCACTTCAGGTTGACAACTTTCTCTGAACAGAGAAATGGTTATTAAAAAAAATAATAACCAGGAAGAAAGTTTCAATTTGGCAAAATGAGAAATACTCATATAACATATTTAAAGGTTTCATATTGAAGAAATTAATGAAAGATTAATTCTAAACCACAGGTTTCAGGGAGATAATGCAATAAAACAAAGCGATCCACTATATAACCATCTTACACAGTTTGAACCTATCCTTCTGATCAAGTACTTGCCATAGTTTCACCACTGAAGCACCACTGAGTTCTGAACGGGAAGGTAATGAGATAACAGAAACATATGGAATGTGCATATGTTCCCCCTAAATTTGGCATTTATTTTTAGTACAGAATGTATATGCAACATCTGGCAGGAGATACTCTCATCTAAAAATGTGTTTGCATAATGAAATAGCACCAGAACTCTTTCTCCGAGGATCATCTGAGAAAAACGCTGCGTAGATCCTTTCTTTCAAATTTTGCACATCGTTCAAGCACGTTAATAGATGGATGAAGGATACGTGTGCAGGCATTCAGTGGTGAAAGAACTCTTCTAAACACTGTGAATATCCTAATGAGGGGCGAGGGAAGAGGCAGGGATTTCCACACATACACCTGCTCGGGCAACGTTCTTCAAAAGTCTCCTCATGGCACTGCGGCATGAGTTTGCCAACAAATAAATACGACTGAGAAAATTCAGGACATAGAGAGAGCAACCAAAGTACAGCACTCTTACTGTATTTCCAAGGCTTGGATCCTCCAACTCAATTACTGTTGTTTATTCTCACTACTTTTAGTAATCATCGTAGCACCATCATTATTTCATATTAATAAAGTTCCCCTTATTAAAAACAGTGAAGAACTGCTTCACGTTTCTGGACAAATTCAATATATTGGCATGGGAATATGGATTACTAGTGTTAACTAAGCTATACAGATAATAATTTAAATACTGTCAGTTTAAAGCTCTATAAATGTAAATATTCTGCACAGATGAGTGGAAAACAATGGCTTCAGTTTATTATCCAACAGCAAGATACATTACTTCCGACTCTTGAGTCTACATCTCAGATCCTTTGGCTGCCTGATCTGAACATTTCAGTATCATAACATGTATCTGGGTTGGATTTTCAGCTCAGCTTTACATTCACTGTATGTTTTAGAATCACTGAGACAACTCTCCTTTTTTTGTTCAACTGTATACCCGATAACCTTTATGTTAACATTGGTTTTTGTTTTTGCAGGAAGACCATTCTGGTAACTATCTTTCAACTAAAAGATTTTACAACTATATTTTAATTAAAAAACTAAACCAGGAACAATATTTTAGATGCAGAATATGGAAGTATTTATTAGTAACTGAAGTACACACCTTATTAATACTTCCTCGTATTTAAGCATGTCATCATTCTTTAAAAAATAGGAATATACCCAAATTATAAAAAACTTATCTAAATACATTTCAAATACGCATATAGATATTATATTCTTTTTTATATATGTATATACACATGTACACACACATGCACCTGTGAAAATAGAATTATGGAGGCCTGAACTCTATAGAACTTGGTATATGATCTCATTCCTCCTGTTCAAAACAAACAGCCTTTCTTCACTGCGTCTTAACAAGAAGGTAGCCTGCTGTGCAGTATTCGTTTCGCAGGAGTATCAAGGTAAAGAGATGTCATTACTCTGTACTGACCCCACAACCGCCCATCAAAATGTAACAATACTGATCTGCGATCACAAGAATAGAGGGATTTTTTGCTATTTTAGTTTTCTTGCATTAAATACTGAGATAAACCCTCCCTGTGAGATAGCTGTTCCCCAATCACACATCAAAGTAGTCTCATTAATATTATTCTCAGAACATAAAACTCTAAAATGAGCTCTTTTCAAGTAACAAGTGAAACATTTATAGAAACGCGGGATCAATACAACTACATAATATTGTTTTCAAAAAGCCTCCAGAATTAAAAATAAAGAACTCACAAGTCACATTCCTCAAATTCCCTTTTAATTCCAAAGCACAACAGAAAGGCATTATGAAAAAAACAGTATTTCCCTTCTTTCATTAACTCATCTGTAACTGCACTGAATTCAATAACATTCCTCTGCTATTCTAAGCTTGAAAGGCATGCTCGGGGTAAAGTGTTATGTTGGTATAAAGCACAATGCCAGACTGATGTGCTGGACAAAAGTGATCAAAGTTGAAGTAATTTTAGCCAACGCACAAGTATTCTGCTGCATTATTCTACCAGAATGACATCTGTTGAGCAACTCGTCGCAGAATAAACTAGTTGTTATAGACAGGCCCGGGCGGGTAGGGGACCACGTAAGACTTATTAGAGTAATGTTTGATTAAACAAACTGCTTGAGTTAAGATCATAACTGGATTTGAAGTTCAGGCCAAAGTAGTCCTCTTTCCAAATAACAAGCCACAAGCAGTTACTTAAGATAAAATAAGCTTGCTTTTAAATAACTACTTAACTTTAGGTTTGTTTGATAATTAGAACAGTATTAAGAAAGTAGACTGAAAAAGTTTTGGAGACCAGGAATGTTCAACTGAGTACGATAACCCCCTTTCAATTCATTAACTGACTTAAATTTCAATTTAAAGTTAAAAATTCTGTAATGAGGTGCAAGTTCTAATGACTCTTATAAAGCAGAACCACAAACTGTTTCTTCACTGTGCCACTGACATATAATCCTACAGTTGTGCTCTTCATGCAACTGAAAAAAGTTGCCACAGCAAATGGATGAAATCTGGTTTAAGATTTTTATTTATAAATTCACATAAATTTATAGGAGAACTGAATTCTTCATAAATTTGTGCAAAGCAAACTCTAACTTCTAGTGCCATCCGCCGAGCTACATTTATTGGCAAACTTTTCGGTTCCCCAGCCTTTGATCAGTTTGAAATACTAATTGGTGGCATTGTCTTTCTGCAGCCCAGAATTTCTTTTCATGTTGTTCAGATGCCGTGGGGACTGGCACATTACTATGGCAGCAGCCCTTCAGATTATAATCTCCAGAATATACGAGATCATTTAAAACCAAATTAAAGGCACATCTATTTGGTTCCACCACTCAGCTGTGAACAGTATCAATACAACCAACTAAAAGAAATTTCAGGTGCAATTTTACTTAGAAAATTATGTATAATTCCTGCAGAATACCCTGCCTTGCAGCTATACACTGAAGCTGGAGAAGTTATAACACAAAGTTATAACTTTACCTCATTTTCATGGGTGTTAGAAGGGAGTTAAAATATTAAACAACTCTTCGTATTTTAAGAAAAACCCCACGTCAAAGGAGCCAGCACACTGAGAAAACTTCCCAGATACAGGCAGTCTTACTTTATTATCTTTCACTGTTTCTAAAAGCAGATAAGCATGTTGCTTTAATAGGAAGGCTAAACACAAAAGATACACTTTTTCAGTAGATACGAAGTTAATCCAACATACAAAGCCCTTCCACATCCATATTAGTAAGGATAAAATGAAATAAAATAAAATAAGCCTGTAGCAGGTAGTGTGATGACGACGACCCTCTGGTGGTTTCACTTGCCAGGAATAAGTAGCTGATTTCTTATTTCTGAATTAGAAAAAATCTGATCTCTGCTGTAAAAAGAAATCCATCAATCTAACACCTACCGAATTGTTAAAAAATTTAAAAATATTATGCTGAATCATCAAAGAACTGTCGTGCCTGAATTTGTATCTTTGAATCACAACAAATCACAACAAAGTTTAACAGTAGTTTCCCTCAGGCTGTTTTCTGCTTATGCAGGTACAAAGTTAATTGAAATAATGTAGATAATGAACTTTTGTTAGTCTTATTATTAAATATAATTTATGCAAAGCTGTAAATTGGCTGAGATGCTAAAGACTGTTCCAGGCACATAGGCAGCATGAAAGACAGTGCAAAAATGAGTGCATGAAAGGCAGACAAAAGGAGCAATAAAGTCAGAGGACTGTGAGGAATGTGGAATGTGAGTTGGGGGGCGCAGGGAAATGAGATCAGACGCCGCAGACAGAGCAAGGTGGTGTGGGGCACCGGTAGGAAAGCCTGAATCTTGACTTTGACATTGTCACAGAAGCAGCCACGACAAGTCAGCAAAGTTTTCAGGGGACAGCAATGATACAGATGGGGCAATGGCAGAAAGCAATGCAAAGCAGGCAAAACCATTTCAGTGAGGAAAAAAGATGGAAAGAAAGGAGGCAAAACCAGCTAAAGCAATAGTATTCAAGATTACAGGGGAAAGCCTTTAACACCTTCACCAGACACAACTCCACCGACAGACAGCAAAGAGCATCAGGAATCCAGCAGTAATTGGAAGCAGGAACAGAAACTACCAGGTTTCCTAACATACAGAAGTATTTTTGTCTCCCACCTTCCTGGCATCCAACACATTTTATGTACAGAAAAGCAACTAAGATGTCCAACTTTCAATTTAGAATTTATGGAACAGCGTTTGAACCAAAATACACCCAGTTTAAACTACTGTCCAAAATGAGTTGCACTGTACCGTAGTATGCAGTAAATACTGTGTCAACATCTTCATTACAAAGCTGGGTGAATTCATTATAAAACCACTGAAATTAACTTAGGTCTGGAAAATAATGTGTGATTTTTGTGACATTTTGCTGACAAGTGTTCAAATAAAGAAGATTAAGTCACATTAAACCCTAAGGAAAGCCCAGCATATACATCTTTTAATGTTTCAAATTCTTTAAATTCAGTATCTGGAAGAGATTGGAGGCCATGAATTCTGCCTCTAATCATTGGCACAGTGGAGTAAAAACTTCATATATAGGGATTAAATGAAAACTTTAAAATAAGAAATCTTTATCTTTTCCAATCTCATTGATGAGGTGAGGAGAAACAGGTAACTACTAAAAAGTATTAAGTGTCTGAATTAGTAAATGTAGAGTTAATGTATTATTTTGCATTAATGTATTTTAAAATGAGACAAGGAGAAAGAATCCATAAACAGACAAAAAAAATTAACACAGAGATGATTCACCATATTATTTTAGTAAAAACTATCTCAATTAGGGAAATGAGACACTGGATATGAAGACACTCCCCAGCACCACTTCCAGAAAGGCAGATGGACTCTTTACTCTCAACTAAGCACTTAGAGCCTCATTCCTCCACATTTACATCCACCACAGTAAGTCATCAAACAAAATCCAAACCAAAAATGTTAACTCCATTTAACAGATGCAAATTCTTGAGGACTACACATAGTCCTAATTACTTAAGTGAAATACTATTGGCAAACTTTAAACGTCCTAAACTGACATTTTATAGATTTCACCATTATTAATATTTCATGATGTTCTGTTTCATTCTGGAACTAACTCATCTTGGATGCCATTTGACATGCTTTTAATGGGTCTCTGCCAAATTAGTATCTTAACACCACAACCTGCAATCAAATGGTCCACTGGGTCATCCTGGTATATCTTTGTGGTTGAAACCTACAAAGTTTGAAACGGAATACCAGAGCAAGGATACATTTAAACTTTACTGAACCTTCTGAGACGTGATTGCCTCATACAATATATATACATGCACATATCTATAATGTATTCTAAAAAGATGGATGTTCCAAGCACATGGGATGTGCCCTCAAAGATTTAGTAAGCTATTTTCCCAACCTCAGCCTTCTGCCCAGATAAGGTATGAGGTGTGAGAATCAATCTGAGCTCTTTTCAAGCTACCAGATACTACTTTTTGCCCCTGCTTTGGATTTGGCCTTTTCTTGGGCTGCAGGAAACATGGCAACTGTTAAAGCATATTCATTATATTAGATTATTCATTATATGCAAATTATATACAACTGTTCCACTTTCTTTAAAATACTGCTTTATTTCTCATTGCCTCAGTTTTCTGCCAGCACACATGCACATTTTAATTCTATGGAATAAAGGAAACTCTTTGCTGATCTCCATATTTAAATACCTGGAATTAGCTATTATTGCTAAAATATTGTTATTGCTAAATGTAAGTTACAATCCTCTGAACTTGATGCAGAAGTTACTGATTGCTGCTATATGGCCTGCACTGCACAAAGGCTCAGCCTACATTATTTTTATTATTCATTGCTTGTAATGCCCAGGAGCCTTAATTGTGATAATCCCCTCTGAACTTAAAACTGCATGACCCTTTGATTTTTTTTAATAGAAGGTTAAAAGAAGAAACAAAGTCCTATAGAAGAAGGGAAAACACACACTTAAGAAATTGAGGCAAGAGACTCAAGTATTTAAAAAACCTAAAAAAACCAAAACAAACAAAAAAACCCCAAAACAACAGGAAAAAAATTATTTTAGCAGCACACGAGCATGAGGTTGAAATAGAGAATGAAAGAATCAGAGTCTGAGCTAGCTGTGACATTAGAGATTGAAAGGAAGATATGATTAGGGTTAGAAGAGTTCAAACAACAAAGACTTACTGCCAAAACAATTTTACAAATTTATTTGAAAATGTCCTAAAGACTTCTGCTAACAAAATAATACTGATGATAAGTTTTGTGTTCATTTGTTCTACAGAAAGTGCACCGACACAGAAAAGATACGTTTTGAAGTCCTAGTTTGTTTTTCCATTCAGTACGAATGGTCATTTGACAAAATACACTTATTAATAAGCAAAATGAAGCAGCACTGCTCAGTAGGAACTTTTAACTGACCTTTATGCACATTATGAAGGACAACAGGCAACTGCTACTAAGTCACCTATTATCAGGGTCACTATCAAGAGGCAACGGCTCTCTTGACAAAGCACCCAATTTCTAATGTTTTCCCCGAGGGAGGATGTTAATTTGCTGCAAAAAAACCCTAAAAAATTACAAAAGCCTGATTGTTAATGTTATCATCCCAATTCCAGTTGCTTTTATTTCCTAAAACATTGATAAATTGCCAAACATCAGCTACTCTATTTCCATTAAGAATCAGTATTTTAAGACCCCTTTAAAAACGGTGGGACAAACCTTGGAGGTCCATACTTATGGAAGATCCCACATCTAGTAGGAAAAATTAGACCGTAGTTTTACGATAGAAAATGTTACTTTTAGGTACCACCTTCCAGCCAATTTCGAAGTGCTTCACAAAGCACAGTAGGAAAATTATGTGAAATCCAGAGTGTTACTGTGGACTCTGCTGCAGCAGTACACAAGGCTGTAACAGAGCTGAAGTTAGATATAATAAAGAATATGCAGGCTGAATTAGGATAACTCTAGGAAGAAGCCAGGAAAAATTAGAAGAACACTGCAGATTAGAAAAGCATAATTGTTAAGATCAGTCTGATGATCTTTAGAGTTTAGAAAAGGCATACGAAAACAGCAGTTGAAAGAGCTGGTCAACTAAATGTAACAGAAGACTGCACCAGGGTGACAGTTTGGGTCTGGGCGAACCTGATGAAAGAGATCATGGGGAGTCAAGGGATGAGTAATTTCACATGCATTGCAGACTTAATGGACAGTCCTAATAAATTATCTCAGTAATTAAATCAATAGCTTGAAGAAAAATATACCTTGACACTTACTGAGCATGAAGTCAAGGCCACGATCAAGAACAGTAAACTTGATTCAAGCTATTTAAAACCACTAGGAAAAGACAATTTAAACTACTAAAAGCACTTTCTGGGCATTCCAACTTCTCTCACACCCACCAGAGCCAGGGCCAGAAGCTACTCCAAGTACTGGGCACCTTGTAAAACATGAAAGAAGGTTGGGAAATAAGAAAAATTCTGCATGCCAGTTACACGGGCTTGACCCCAGCTTGCCCATATCACACGTGCATATGTTAAGACCACTGTACAAACAAGTGTAATTTTGTGGCTCCTGTCATTCAATCTGTTCCACTCCCTTTGTTAGGAACTAGCATGTGAACTCTTCTGCAAAAACTCTGTATTATACTTTTCTGTATCTTGCATTGCCTGTGGTGTTTCTTTTCTAAGGAACCAGTCGTCTTATTGAGTTACTGCATAGTAAATATTCTGGATCTAGTCAGGTTCCTACTCATAAGAACCTCAAAGACTATTTCTAGACTTTAAATTATCACTTGAAGTGAAAGAGACAATCAATTTGATTCTTACAGTGGAAAGTACATCCGTTACACTTTCATGGCTGTCATGTCCTGAACATCAGAAAAACGTAGGCAAATTTACTTGAAGACCAACACCGTCATCTCAATTTCAAAAGAAATTAGTTTGCAACAACCTAAGCATGATAAATACATATATCAGTCTTTCACCACCTCCCTACTTGTCCTTTTTCACAGGTCTCAAAAATAATCAGTCATATCAATAAATGGTAAAACAGACGGTCATTTTAGGAACTAATAAGGAGGTGAATTGAAGCTAGACTTCCCATTCTTACTGCATTTAATTGTAGTAAAGAGCAACATTTGTATTCATATTTAAAAATAAAACAAAAAACCAACATCTTTTCCTCTTCCAAATTTCTTTTCAATTGGGTCTAATGAAAGACTAAATCCCACTGCGTTTTGCAAATCTCTGATTATGATACAAAAACCTATGTTCCTTACCACATTTAATTGACAAACAGTACCTTCCTCCATTCCCACTCCAACATGTTTCAGCAAAAACTGATTGTTTCAAAGCTTTGGAAAACACATAAATCACACATGCTTCAGAGCCTATCCTTAATTTAAGTGATAAGCCTACCAATTGTAGTTTAAGAAATGGAAAACCACATCAGTATCTTGTCATGTGTTTTTTGCTTGTCTCATTTCTAGACCATAGCAAGCCTGCTGCTGAGGGAAGTGAGATGGGTAGGCTCCCGCTATAGCCCTTTTACTCTAAGTGTCAGCCAACAAGATGTCTCTAAAAAGGAAGATGAGTCAGATCTGAAAATACTACTTTCACCACTACTGTGTGCACTGTTGCAATGACAGGACAAAGTTATCAGTGTGAGTTCCACTGCGCTTTCCCCATGTAGCTTGTAATCCTATCTGTAACCCACAGGAAAAAATTATGTGCAAAGTCAATTTTCTCTGAAGTCTTGCTGGCATCTTCAACACATCAAAGAGAATATGGATTACCCAGAAAACCACCAATAACTCAACAGTTGACTTCCCTGGTTCACCTAGGCTGTTAGTGTCACGGAGTTGGTAGACTCTTACAGACGGGAACTCAGTATGAACTCAGCACTAAAGTTAACTGCAGTATCTTTCTCAGTTACTGCAAGTATGAATTAATCAATTATTTTATGTGGTTGAGTTTTAGCAGATATTCTGTTAATGTTATTTTAAATTCAAGTTAAAATAAATTATTAACCAAGGTTTACTGAGCTGTTAGTCAACTTTCTACCAACAAACACATTTCTTGGTACCTCATTTCATTTTTGTGTCTATGAACTCAGCACTTTTGGGGTTTTTCTTTACATTAACAATGTTTAGAAAGAATATGAAATTCGTTTATGCTTTAATCAAGGAATGGCTGTTAGCTTCACACCAGAAAAGAAAATCATTCAGACAATCTGCACAGTGTAAGAATGTCAACATACACACACCAATTACAAATATAGTTACTAATACTGCCACATTTAAGGTCTAGTCATATGGTGCCCGATTACACTATTAACAAGCAGCTCTCCTATATACATATACATTTTTAAAAAGAGAATTCAGTCTATTTAACAATTCGCTAACAAAGCTATTCCTTAGCTCATCCCTGCCATAACCTGCTCTATTCAGAAACATATGGGAAAAGACATTAAATAACCAGTGAAAACCATGGACTTCTGGTATTAGTGCTACACACTGCATACCCCTATTCATTATTCCACCTCCCTTGTTTAATCTATCATTAAGACTCAGTGACCCTACACTAAATTTAAAGCAGATCCTTCCTTCCTCCCATGCCTAAATTCACATACTTTTCTAGTTGGGGATGCCCTCGAGTATTAGCCACTCTACAGGGTTTCTCTAATCTCAGCTCTGAACTATGTTGTGCTATAGAAGCAAGAAATTGCTGGTTTACATCTTTAACTACGGAATCTTCCACCAAAACCCCTCTAATTTACTTATTAAGATAGAAAAAAAAATCTTTCATTTAGTACATATTTAACATGTACAAATATGTATATATTTCCCTCTATACAATATAGAATAAATATTACAAAGCAGGTTGTTTCAAAGCACTGCTTCTCTGTACTTTTGTCCCAAGCACAATTTCACTGGAAAAAATTTTAAAGCTTTCAGAAGTTTATTGCCAGATCTTTTAAGAGCTAGATCTTCATTTGCATTTAAAGTCAATATGAAATTGGTTTCTTATAAACAAACAAACAAATCAAGAAAATAAGACAATTACAAAACAATCAGATATTAGATTTGCTTTTGGGCTTTTAATGCAGGAACTAAAAATAGATAAAAAATATGAAGACCTCTGCCTCTTTTACTTCCTTTTATTGGCACAGATTACACTTTAACAGCAGTGTCAGTGCAGGTGAAAATATATTGTTTTCTGAGTAAGGGACAAGAATCATTATCATTAAGATCTGTATGTATTTGTCAACTATTCCCCTGTCTTCCTCTTTCATGATAAAGTTAAAATTGATCTTCATCAGGATTTTAAAAAGTTAAAGACAGTAAAAAGATGAAATTCTGTTAACAAACGAACCGGGCACAGGTACAATCTGAATACAATTTATCTTCACTGAAAGAAGCCATATAATTTTGTACCGCCTTCATGAACGATACTATTTTTAGCATATTTAAATATGTTTAAACACATTTCCTCAAAAGAATAGAGTTGAAAAGAAGAGCTGTAACCTGACCCAAAAAACCCTCTGGCTCTTATTTCTTTAATTTCTTAAAGTCTTTCCCCAGGCAAGTCAGCACTTGAACTAGTGGTAGGCGTACATGAGCCATATGTATTTGTAGAACACAGAAAGATGAAGGGGAAAGCAAATTAGTAAGGTTCAAGTTGTCAAAAATCATGTTTTCCTATGTGCAGGCTATATTCCAATTCCTGTTTTCTATAAGAAGTTACCAGATAACAGAAAAACATTAGGGATAGTTAAAATAAATACAGTAAGCTGAAAGCAATACTGGAAAACCTGACTTCAGAATTCTACACAAATGCAGACATGGAAAGATGAACAAAAAGTGTCACCAGAAAATGAGAAAAGACAATAAACATGAACTCCATAAAGCTGGTACATCGAACAATTTAGAGATAAAAATGAGCTGGAAGCCTCTCCAACGAGGCAGTTTTCTTTACAAGCAGCAACCCTTTTAAGAAGAAAAAAAAGTCCTGTTTTGCTGAACTTAACCTTTCATCAAAGGCATACTGGCACACACTCCTGCCAAAAGCTGCTTCACATGCTTGAACTGCATTTATGACAGAAAAACTGATAAAAAAAAGTCACAGAAGCTGTCTAGAAAAAAGACTTTTTTCATAAGGGCGAAACCTTATGAAAAGAGAGAAGTTTAGAACTTCGTATCTAGTTTTTCGAGACGGGGGATGTGCCCATTCACTCTCATTCCCCACTAATTTCCAGGCTGTTCAAATGAAACTGCTATTAGGAAGAATGTTTTGATTGGGAAGATAACCAACAAACCTCCCTGGACCCGCATGAGACACTAACAAATGGTCAACATGTAAAAAAATACTAGGATCATTTACACTAACTGTTAAAGCAAAATTTTCAGTAAGTTGGATAGCTATGTATTTAAAAAAATAGATACGTGAAGGTCCCAGTTCCTCAGCTTGCAGTTCAGGTGTGCTTTCTGAACTGGACTGTCTTCCAAAATTGGACTAATTAAATAAAAAAGTTAAGTAGTCCACAATACTGAAATCACATTTCCCCCTAGAAATCCAACATTTAAAAAAAACCCCCTACATTATCTGGTACTACATAAAGGAGTGCACAGCTGAGCCTCTCTCAATGGAACAAGAATTTATTCATTTTATCTTCAATGGTGGCCACCTTAGAGAATTGTCCAACCCAGGTAAAACAGAAACCACACGCTGCTGAAGCCACAAAGTTGTTTCATGAAGGCAAAGGTCAGTATTTCTTGAATATACAATTACGTGCCATTTTAATAGTGTTTGACCAAAACAGTGCAGAAGTTACCTCTTCTGTAGACTCCAGTCTTTACAAAGCTTACCATTGGTATGCTGCAGAACAACAACAGAAAATGTAATGACCACTTAGGAAAAGGAGCTAATTTGAAGCTGTTTCTGGGCATTTTCACTATTCTGCTGTGAAAACTTGTCATCTCACTGAAACAGAAAGATCTGAATAAAGGTTAATTTAATTATTTAAACATAGATATTATCTTCTCTGCATTTTTCAGTCTTAGCTTGACATGAAAGTCTATAACTATTAAATCAGCAATGAACACTGTTCCATTTAATGAAAAAGTTACCAAAGTTGCAGATTATTAGAAACTCAGCTACTCATTTCCCCAAAATTGCCACAAATTATAAATAGCAGATTCGCCATCCAAATTACTTTCTCTCTAAAATAAAACTAGAAACCATGTATTACAAATAATACTCAGAGATAACAAATATTAAGATCAGAAAAGATCTATTCAGCTCAAATTAACACATTTCTATAAATCAAAGCAAAATTTACCCTCTCTTTCATTCCTGTTACAGAATTATCACTTCAATAGCCAATGAAAAGACAGATCTAATGAAGTATTGCAGTATCTCCCAAAAAAATATTTTCAGCTCTGTTTTTCTTTTAAGTGCTTGAAAGGAAAAGAGTAGTGAATTGCTCCTGCAGTCTTTTTTATTACTGTGTTATACCAAAAGAGTTAAACCAAGTCTTTATTTTTTACAGACTTCAAAATTTATAATTTTTTAATCTCACTGCAACAATGGCAAAGGAAACCTCTGACCACAAAGGACAGTAATTTAACAGCAACAGAGAAGTTCTGCTTTGAGCACTAACCTTCCTTGCCTCTACTAATACATAATGGGCTGAGGTGACTAAAGACTTATTGGGTAGCTAAGAGACATCCAAGAGCTCTGCACTCTGAGATCAAGGAAATAATCCAATATCCCTTGGGAGTAAGTTTCCATGACAGACAAGGATCTAGACTTCTACCAAAGACTTGGTCATTCAGCTACATCTTGATGAGTCTCCTGGACTACTTCTACCTATTAGGACAAATACCCACTACTGGAAACAAGCAAGCACCCTCTAACCCTGAAAGCATCTACATACATCATAGGGGGTCCATTGATTTGAGATAGGGAAGATGAATCAGTTAGCCTATCAAGAACAAGTCAGAAGTCTGAAGAAAGGACTCGTCATTCATCCGCAGAGAAAGTATGCCCTGGATCTAAAATTGTTTCAAACAGGACAGTGAAATCATAATCCCCTCTTTCATGATTCATGTGAGAGCACTTAGAAGAAAATTAATTAGAGGCACATCCAACGGATCAAGAACATACATAAACAGGCAGGCTACAGCGATGTAAGGTCTGGATAGTTTCATTAGCACTTTTTTGTTGTTTCTGAAACTAAAAGATCATCCTTGAGTAACCGCAACCTGGAAAGTTTTCAGGACATCCCCCAAGGTCTCAGCATTGTCAGAAATGTTCCAAATCATCTGGGCATGCCATCTTTGGGCACTTAAACAGATGAACCAGAAGGAAATGGGACCTCCTGAAAGACTAAACATGTTTTAAGAGAGGAGCCAAGTCTCTGAACATCCTTGTTAATGGGTGACCATCACTGTGATCCTGAGGTACGCGAGACTTTTGCAAATACACTATCAGCAGCTGCTGAAAAACATTCTCTAAAGAGCTTGTGATCTTGCCTGGGTGAGTGAGATGTCACTAATCATCAGGAAAAGAGACAGAAAGCCATGTACCCCATCATATGGATGACGTGACTGCTGATCATAGAGACACAAAGCTACACAACCAAATTTAAGTGACACACACATTAATAGCAGTCATGACAGCCTCACAGTCAAAGATGGTTCTCAGGCAAGAAGTGAGTTGCAACGTTGAGAGAGGAATCTGGCAGGATAGGAAACAGATTAACTGACCCCCTTGAATAGAGAAACCTGCTCAGTAACATCAAAACTCTCCACATGAATGTGAAAATAAAGGCATTCAGACCGTCTGTTTTAAAGGTAAGTACTCTCATCTTGTATTCAATTTTAGATATTTGGAATAGTTTCTGCAAAATCCTCTTCCCTTGAAATAAGAGGCCATTATTAAAGCCCGATGGATTAGAAGACCCAGAAAAGGCTTGCCTGCAGATGTCTTGTGAAAACGAATTCCTGAAAAGCAGCAGGGAAAGAGGTTGCAGAGATGGCAAAAAGCCAACAAAAAGCTAAGAGCTGCTGGTAATGGTGTCACGGAGACAGGCATTTTAAATTCTAAATCCAGACCAGAAGAAACATGTGTAATCTGTCACCAAAGCTGTGGAGAAAATGGATGGATCAGGTTGGAAGGGAAATAGGCCACTTCTTTCCAAAGTCATCAAACCTGTTTTGAAAGTTGAGATTGAGATACCAGGTGTCGAATATAGGTCCATCTGTGGCGGCTGTATCAATGACAATACCCTAAGAACTCAATCTTTATCGTGGTCTGCAAGGAAGCCATGGGAGCAGCAAGTCATTCAAGGGCATCTGCAGTTCATTCTGCTGTGTATCTTCAACCTTGTTGCAGACTTTGAAAGCATGGGATCAATATATGCTCGAAGAAATACCTCCAGTTACTCACTAAAATTCAGAAGATCACTGGCAAAAAAAATCCTATTTCTAGACTTTGGTATACAGGTAACGTCAAAAAACCAAGAAGCTTCTGTTCATACGCCCACCTCTCAGAGAGTGATATTCCAGATCTGATCCTTGGAAATAGGTCACTAAAAGATCAGAATCCGGGATGAAGATTTGTAGGAGATGTTAATGTCACATTATCTTAAAAATACTTATCAATGCACATCAGACATTAGCCTTGTGAAAGATGTAATTCTAACATGTATCACGCAAATGAACAAGCTGAACACTAGCAATGACAACCTTACTCTTTTGTTTTTCAGTATCTGTCTCTGAATCAGAAGATCTTAAGGCATGTTCACTGCGCAGGGATGGAGGAGGATAGAAAAGCACTTTTCAGAATAAAAACTGTGTGGAAATACTTGCAAATTAAACGCCTCTTTTTACTTTCATCAGAGCTTTCCTTTCAAAAAAAGAATCAATAAAGCTTCACAAGAGTAAACTGTGCGCGGTTGTTTTTCCTGCATCAACATCAGTGCCAATTAAATTCTGAACCCTAAATCTTTATTGTTTCCTATTAGCTGCTAACCAGAACGAACACTGTGATTTTCTGAGATCCCAGGCTGAGACTTGCCGTAACAGCAGTTAGTAAAAATATTCTCGTTTTGACTTGTCTGCTGAGTAAACTTGACATCGAAGCTACACGGTGGAAAATAAATACATAATACCAAGATGTTAATTTTACAGAAACACTTAACTTTTGTGACCACAATTAACACTTGAAGGGGGGAAAATGCCATTGACACTTGTGCCTCGCTCCTGCTTCTGCATTTCTGCTCAGGCTCCCTCTCCAAGCAGCAACTGGGCTCCTGCAGAAGCCAGGCTGCCGTTGACCCCAGGGGCTGCCTTCAAAGCAGCACCTGGGGAGAAAAAGGGGAGCAGGATGACAGGGAGTTAAATATAGCTGTAAAATGACATTGACTCCCAGTTCAGATCCCAAACAGAAGTCTAAGGGCAAACTGCTGCTGAGAACAGCTCATCCTCTCCTCTTCCCTCCCCTACTCTCAAGCCCTGGGGACATTTGAACGAGGAGGGCAGCAAGACACGATTCCCAGGACATCAACAGTTTTGTGGGACCAGCATCCTACCTGCACAAACAGACAGGAAGGCAGAATTGGCCCTAAATTTACAACGCTACAAGGCCTTGTCTTTTTTTTCTTTTCTTTTTTTTTTTTTTAATAAAATAAAATAACCAGAAAAACAAGCTGTCTTAATGTACATTTTGAGAATACAGCTAATTTTATTTTGCATAAATACTGCTCCACATCTCTCACTCCATTCCCTAAGACACACAGAACAACTTTTGGAATACTGCATTCCTTCAAGCCACCATGGGTCTCATTATAGAGTAGAGTATTTTCACATTTGTAGAATTTATTTCACCGTTATAGAAGAAACAGGACAAAAAACCTAAAAGAAAAATTACCCAACGAGTCATCATTTTAACAGTGGTAGAATATGGATAGCATATTTACAGAAATTAGAAAGTCTGAACAAGTTTTATTTATGACGGATAGGAACACTGAACTTTGTAGTAATCTCTAATTTAACATTGCACGTGAATCGCCAAGCAGTTGAAGAACAGAGTAAAAAAACTGACATTTTCCTTATTGTAATTGCATTGCAGGAAGTCAGCCATGGCACACAAATGGGAGAACTGAAGAATGCAAGGAATTGAGAAAAAGCTTCAAAAAAGGCTTGGAAGCATTTATTTTGGTCTATAAAACCAACCAAAGTCAAAGGACTCCTTTTGGCTGAAAAAGAAAGTCATCATGGAAAGAAAAAAAGGAGGGGACACTAAACACCCCGAAGAACATGCCGCTTAGTTGGTTGGGCTTTTACTCAATATTACTGTAATAATTCTTGGTTACATAGGTAACCAAATAATACTGTCAGTAATAATTTTTTATTACATGAATAGACAGAGAGTCTAAAAGGTCTTCAAAATCAAAGTCCATATTTATACAAAAGAAGATGTGCCACTTCAGAGGGAAATCTTCAAGCTCGTTACACTAGGATGGCAGGAGCACTGAGAAAAGGGCTTGCTGACAAGGTTTATTCATGCTTCACATGAGGCACTACAGTACTTCGTGTTACTCTATTCATTTACAACTGGTATATGGCTAGTTTTAGTACGGTCTGTAGTTCCTACTTGCTTGCAAAGTGAAGATGGGACCATTGAGGGAAACCAAAGTTTTGCCTTCTACCAGATGCATGTAGGTGAGTGTTTGTAAAAACAAAGGGTTTACTACGATCCATTTGTCACATAATAACTAATACAGGTTGAAATTATTCTTTTTACCTCACCACAGACAAGACTCACTTTGCTTTGACTCCATCTAATTCCGCCTCTGTATATGTTAAAGTAGGACAAACTGCCCTTAAGATAAATAAGAATGATGGTGCAATAGTTCATGTTGGTTTAACTAAATAAGATTAGAATTACACCTATATTTTAAAACTGTGTAGCATTTTTGCATGAGGAGGTTCTAAACTGTAAAACATAGCATCCTATACTGTAAGTTTTTCTCTTTACTACAACCCTGAAACATTCATAAAGGTGAGGCGGCACGGGAGTTTTAAAATGGACTGAGATTTTGAAAAACAGAATGGCAGCCTCAAAAAATGCCAACTAACCACTGACCAAATCCAACCTGTTTCAAGGCTAAAAATGTCCATCAAACCTTAATAACTAAGTAATAAATCCCTTTGAATCAATACATTCGGAACACTAATTCAAGATGATTAAAGAAGTAGATAACATTAAGAATTAAAATGCAGAGCACGTGGTATGTAAACATCAAACACAAAATATTATTAATTGTTATATACTTCTCATGTATTTGCACTACACACATATTTCAAATGCAAATATTAATTTGGAGAGAAATACCTACTGTATATGCACACACTGAAACAGTTTGCTCAGCTATACCACATCCGTGGTTATTTGACAAGTTATAGCATCGCAAGCTGCTCATTTATATATTCAGCTATTCTGTCTAGTTTTCCCTGTGAAGATGTTAATAAAACAACTGTTTTACAGATCTGTACTAACAGCTCCTCCTCTGAACCACAAGGATATTCATAGTTATGCAAATTCAGTGTATAAAATGTACACAAACAAAAAGACATCAAAAATGTAAACCCACTTTTCTAAAATCTACAAAAGTGTAATTCTATCGAGCTATAGAATACCAAGAAAAACAATTTAGTTGATAGAAAATTTTTCCATTTGATATTTGTATAATAACCAGTGAAAAATTCAGTCTCTGTTTGAAAAGCTAACGTGCAAGTATTGTACTCAGTAATTCCCTCCAAACAGGGACAGTTTTTGAGTCTAATTCAACATATTTGGCACTCCGCATTGCAGAAAATACATATAAAGAGCATAATAACTTAAAATTTTCTGATTTACAGTATGTTTTTCTGCACTGTAAAGAGTAAACAGTATTTAGAAAAGTCAGATAAACCATCTCGATTTTTTTAAACAAGCAGCAATGAATAATTTCTTAAAAGGTTTTTCATAAAAAACTGCAAAAGTCAAAAAACCAGAAGATAAAGAGTAGAAATGAGGAAGTAATGAAGAAGAAAACATGTATGTGAAGTAACAGAAAAAAGACAAAAGAAGAGAAAAAGAGAAAAAGACATGGATTAGTAAACAAGCAAAAAAACCTACAGAGGAGAAAATACACATGGGTGATTGTCAGATTTTGGAAGTCAAACCTGAATGATCTTAGATCTGACCTATAAACTGACACAAGGCAAAAGACACAAAATGAGAACTGAAATTGGATTTGCAGTACTTTTCTGATACCAGTGTCTTGAGACAACAGATGCTTATTTCATGCATGCTATAATTATCCTTTACTTCAAACAGTTTGCATCTATGTTTCAGAAGAAACATTTAATCTTCGAATTTTATTGTTCTTCACTTCAAACTGATCTTAAGAAAAAAGTGGAATAAAACACAACGCTAACATAGTCCTCTAAATGAAAAAATATACCTTTTTGGGTATTCAAAAGGCTTGTCTTACTGCTCATGTGGATTCTTTGCCCGACTACTCTGCAGTGAGTTGAAAACACACAGGAGGTGCACTTCTCACTTAATCTTTCATTTGTTTGTTCTCATTCAAGAAGAATGTGACCACCTCTACTTACAGAATCATTAAAAAATGACAGTGTTTCTGCTACAACAGAGAAGGTTTTCCAATGGTCTACCATTTAAAAATACTGGTTTGCAAAGGACTGATGCAGATGCAGTACATGTAGGATGGAATTGCATTAGTGTTTCCCTTCAAAAACACACTCCTGATCTTAAGACTCCCATTTGTCTGATTTACTGTACTTAAGCTTGCATGGTGGAGTGGCCTCAGAGGATGCAAACCAAATACCATTAGGATACCACTAAAACAGAAGTTGCACAATTTTTAAATTTCAGTTGCTAAGAACCATTCAACCCACAGGACCAGACTAGAAATGGTGGCTAGTAGAATGCCAGAAACAGAAATAGTGTGGACAGTAGACCCTCACCACCAGCTGGTTTTATATTCAGATGTCCTACTGCACTGCCCTGTGTGCTAATGCAGACTGAGAACTACAACTTAGTGTTCTGTGGGAAGATTTAAAGGGGAGAGTAAAAGACATCTTCACGGCAATTCAAGCTTCATCTTAGTCTATTCCTCTTAGCTTATCAAAAAAGAAACTTTCACCCCACCCAGACCTCTCAGAAAATTTCCATATTTTTTTTCATTGGCTTCCTGAGACCCAAACTTGAAATATCAATGTGGACCTGCCCGACTTGACAGCTTACCTTTTGGATCAGAGAGAGAAATTTTACTTTACTCTTTGCTACTACAAAAAAGTACCCTCTTTCACCATTCTGTTGCTGCTTTTTGTGAATGTCAGAGCTTCTCCATTTTGTTTGTCTTAGTCCTGTGCTAGGCTGCCCTGTGGTCATAGTTCTCAGCTGCAGCCTAGTCTTTTCTCTGCCAGCCCAGTGTCAAAGTAAAGAATAAAAAAGAGCCAAGACCTTTTAAGCAGAGTGGGTGAAAGAGACTGTTAGTTATAGGTGAAATTGTCAACACACAAAACATCTCCCAGATTAATCTAAGCACTTCTTCCAGTCTCCACTTTTGAATTATTCAGGAATAAGTCCTTCTTGTCTTAAAAGAGGAACTTTTTGTGGGTAAGTGCAAACAGGAGTTTATGCAAGACACAGAGGGGAGATGTTGAACTGAAATTCGGCTTATGGTTACAGAGAAACTAAAATGGGACACAGAAAGAGCTCACAACCTTTCTTAAGTAAGAGTTACTGTTTCAGAGTTGCTGAGTTCAGTAAAAGGTAGCTTGTAATCAGAAAAAAATATTAGAGAACAATATAAAACCTTTGTCTTTCTGTTTCTCCTGGAAGAAATAACAAAGATACTTGGGGTGCTACATTTTGCTCTGATGCTGTGAATGAAATTACTGGAATTAGGTCAATTCTTAGAACTCATTATCCCTGTCCCCATTTCCTTTTGTTAGGGTTGGAATAAGGTATGTACAGCTATACTGCCTGATACCAGGCAGACAGACTTACTGCCACTGTATAAGCACAGATTTGTAGGGAGATGCTCCCTCTTCCTTAGAGACACATCATAGAAAAACAATAAAAAATCCTTGTTCTTATTACTCCTCTTTCCCCTTTTTCCTTTTATTGCTTATCTGTTTCCAGTACTCTGAAGGTCTTGAGCTAGCCTTCTATACTTTGAAATGACACTAACATCATAATTTCCAAGAGAGCCTCTAGATCTAAAATATACTAGGAAACAGGTACTGGAGGGAATCCCCTTCCTGAAGAGGAAGAATAGCAGTAAGAGCTAAGACCTTTGGGACATCACATCTGTTCTTCATATAAACGCACCCCATTCCAAAGCAATAAATACAAGTGAATACAAGATCTCAAAATTTTCTACCGATGTATTTAATTTTTAATTTAATCCCAAAGTATCATGCCTAAAAAAACAACACAAGCATTTTATGCTGCACATGACACAGTCAGAGAGCTTCCACAGGTAACTTGAGAAAAAACAAGATTTTCTAGTAACTTCTTTTTTTTTTTCCAAAACACAACAAATTCAAGAAGGTTAAGACTTTACAGCACTGTTCTGCACTTTCTATCTCCTGGGAAGATGAACTGAAAAAAATATCCTTTTCTAACCAAACTTAAGACTTTTTCTTTTTAACCTGATTTTGTAAGAAGTAAGAAATAATTCATGAACACAATAACCTCCTTTCCAGTCAGCATCTACTCCAAAGCTCCATGCCTTGTCTTTTCACAAGGCCACCTTCCCAGTAATTGCATTTTCTTGGTGTTGTTGGTTGTCCTACTTTCTTGCCTATTCTCCCCTAATTTCTTTATTTTTTTTCTACCTTTTCACCAGCCCCAAAACTGTAGCCACAGGAAACTCAACAAGATTTTGTTCTGGAGTGAGTAACCCATGGTCTGAAGAGGAGTATATAAAGCCAGAAATCAAAGAGGAGCAGAAAAATGACTGGGTATACTTGCGAAGCAGAAGTCAGAGGGCACTGAACAGAAACCTCCTTTTCTTTTTCCTGTGTTGCTCGCTGTTGGAAAAGTAAAATATCCAACACAGAAGCAAGCTCCACAGAAATGGGAAGTAGCTTTTGTTCACAGGTTCATAGATTTCATATAGGAAGAGACCTACTTATTCCATGCTCACATCCTAGCATGAGCATCATACCCAGAAGGTTCTTAGAGTGTGCAAGGTGAACAGTTGCACTGACTGGAGGTGACCACAAATTTCAGTCAGGTTGACTGGATCTTGTGGCAGTTACCCCTCTTCTGGAGGATTTGATTTTGCTCTCCTTTCTTTTCAAGCCTAGTTTGCTCCTGCACCTTTGTATAGCTACGCTTTAAGCAGTTTGTCTCTGCCATACCTGGTGGAGGTTTAACTTGAGAAACTCCTCTAATCTGTTTTCATTTAATTCTACGTCCCTATAGAAAAGCTTCTTGTGCCATCTGTGCCCTGATGCTCCTCCAGTTGAAAACTGTGTGGTTTGATTTGTACATAGATTAAGAATGGAGTTCTACAGTACAAGCTTATATCATTTCTGCTGTCCACCATCAGCATCCCCACGTATCTGCCAGCGTCATTGCTTTCAAAACAAGCTAAGAATAAGTTCACTTTGGTCTGCTAATCTAGGCAGGGGAAAATAAAGTAGATTCGAGGCTTGGTACAAACCCAAAAATTGTGATCAAACTATATAGTTAGTAAATTGTTTGTCTAAATCTTTCATGTATGATGAAAGATTATTATCATAATTCATTAGCAAATTACAGACTTTGTAATGCGGGCAGTCACAAATTTGGCTTTGTATCAATCATTTTAGACCAGCTGGGTAGAAATTAACACAACTCTAGGATACATAAAATGAAGTGCTCTTTCATTTTTAATTCACTGGAAACTTTGAAGGAAAGAAATGTCAGTTTTCCCTGATTTTTATAAACCACTCCATTTCACTGTAGAGGTACAGAGACACACACAGAGCGTATGTAATTTAATACCACAGTAACTGCTCAATCAAAATAAATAAAATATATAGTATTTGTAAAAGAAAAAGAAGTGTGGTTTAAAAATCCCTTTCATTGTTTCTGAGGCAGTCATACACGCCAGCAATCACCAGAACAATTATTAAACAAACACGAAAGCTAATAGTCTGGCTACTCACAAGATACAATATTGTCAAAATTCCTGCTCTAAGCTTTCCCAGTCTGCTGAGATGACCTCGTGCAAAAATGCTTGTTTTGATTATGTCTGCTTTGCTTAAGCTACAAGGCCACATATAGTGACAGCTGCATTTGGGAGCAACTTAAAACAAATTTTATCTTAGTGGCACCTAACCCAGAGACTGGTACAAGCAGCATGGAAAAGTCAGTGTCAAAATTAAACAATGAAGGCTTTTCTAGGAACAGATGCTTTTTGCCTGCAGCTGTAAAAACCTTAAAACAATCCTATAGCCCACTGTCTGGTCACGCAACTATCACAAAGCAAGGCATAAATTTTGCCACTTATTGCAAATGTTTGCCAAGAGCTTCTATAACCCTTTTTAAAAACAGTAACAGGGATTTCTTGAGGGTGATTATGAGGCCATTTTATCCTTTAAATGAGTGCAAAGCTTTTTCAATTTATGCCCATGATTCTTGGTACAAAAACAAAAGCCTAACTTTTCAAGTTCATCTTTTACACAGACATGGGAATATAACTGAAAAATTAGAAGAAACGGGTTCACTGAAGAGACAGCACACTCTTTCACTAAGATGTTATAGACCAGACAGAGACAAACACTATTAATTCACATTTGAAATGGCAAGTGAGTATTTTCTTTGCATAGTAATTACAAAGCGGTGTAGCGCAACACTATCCTTAAACTGCTGCTAAAATACTGTTGCCCATTTCAGTATTTCTCCACAAATACTACATTAAAGTCTCCAAAAAATTTCCACCTTCCATTAAATGAAGCTAATAAACTTTAAAGTGAAATATAAGCTCTGGGTGAAAAAACTTCTGTAACTCAGTGAATAAAAGTAAATCCTCGGTTCCCAATTAAGTGAGCAATTTGCAATGTCAAGAATCTAGTTGTGCTCCATATGAACTGATGGGGGTTTAGATTAGCTTCTGTTGTGTATTTAAAAGTGATAGCACCAACACGATTTACATAAGTACAATATTTTCAAATATTTTCTCACCAAGCAAACACTCTAAAATTGTGAAGTGTTTCCTTTCTTACTCAAGTTAAAAAAAAAAAAAAGAAAAAAACCACAACTTTTCCAGAACAACAGTTCATTAGCACCTCACTATTTATAAGTATAATTGGGTCGTTTGAAGAGAAAACATGAGAGAACACTGTGCCTACTATAATTTGCACAAACACAAATTTCATTGTTTGAAAACAAATCAGCAATTCAACGATTGTTGTTTTCTTTAAAATAAGTGTATATCATGCCATAATAGAAGTGATCATATTATAGTTAACGTAAGATAGAAAGGTTAAACCATGCTCTGGCACACTTTTAATTTATAAGCTGTAAATTAATCTTTTTTAATTGTGAAAAATGGTAAATTTAATTTTTCATTTCTGATTCAACTAGGTATAATTTATACAGACAGCAGTGTTATGTTATTTAGCTACAGAGTACTGCTTTCCCACTTTAAATAGCACAGGAACGAGGGACATGGCTGTTTAATATGTTCATAAAGCTGCTTAGGTTTTCTTGTCATTTCATGCTAACACCTTTTTAATAGCTAGCATTATGACAGAAGCCTTGCATAAAAATTCTCCACCCTGAAAGTAAAACACAGCAAATATTCAAAATCAGAATAGCAAGCGATGGTTTTAATTGCAGTTTCTTAAAAAAATCAGGGTTTTAAATTAGGTCTTGATCCCCAAAATCCTTAGCATCCTTAAATTACACGAGCAAAGCCATTCAATTCAACATGATTACTTCTAAAATAAGGACAACTCACATGACTGAGCATTTATGGAGCCGAACCTATAACCAAAATTATAACAATGACTCCTCATTACTTTCAAATTCAAATAAATTGATCCTTATCCTTTGAGAGTTTCTCTCAAATCCAGCTACGCTTACGGATGGAGTGTAACAGAAACAGAGAATGAGAGAAAGGAAGAAGGGAGATATAAATACACACACTAAACTACAAGCGCTGACAAATCGAAAGCTAACAGATGTGTGACTTCTAATTAGTTATAATAATCTGTGCTTTGACGCTACTGGAACATGCCTCGCCTTCCGCTGGAAATCAAACAGCTTCCTTTGGAGTTTTAAACTCTCTGGGTGCTTCTAAATTTATTCAAGGAAAGAGGCTTGCTTTCAGCAAATTTTAGATATCTACAGTGATAACTTTATGAAAGGAAAATATTAAATTATAATTATCCTAAACAGACACAGTCTTGTGAAACTAACCCTACATTCATATGAAAATACAAAGCATTGACTATAATGAATTTGATTCATCCTTGGACACAAAGCTTTACCACAGTAAACTCAGTCAACTGTTGCTCTTGCTTTTATATTCATAGTACTTAAATAGCGCACTTTAAAACAAAAAAAACTCCAATTGGCTTTTCATACATCCACCCTCCCCAAAAATAACGCACTTGAAAAACCCAAATATGAAAAGGCTTCAAGGCCTCTTTTCTCCTTTTCACAGCACTTTTTTTTTTTTTTTTTTATTTCTGTTTGCAGTAATCTGCCTTTCACTTTCTCATTGCTACAGAACAAACGAGGAGGCTCAGCACTTTGAAAAGGGGGCTCAATGTGTAATGGGTCCACTAGAATTAATTTAGTTGCACCAAATCCATTGAGCAGTGCGGTTTTTTTCTCTTCTCAAATCATTTTGAGTCGGACGCAGCCCCCAGCCTTTGTAATTCTAGTAAAGCACTTAAAGTGCACAGTAGGTGTTCATCAGGACCATCTGGTCAAAAGCAAAACAAGCTGCTGATTTTGCCTTTGAATAGAATGAAGCAAGTGTGAATTAGTCTCTTCAATTAGCACTATTACAACCTGTCAAGTGCATATTGTAAAACAGGATTATTACAGTATTGGTCACCAGTGCAATTATTTACTCTCTGCCTTTTCTTGCATATAAAAATGTCCATGTTTACTGGTTTTTGATAACTGAAGATCATTTCTTTAATGATATGCACGTCCAAACCCACCGAAACCAAATCACAGGTTATAAAACATACTCTGTCAGGAATATATTAAGCTTCATAATTAATAGAGAAGTAAAAGAGTGCCCTTTCTTTAGCTCTTATTGCTGTTTCTGTTGCATAAAAAGAAAAAGAATAATGGTTCTATACGCTTATCAATACAATCTCTACAGTCAGATATTAAGATATTTTAAGTGCCTAATAAAGCTATCACTTTTGAACAGGTACATAAAAGGTATTTTCTCTTTATTTCCCAAGGAACTTCTTTCTCATAATTCCCAGCACATGACCATTTACAAAAAGTTTATCAAGGATTTCTTTCAGCAAATACATTTCAGTTGAGCAATGTGCTGGTTTTCTTTAAAAGAAAGGAGAAAAAAAAAAAAAAAGAAAA
The DNA here is from genome assembly GCA_013400375.1 of Thinocorus orbignyianus. NCBI lineage: Eukaryota > Metazoa > Chordata > Aves > Ciconiiformes > Thinocoridae > Thinocorus > Thinocorus orbignyianus. The sequence continues at coordinate 1,069,738 of VXBW01004385.1, forward strand.
AAAAACCAACCAAATCAAGAAGCTGATTTAGCTTTATAAAAATAGATTTTTCTCTCTTTATTTAAAAAGCCAAAACCTGGCTTGATCACCAGTACTCATTCACCACTGTAGAACACTGAGGATATCACAGCGATAAACGGTTTAAATTATGTATACTGTTGATATGACTCACGATAAATTTATTATAATTTTTACAGGACAGATTTGTTTAAAAAGCAAACAAAATATTCAAATTTCACAAAAAGAATACGTCTCGAGTACAATCAGTATAGCAAAACCATATTTTACTAACTTCTCTCACACTAAAAAAATAATTGAACAGTTGCGCGTCTCCTATTAAATATAAAAAACTGTTAGTTACTGATTTTTATTAGCATAAGAATAGTCTTTAACAATATTAAAGCAAGCTAAAAACCTCAAAATAGAACACAACTCTTTCTGAAACTACTAATGTATATACCAGATTTGGATATGTTCACGCTCTGATCTCTGGCAAACGTATTTTACGGTAATTACTTAGCTATAACATTAAAAAGAAGAACATTTTTTATATATACATTTCATGTCCCCATGCCAATGTCTGACCTTTACTGTGGATGATCTCACCCTACAACAATTGGCTTGAAAATATTTTGTACAGATACCAACAAATCAGATCTGAAAAAGGTGCAAGACCTTCAGCTGGATTATTTTTTTGCACGCTGAAGGCAAATCATCTGCTTAACTATATTTATATATTACATTTATTTAGGCCTTTTAAATAAGGTTTCTGCCTGTGTGTTTATAAATGGTGGGTTTGTGTCTCATTTCGCATTCATCCACTTATCAAAAAAAGTTTTAAAAAATTCAGCACAAAGGACTTCAAACTGTCACTAGGGTCTGTCAACACGGAATTTATAGTTTATCCCAGCCCAAGCAGTTGTATGCACAAATAGTTCCTCCTCCTGCCTGGAGTGCTATTGGATACATTGCTTTTCATATTCCACCTTAGCCAGTAAGTCTATAGGGAACAAAGAACAAATATATTACCTATCACAGGTGACAGGGATGCTAAGCAGCAAGCCTCCGATTAGGTTATTGGCTAAAGGAAGGGAATAAAGAGCAGATGCAGCTATGCAGAGTCAGCCACTATTTAGAGACCCATCTTCTTTGCATTGTTTGCACAGGTTTTATGTTTTACTAGGAATAATAGTGCCCAGTACGTGCTTTTACCTAGTTTTCTCAACTGGAATCTCCAGCAGTTACAAAATAAAAATCACCAATTTACAAAAAGGCCTGAGGTTTCTGCATATTTAACTCATCCACCCTTTAGCAGCCACAGCTTGTGTACACTGGATACTTCTGTAATCCTGCACACAGGAATCACAAAAAGGCTTCAGAGACTATACCGAGAGTTAAACAGACAAACTCAAACTGCTTGTTTTTAGCAGTTACCCAACTCATTAAAAAAATCTGGGTTTTTTTTCCATACACCACTGACTGAAACAATAAAAAGTGTGAAGCGTGCTATTGTGACAAGAACTCAAATTCAGAAAGTTTTTCACAAATCAGATTGTCTGCTCCAGAACACAAACTTGCTTTCCATGAACCATTTATATATTCTCCCTTTTGAAAAGGGCTGTCCTTCATCTCCATCAAATAATATAACTACAACTTGCAAAAATGAAAAGTAGAAATGTTCATTTCTAAATGACAAGTTCATAAGAATAGACAGAAAACAAATTATGTTGAGCACAGCAATGTCTTGTAGTAATTCAGCACAAAGCTTCTCAAATCAAAGTTTAAAAATTCTCTCACTCCAAGTGCTGATAACCTCTACGAATTTTCTCAGCAGAATAAAGAACAAGTATTCAGACAGAAAATTCTGTTTAGTCTTGTAAGTATTAGGAGTTCAATTTATTAGTATTGTCCTTATTTAACCACATAATACATTGGAAACGTATTGAAATGTATTAATTTGTCTCCAAAACTGGCACAAACCCTACTAATTTCCACTTTAAAATGCGGATCATGGAAAAAAGTAATCATGATATTTCCCAGAACAGTATCTCCCCAGAATTAATTTAATACTGCAATTTTACAAGAACAAACAGATGTCAAAAACCTGTGACACAGATTAATTTGCAATTTAGGCCAACATGTTATGATTAACTTTCCAAGTTAACAACTCCCCTGCCCAACTCACAATAAAAATCCAATATCCAGAATTTTGCACAAGTTCAGTTTTATTTTTTATTTAATTTCCGAATATTCCCTACAGGGATATAATCCTACATCAATATAATTGAATGTAACTTCTATGTTTTAAACTGAGCAATTAAATCTTAATGAGTAAACAGCTGAAGATGTAGATAAAGCATGTTTAAAAAAAAAACAACCCAAAAACCAAAAAACAAAACATGCATTTTCAAGAACCATCCAAAATCCAGCTACTGAATTAACACATAAGAAATTGTGGAAGCAGACGTGAGCACTACGGCTTCGGGCTTCTCTGAGAATTTTCTGCCAGATTGTTTCCCCATTAAACGGCATGATTTTTTTGAAATAACAATTAATCCATATATCATTTACTATTAGACATGCCTTCTAAACAATTAAAAAAATATTAGAGAACTGAAGCAACAGTACTTTAGTAAAAAAGCACAGCTCAGAGCTCACTGGATTTTGCATTTAATCCATTGCAAAATATTTATGATAGTTTTGAAAGGGTAGCAGAGTTTGGGGTTTGGTGTGGTGGGGTCTTGGGGTTTTTTTTGAGTCAACTGGAAAAAATAACCATTCCTTAAAATTCGCGGCACTAATAATAACAACAAAACATACAACTATCCCTAGAGAGACAGTTGCACCCAACAGTGGCAAGCTGTAGAACATTTCTAGAATTCGAAATATTTCTTTTAATAATTGATGTAGTCATTTTGAATCTTTCTGCATAGGATATAACGTGTGAGTAGATTGCATTAACACTGCTTAAACATTTCAACTTGTCAGTATGGCCAAGTCGATTTCTGAAATATTTGCAGTATTTTCCCATCGAAACAGTAATAAAGGTAGAATAAATATATGCCACTGCTTTATAATCACTGAACATTAATGAATATTTTATGTCTTTTTAAATCTCCCTGTTTAATTTAAAAGGGTGAAATTAAGTCTCCTCCCTGCAATATGCCAATTATCTGTAAATCAAACAATAACTTGGCCATTATACTCCTTTTTGTTAATATACCAGAAGCTAATTTGAAAACAGTGAACGGCATTTTTAGGTAATAATTGAATAGTCCTTCCTGCCCTCTTGTGGTTGGTAACTGCAACTCTCATACAGCTTTTCCACGATTACAAAAATACATCCGAAGTTAAAGTGTGAAGAGGAGTGGAGGAGGAAAAAAAAATAAATAAAAAAATAAAAAAATCTTAGTCCCTTGAGAGGAGAGAGACAAGGGAGAGAAGAGAATGAAAGATATCACCAATTCCTTCAAATTGCAGACTAACTAGATTCATCAATCATTTGTAACAATGTTCATTCTATGCTAAAAGAAGAAAAAAAAAATTAAATTAAAAAGCCATTAGGGAGTTAGCACACAGAAGAGTGGTTGTTTTCTGTAATTAGACAAATGTTCGCCAGCCCTTTTACCTCAGCCAAATCCCCAGTGACTCCCAGCAGACTATGCACAGACAGAACATTCACCTGGTTCAGCATCAGCTGCACAAGAAGGTCCTGAGTTCCCTTTTCATTTTATCCTCGAAGATTGTCTTCATAATTTTAAACTCTGTATTGGATGTAATACTTAGGTACATGACAGAAAGGCAAAGAAAGGTCAGGTGCTCGTGCTGACTGTGGGGCAGTAGGGTTCTTTTGCATTTTAGTTGTTAAAATGGTGAAAATCATAACTGACTTTCAAGTTATGTCGATTTTGCATGTTAATACATTGACTGTAACCTGCCACTGCCAGCAAACAGGAAAACTTCAGTGCACGTAAAGGCAGCCTAGATTCCCGTGCACTGTCACACCTTTCTGCTTCCTCTAAGTCTGGAAAGACTCACCAGCAAAGTAATAATAAGTAATATTACTGATTTTTTAAAAAAATGTATTAAAAAAAAAAACAAGCAGACAATATGCACATATATGTTTTCTTTTAGAATCTCACCATTTTGAATTTAACAACAAATAGTCTGATCGTTTATTTACATAAATATTCAAAGATTTTTTAATTGTAAAGAGTGAGAGCTTGGCCCCTCAAAAAACAGACTGATGCAACTCTATTTGCCTATTTATATGATTAAAAAAAACCCCAAACTTACTATAATTGGTTTTAAAAGGTAAAGTAGAAAGCAGGCTTTCACTTAGGGGAAAGATCAGAATTTATATCTTAAGAACAACAGGATCCACAATGAAAACAGATAACGACCACATTTCACTTTTGTATGAAATACTGCTCCTATACCTAATATTACATAACTTAAAATAATTCTGTCTACGACGTCAGCACATGGCACGAAAAACTTCAATAAATTCTGTTTAACCCTGAAAGACTGAGAGAAGCGTCAGACCAACAGCAAGCATACATTTAATTTGAAAAGCAAACATTTAATCTTAATATTTTGTAATGTGAAGTCTGAAAATTCACATTTGTAGATTATTTGTCATGTTTCCAGAAGTTAGTGGGTCATATGGAAAACAACATCCAAAACATCTGGCACCAGAAACACCATGGAGCATTAGACACTAACCTCTGGCTTTAGAGAGGAGTTTTTAAAATATGCAAGGGCTGCCTGTTGTAAATTCAGAGGGTCTGGAGTCATGTTAGAGATATTTGTTCCTACAGGACTGAATTCTGATGAAGCTCTCTACAATATCACCCCTTGCTGGTCACTGTACAGAACGGCAGCGACGCCCATTACACACAAAACCGTTTGGCTCCCACAGCAGCAAGAATTATAGCGCTACGACAGCAACCAGCACCGGTAGAGGTGCCTACAAAATGGAGATGGAGCTGGATGAAAGGAAGAGGGAGAAGAGGGAGTTCAAGGGGCTTAAAGATAAAGTGTCCTTTAAAAAACTGCCCTTCCTCATCACACTTGAATAGCTCAATAAACACTTTTCTTACATTCTGCTACTATACTATACTAAAGAAACATCTTCGCTGTATAATTTAATAGAATACCTTTTTTAGGCTAGTTCTTTAACCAAATTACAGCAATCTTGATGATCCGATCAATTAAACCAAAAAAAGACTAATAAAATCAAGGAATATCCATCAAGACCATGCAAAACTTCTTTAACAGAGCTGGCACTAGCTATAATGAGCTACATTTATTCCTCAGCTGTGAAACAGCACTCACCTCCTGAATAGTACTGCTTCCTGAGAAGTTGAGGTTGTACTCCCGCTGGACTTCTCGATGGGTGACGATCAGCATGAAGTTTTGATTTAATGACTCCTGCAGGGCCCTGAAATGGTTGAAAGAAAAACAAGAAAATCAGGGATAAGCATGTTATAGCTTGTTTTACAGTTAGATGCAAAAACCCCAGGGTACCCTAAACTCTACATGGACAAGTCCAGGCACAACATTATCATCTCTCTTTTCACTCTTAAATGCAAGGAAGCATGCTGAGAATGACCAAAGGCCATTCCTGAACTCCTTCCTTAATAAGGTGACTGCAGCCTTTAAAGCTCTTCTAAACGTTAAGTATTCTCAAAATTGAGGGAGTCACATTATCTTCACAAACATCAGGTATGTTTAGCACTCATAATGCCATTAATACCAGGCTGGTAAGCGTATTGATGACCAGACAAAATATCAAGCTACAATGCACGTTAAAAACTGATGGTAAGTAGCAAAAGGCAACACATGCTCTTGCTTCTCTAAGGTTACCTGAAGCATAAACCAAACGGAAATTCTTCCGCTTAGTTTCACTCAAAGCACAAACCCAGCTAATTGGAATTAACTGGAAAATGAACCACAGCATAATATCTCATATGGGTATTGAGCACTCAGAAATGCTAGTTCTGCTCCAACTGTTTCAAATGTATGTTAAAACATCTTTAATCACATGAATTTTAAAAAAAGGTAATCTTAAGATGCATATTAAACAGGCCAACTATAGGTTCATGTTGTCACAAACTTGGCTTTTTTGTGATTTTCCTGGTAACAAAGCATCTGGATGTTAAAAAGGCATCCTGTCTGCTTAACTAGGTACAAAATTATGCAGCTATCTACTTTTCAAAACAGAAGGCAGGACTCCTGCTACAGACACAGCAATTACAGCTGTGCACAACCTTATCCAGGCTACAAAACTGTAGCAACATTCTAATATGTAGCCTGAATTGCTAAACAATATTTATGCAGATTTGACCTGTTCAGCAGCATATGGAATTGAATTTAGCTTATTCTACTCTTTTATTCTTTTTTCCCTATCACAGTCTTAAAAGAATGCCAGACCAGGGTTTTTTCCCTGACATCTTTACTGTTCTATGACAACACACCATTCCTCTTAGTAATATAGGACAAATCTGTATGCAGATGAGCACAGCTGTATCTTAAGATGCAAGAAGACAAGAAAGACTCAAGATTATTTGAGTCCTGATTTGTTAGTTTTAACTTCTACTGGAATTACTGAGCAGCAGTTTTGCTGCTCTGATGGTAGTGAACCCATGCAATACTCACTCGATGCTTTAGCAAGAGATGCACAATTTGCTTTAGCATCTCAACAAAAGTTACCTTACGAAAATATCTTCACTCAGCAACTTAATTTGGATTCTGTGACATCTTAAACATAATAATCCTACATACTACAAAACAAAGCCATGAAGTGCTGTTTCTCATCTTTATAATTTTGTAATATGGAAGATAAATATAACTCATTGTCAATGCTAAGTATGATCAAGTGTATGAGAGACGCTACAGCTGTAACTGAAGTCAGTCACCTAACATGAAGCTAGCTGTATTTGTCACAAAATGTTGTAAGAAAAGAACCTAAAAAATTTCAAAGACTTAACAGTCTTTCAAAAGAGGAAAAAAAAAATCCTGAAAAGTTTATGCCTATTTTCAAAGGTAATTCTAATCTGATTGTTAACAGTAAGTTTTGCATCTCCACAGCCATATTTTCTTTTGGCAAATGTTCAGTAGCAACTAAAATATCCTGCTGTGCTTTTTCAGATTCTGATTTTTTTATTTGTTTTCAGCAAATACTGGAGGCGAATGACATGCTTAACTGCTCTGAAAACATTAATTGCAGCATATATGAATGGCTCTGGATTCCATACACAATCACACAAGGTTCCATTAGAGCTATTTTTGACTCTTATCTGAAAATCTGTAAACGCTAACCAACAACAGGATTCACATTTTCATTCTGTAATTGATGTAAACATAACATGAACCAGGCTAGTTAGATCAAATCCTAGGTCTCTCAAGGTATGCATGATCGACACACTTCAACACTATCCAAAATACAGCCTGCCAATCAAAAGCATCTGTTCATAGGAAAGGTTTGACACTTCTTTATTTCATCTGATGTGACAGCAGAAAGTATTTAGAAAAGGAAAAAATACTCTTCAAACACAGTTAAATCACGTGCCTTAAAATTAAAAACCTAAAATTTTGAAATAACTAACGATTTTGACACTTCTACTTTTTGGATTTCTAAACAACACAAACTGAATGTTATTAACAAGCAAGTTCTCAGTACATATTCATAGCCAAGTACAGTCAAAGAAGAGACTGAAAATTAGGCTGGGTAAAAAAAAAAAATATTGAAAAAGCTGAAAGTTTTGAAAGTGGCAGCTATTAAAGTGTATGCTTAATTATTCACCTTCAGAAAAATAACATAATAAGGAATACTACTTCTATGCAGTGGTCAACTGATCCAGTCCTGTGAGTTCCTATATCAAAATTTCATACGGCCTGACAGCCTTAAGACCTGGACCATATATATGTTAGAATGCCAATGGGAGGAGGAACTGATGGCACATCTGATGGGCCGTTTGTGCCAAGGACTTCCTACAGGTACCAACGCTCCTCTGTAGGACAGGGTCAATTTGAACACACAGCTGGACAGCCAGCGATGTCAGTCCCATCCTATATTCATTTCTTCCTGCAACTAGGGATGTAGATTACCCCAAGTTATGTGTATGCCAATAGAACTAGGCTTCCAAAACATACCTTGCCCTACAACTGTATTTTCAGCCATTAAGGCTATGATCAAATATACAAAATAAGTGTATTTAAAGGAGATGTCTCATTGACAGTAAACTGAAGCTTACTTTTCTTTCTTTATAGGTGCCCACAACTGCAGTGAGAAGACCAACTTTGAAGACAATGCACATTGGTAAAATTGTGGCTTCAGTGTTTGCAGCAGTTTAATTTCCCTGCAAATGTTATTAGTTGACTACAGTCTTCCAAATGAAACATTTGCATTAAAAGAAAACATTTAAAAAATGGGAAAAATAAATCAGAGCCAAAATCCAGGTCCTATTAAAGTCAAGACAGACTTTCTTTTTGCCCCCATTTTTTTTCTTTCCCAATCAGTGCTAACAGAATTTAATTAATCTGAGAATTAATTAGTGGGGAAAAAAACAAGGCCACTCTTATCAGCACCACTTCCCCCCTATTGCAAACCCTGGCTTTTCAAAAGGTCTTATACTGTCATTACATTATTTTTTTTCCTCATATGAATGATCATACATTCTCTATTCAGTACAGGAGGCAAGGGAATTTGATGAGATTTTTCCATTAGAACTCTACCCGCACCCAAAAAAGAAGTCCAAGAATAGACAAAAGAAAATAGACCTGAGCACAATCATCGCTCTGACCAGTTCTAGCAAAGACAAGACTCAAACCAGCTTAGGATTTCACATGGATTGTCTATACAGCATCGGTTACTGGCACTATACACAATGCACAGAAACCCCAGTGGTGGACCAAGATTCATTTGAGGCTGAAATTCTACAACATGCAAACAAAAATGTTCCTCTTTGAAACTTAAGTTTCAAGCAATGGAAGTTGCAAGAATTTTTCTTTTACTAAACTCGAGATGTAAAAAGTCAATTAAGAGTCTGGAAAGAGTTTATTCACTAGCTATTCCATCCAGATTCCAATACAGTACAATTTATAAACCAGAAGTCTAAAAATTAAGACTAGAAACTGTATTTAGCCAGAAGACGTGTAACTGCAAAAAATGCTAATCTTAGGGGAAAGCAACTGTTCAATCAATCTATGCAACACTGAAAAAGGTGACATTAGTATCTGTATTATATTTTAAGCTTCCAATTCTACTGCTTTTCTATTGTTCTGTAACATTTAATATAGAACAGATCGGTTTTATCTATTGTTAAGTGACTGCCTTAATACTTTATTTTTTGATGTAATACTTTGTTTCCAATAGCATTTTTCTTTGAAATTCTAGTAATATTTAAAGATTTGAAACCAAAAGTATATCCTTAATCAATGATCAGCAAATGCTCCTTTTCATTTCAGTTTTGTAAGTTTTTACAAAATACGTTCAGTATTTCCTATTAGCCAACATCTTTCTTAGTCACATGGAGATTTCCCCCCAAATCTCTGAATTTTATATAAATAGGTATGACACAAGGCAATTAACATTTCCATTTTAAACTTACAGATTTATACAAGCTCATGTCAACAGAAGTCCAAATTTACTGTAATTACAGATTATTTACATTAAAACAAAATAAGAAATCAGTATGTAAATGTAATGTTTGTTGTAGCTAATGCAGCAGGAGGTGGTAGATTAGGTTCAGACAGCAATCAGTTAGCAAATCTGGCTAACATGTAAATGAGCAGAAGCCCTTTTGTTTACATTCTATTGCATTTTAAACTTCAGGATTTTTAAACTGTCTCATGAGCAGATGTGGAAATAAAACATTAATCTTACCATTCTTATTGAAGCTTTCAAAGTAACTAAAGCAAGGCACTGCTCCTGTCCAGCTAAACAGACAATACTAATAACTGGAGTTGCAGGTTACATCGTTCTTAATTAGCACTCTGCTACAGTTGATAGCGTACAACAGGACACCATGCCACAGTCACCACCCCTCTGCAACAATCACACTCAGCACTCAGCAATGTATGGATCCATTACTCAGAAGATGTGGGGGATTTATTCCCATTGACACAGCTAATTACATTTCTTTAAAAAATTACAATCACTTAGCAAAATAACATTATTTGTAGCAGTAATCACAAAGGTGTGCACCTGGTCAAATAGCTTTTAACTGTTTTGAACTTTCTGATGACTCATCAGGTGTAATAAAGAGTGTCTAAGACCTTCAGCTATTTTGCAAAAAAAAAGAATAAATATAAAATACATTCTATCCGTTGAATTGACAAAGTGTCTCCTAGAACATGCAAGATCAGGAGGGACAATCAGGATGACCAAGCTCCATGGCCAGATACACACACCTACACTTCTGACACTCTATTGCATTCTCCAAAACCTTTTTCTGTGAACTGGGTATTGTCAGCTTTGTTGTCCCAAATCAAAAAAGGGAAGGAAAGTGACTCTAAGGAAGTGAAGAATCTAATCTGACAAAGCCGGTGCAAGGGATCTCTCATCCTCTTGGATAATTAAGTGATGGACATTCTTTAGCACCTATCCGTTTAAGACTGCTTTCCAAAGGAAATCATGCTTTTCCCACACACCTGTCCCACCCAGTAACTTTTGAACACACTCACTAGGTTCAAGGATGTCTAGTAGCATTACAAAGTTCTCAAAGATTGGGAGTAAATCCATATCTGGGTAGAGGAAAGAGACCCAAATTACTACCCACCTCAGTAAAAGGCTGCAGTACAAGTACGGTATTTTTGTACTCCATCCAGTTAACTTCTAGCCAGTGAATTACAGAACTACCTACAGTATGTGATGTCTCCTTTTCTTCAACCTTACCTGACTACCAGCTGGAGAATGGAGGCAGGACAACCTGACTTGATTGTCCAGAAAAGTTCTGGATACCTTATCCCTGGAAGTGTTCAAGGTCAGGCTGGATGGGGCTTTGAGCAACCTGGTCTGGTGGGAGGTGTCCCTGCCCATGGCAGGGAGTTGGAAATTGATGAACTAACTTTAAGGTCCTTTCCAACTCTAAATATTCTATGACTGTCTATGCAGGGGAAAAAAGTCACACAGGTTCCACAAAGAAACGGGAAGAACTGGAGGCAGTGTCAGAGGTAGGTGAGATCATAGGAAGCACAGAAGGACTGAGTTACTGCAGTCACTGGGATGAGGCAGGACTTCACTAGAAATGAAGTCTCGTTACATCCACTGTTCACAGAACACATTGTTATTGTTCTAGATATCATGCTTTGCCAACTCAAATTGTGGAAGCAGGGCATGTAACCCTACAGGTGGTATCTGACATTTAAATTTAATCTTTACATCTCAATTTACTAGCACATGGTGGTAATTCACTGGGGTTTATTACCTATAAAAGCTTTAGATATGCCACTGAGGAACAAAGATACCCTCAGAGATTTTTGCTTGTTTAAGCAGCAGGATCACTTTGCCATTACATCTAGATGCTAGTTTTAAGTCAGTTCCAGGTTAAGCCCATTCAGTCTGTCACAATAAACTTCAGAGCCTACACATCAATAAGTTGAAAAAGGATGGTTTCAGACACTGTTGTCCCTCAGTGTCAAAAAACAAGCACAAATTGGAGTTTATAGAACTGTGACCCAATTGCTCCTTTTAAGAAGGGCATATACATAAAATATCATGTACTTTTCAAATACCACTTTCTGGAGATATTCAAATCACAACTATTTTTCTGTAGTCCAAAATAGAAAGCATTTGAAGAAAACAACAGATGAACTCACAAAGTAAGAAGCAAAGTTCCTGGACATCCATTAATAATAGATGTGAGTATCATGCTTCTAAAAATTGTGGGTAACAAACTAATCTGAATAATAACTGACCTAACAGTAGGCAGTAAACAGTGTAACTGGGTTTGGCACATTGCTTCAATTAGATGTGTTTTGATCTGCATTGATGCTTTAATTGGAGGCAAGCCTCCCCTTTCATCTAAAATTTATGACTTCAGGGAGATGATCTAGCCTTCAAATTATCCTTGTTTAAGTAGCCACTAATTAATCATCATTTGCTATCCCAAAGCTACCAACTTTATTTTAAAAATATCCAGAACTAATCTCCATTGTGAAACAAGTCTAAACTGTAAAGGTAACAACCACTTTGATTCTACTAGCAAGTAAAGTTCTTTTAAACTATTCATCCAATAAAAGAAGCCTAAGAACTGTTTTTAAACAGCCTGTTGTTATATAGTTTATTGCAGTTGCATTAAATGGCATTCTTCAGACCCCAGCTTTCCTTCCAGAATCAAAGACACTCTGATTACAACATACAGTGATACCTGGGTAGAAAATTTTGAAATTGGAAATGGATTTCGTAAAAATCCAAACAATTAAAATCTACAGTGTTTCTCCAAAGTATTTTCACCATCCTTCAGTTAGCTGCTTACATACAATGGCCTATTTTCCTCACATAACTACAGCTTCTGTAAGCACACACAGAACAAATACAGTTCATATCACAGCTCACCACCACTTTGCTCCCTCTGTTCCAGTCCCATTACTCCCTCTCTTAATGCTTCTTTTCTTTATTATTTTATCATTCACATCAGCATTCTTACTTCCTCCACAGACTACACAGTTACGTGCACGAGTACCTTTTAGTAATATATGAAGTCAATAGGAAACCAGTTACTTATTTCCATGGATTGTCAAATAACTTTTTCCATCAGTAATATGAATAAATTTGTAGAATATTCTATTGTTTGCTACAACAGCAGAAAAAACAAGTTCTTCTTCGGACAACTCAAAGGCACCCTAGTCTAATGATCATGCAAATTTGACTAATTCCAAACACAACCCTCCCCGTTTGCTTGCTGGAGCTGTGCTGCTCTTCCAGCCTCAATTACTGCGCACCCTCTAGTGGCTACTGAGTAAAATTCTTATTTTCCTGATAAGGAACGCAGAGGGATCTGACTTTAAAGAAGAAGGGGAAAGGGAAGGAGTAATTGCAAATTACTTTATAAGAGTAAAGATTCTATTTACCATAAAACAACACTTAATTTTCAAACCTTAGCAATATTCACTGAACACCCATCATTTAACTTTTTGATTATTCAAATCAGTAATAACAGCTATCCTGCTCAGTTTCAGGAGAAACCTGCTTTTTTAGCCTGCCTATGTACATTTTAAAAGTCTAAAAAGACAAGATAAAGTAATGTTACAAGCATTTCAGAAAGGAAATTCTGATCTGCTGGCAATGACTTATACAAGTTTACGTTAAATGAATTAATGTAATGCCATAACTTATGAAATGCCAGCTCTCACTTCCACAGGAACTAAATTTTTGTTAAATTAAAGTCACTGCATCTGGGAGATGTAAAACTTTGTATGTACCTAAGTGGTCCATGTACCATACCAAGCTTTTAACAAACTTAACAACCTTCTTTTTAATGAATTGCTGAACTGGTTCATCCCAACGCTTACTGGAGTAACGAAAAGGCATTGTATTCACTGACTGCAGATTCCTGCAAGGACACATGCGGCTTCATAAAAACCATCCAAAACCAAATCGTACAAGTAGAATTTATGGCCAAAAAGACTTACCCAGAATGACTTGAAGAAGGAGGAGGCAGGTCAGGTGTTAGAACATAAAGACTATTATTTTTTGGCAAGTGTAGAGTTTTTAAAACAGTCTGAGGGGAGAAAAATCATTATAAATATAAAACATTCACCAATATTGATGTATTATTTCATTTCTTTTAATTATCGATAATTATTTACAATACTATCATATTATTTTTTTGAGATACACTTACTGTTAACTTCCTAGCATCTTTTTTGTAGGTGGGCCACGTTATATAGACAAACACCACAAACTGAAGTGATTTTTTTTTGCAATGTTTTTGTTTAGGAGTTCCTTGTATGCCACCCAAAACATCCAACCCTGTCTGAAAGTCACAATTCTTGCACAATCCCCACCCACAGATGCTCAGTTTGAAACCCTGAATTTCAAAATTAACTGCAAACACAGCTGAAACTTACACTATCGTCTACATCTCCAGTCTTCCACCCTTTTAACAGCATTTTAGATGCAGGAATCTGAAGTTCATTTTCTAGAATGTGTTTGATATCTCCTAAAGAGAAAACAAAGAAAAGATATAAAATATACACACTGTTTTATTTCAAGTAGTACTGAGTTATAGTTAAATGACAGCAAAGAAGAATTTACTACGAAAACCATTTTTCAACGTAGTTACTGTTGTGACATAGACTTCAAACAGTAAAGGACAAATGAAGCTAAATTAAAAAAATAAAAAGCCTAATCACATAAAGCATGAATGATTGGAGAATCACATGAGGATATGATGATCTGGACATGTATTTGAACAGTTCTACACTGCGTATGCTAGGCACACACATTTGCTATCTGGAGCAGTGGACTTCCTCAGCAATGAAGAAAGTGTGTATTTTCAATAGCCAATTCCATCATCAATAGTCCTGAGCTAAAGAACTGGAGTGTTGATACACTTTAACTGCTCTGACGGTTTTTTCAAGGTTTTGTACATTTTGACACTCTCCTCTCCCTGTAGTTATTACAGTCGCAACATAATTCAGGCTGGAAGATACCTCAGGAGCTCATCTAGCCCAAGCTGAGCTCAAAGGTCTGATTAAACCAGTTTAGTCAAGTATTTGTTCAGCCTGACTCTTGAACACCTCTAAGTTTGACAACCTCGCTGATCAACCTGTTCCAGTACTTCACCACCTTCACAACTGAAAAAAACCAAACCAAATAAATCCTTGTATCTAATGGGAATTTTAAATGTTGCACATTGTGTCCATGGACTCTCGTCTAATTATCATGCACCTCCAAGAAGAGTTGGGCTCCATCTTCTCTGTGTCCTCCCAGCAAGCAGTTGCAGACAGAGGTAAGGTCTCTACCTCTCCTTTTCTCTTCCTCAGGATGAGCAAATCCAGTTCTCTGTGCCTCTCCTTCTGTGTTGCCACATGCTCCAGTCCCCTGACTATCTTGGTGGCCTCATTGCAGAATGCCTATGTCTTTCTTGTACCAGGGACCTCAAAATTGGATGCAGCACCCCAGGTAGAGCCTCACAAGTGCTGAATAGATGGGAACAATTATTTCCTTGGATCCATCAGCTACAGTCCTGCTATCAGTCTAGGATGTGGCTGGCCTTCTTTACTGCAAGGGAGTACTGCTGATGCACCCCTAGATCTCTTTTTTCACAAAGCTGCTTTCGAGCTTGTCAGCCCTCAGGCAGTTATCAAAAAGGATAACATTGAGTTACCATATCCCAGACACAGGACTTCAAATTGGCTTTCTTTGAACTTCATGAAACTCCTGTCAGCTCTTTTCTCCAGGCTGTCCAGGGCCCTCTAAATAGCAGCTTTGTCCTCCAGAATATCAGCCACCTTCTCTGGGCTGGAATTCATAGTGAACTTGCCAAGAGCACTCACCTTAACAACCAGGTTCTTAATAAAGACATTAAGCAACACTGGCCCTAGGATCAGTCCCTGAGGGACATCCCTAAACTAGTTACTGTTCACCAGCCACACTTTGAGCCCAGCAGCCCAGCAATTATCTACCTATCTTGTAAGTCCACTTAATCAGTCCTTTTCCTAGCAATATGACTATAAGAATACTAGAGCAGAGTACGTCAAAGGCCTTACTAAAGTCAAAGTGACATCCACCATTCCCTCCTTGTTCACAGAGCCCACCATCAAATCGTAAAAGGCAAGTAACGTTGGTTAGGTACAATTTGCCCTTAGCAAATCCATGCTGGCTCTTCCAAATCACCTTCTTTTCCTTCCTGTGCTCAAAAAGGTCTTCCAGAAATATTTTTCCATAATCTTCTCATGGACCAAGTTCAGCAATCGCCATTGAGCAGTGGGCTCGCGTTTTCCTTAGCCCTTCTTTTCATGCTGATGCTGAAGCCCTTCATGCTTCATAGAAGCCCCTCAGTGGTTTAAGATCCACCTGACCTGAGTCAGACTTAACTCCAAACCTGCACACTCTGGCAACAACTCTGTAGTCATCTTGGGTAGCCCCATCACCACCTTTGACCTTCTGTACTTTCTTTTTCCATTTAGCTTAGTCATAAATTCTTTGGTTTTCTGTGCTGGCCTTCTGCCACGCTTGCTCCTCTTTCTGCATGTTGGAAGGTACTGTTCTCGTCCTTTGAGGATGTTGTCCCTGAAGATCAACCAGCTCTCCTGGGCCCCTCTTGCCCTCAGGGCAGCCTCTCAAGGGAGCATGCCAAACAGATCCCTGAAAAAGCCAAAAATCTTCTTTCAAGAAGTTCACGGTTGAAACTCCACTATTTCCCTTCTCTCAAAGGCTACTATTGTGCTTCTCTCAGGACTTTAAACACAAGGCTGCCCTCAATCTTCACATACCAAGATACAGACAAAAGTTCTACACTTCTTCTGCCCTACAGCTTAACTATTTATACATGACAGTTAATAAGAAGAGAAAAAAATAAAACACTAAGGCTGCAAAATTCTGATTTGATCAGGTTTTTATATCTTTGGCCAGGCTTTGCATGGAGGTCACTCAGTGCAGTGCTGTGGAATACATCAAACACTGATCAGGAAATCAAACTAATCACCACTAGGTGGCATCAGCCAATACCAAATCGAATGCTAAAAAGACAAATAAGGATCAAAAGTTTCAATTTCAAAATTTCATCGCAGACATAAGGCTGCAGCACTGAAAACTGTTTTATCAACTATTTCTTTATGTAGTTCCTTAGTTTGATCTGTACAGAATCTTCACTCAAAAGGGAAAATTAAAAAGCAATTATTCCTTCTTTGGCAGAAGTAAATTAACTAACAGTTTGGGGAATGCAAAAACCAACATGCTCTGGAACACTAACAATAGCATATTTCTAACATTAAAAACTACATCTGTTTTACGATAAAGACGGTAAAACTGATAAGAGAAATCTTAATTTGCACAAAAGAGTCAAATAAAAATTGAAAACAGAAGAATGCAATGATGCCCTTCACACTAGAAAAAAATTCCTCTAATCTTGTCACTAATCCTGTACAGAAAGAGATGACAGAGATTTGAAAAGGAAATGCCAAGATCATCCACTTATTAATAGATTGCATCTACACTAATTCTACCCCAAATTACATTTTCAAGCCTCAACTTAATCAGTAATCTTCATTTTGCTCCTGAAGCAAGTTCATAAGAAAACTAGATTTCAAAATAAATATTTGATAGATCACTAACCTTTACAATGAATTAGTGACATTTTGCTTTTTTTAAAGCTGCAAAGAGATTTGAAAATGGTTAGTAGCTGTCAAGGCTGCATTTTCTGGGTGGTTCTGTGGGTTTCTGTTTTCTCTGCTTTTGGGGTTGGGGTTTTTTTGGATTTGGACTGTTGTGGTTAGGTTTTTTGTCTGTTTTTGTTTTAATGATTTTACAGAATGATTTTCATCTTGATTTGACAAATCCTTACCAACTGTGGAGCTGTCTTCAAGTACTACATCCACATTTCTGTCTCTGTACTCAACCCTGAAGTCAAGCATGCGAGGTTGTCTTTCCACTATTTGTCTTGATGGCACTACATGGCGAAATGCTGAGGATGAGGAAGGTGTTGAAGAAGCTGCTGTAGAATGACTTGTGGGGCCATACGCTGGTCCATGTAAAGTCTCTCCACCGTACTCACTGAAAAATATGCAGATAAGAAGGCTTAAAACAGAAAAACAGCTTGATATGTTTAAATAAAAGTTAGCAAAGCCAAATGAACAGTATTATTCACCTACTGTGATTCATGGCACACACCTCTTGAATAAACTACACTGCCATGTCTGAAAACACTGTTTCATTAATAATTAGAAAATAACATCACATCACTAATATTAGCATTTCAGTGACCCAGAAGTGCTATAGGAGAAAAGTTTAGCTGACAAGCATTTAAGCCATTATTTCAGTCTAAAGGTCACTATATAATTAATATCAGAATTATCTTAAGAAGCAGCATTATTTTCTGTTCCAGGGGTGCTGTGTCCATACAAAAATTGGCACTATGGCAACAACCAGATTTCTGCATCACTGGGTTAGTATCAAATGGAAATGAAAATAAGAAATAAAGCTGAAAACACTGCACACAGATTGGTATTTTCCAATACTAAATTAATGGAAAACAAGTCAGATTATTAAAATAGTTATGTACTTAAGGTAAATAAATTAAGACAATGAGGCATATATTGCAAAAAATACCTAGAAGTACAACAGTAAAACAATGCTGAATTTCTAGTTCAAAATCCTTCAAGCATCCTGGACACTCATATAAGGATGTCTCCATAGCTGGCTCAAGGATACATACAGCATTACAGGTCAGAATAAATTGGGAAACCCTCACTACCCAGAAGCATTTCACCTTCCTCTGAACCTCTCCACAAGAAGCATGTAACTGGGATTAGAACCAAAGGTAATCAAACATGAAATTTAAGGAACATTACTCCAGGCCAGCAAAAAACTATAGTATTAAATGTATAGTATAAAATATATATATATATATATAGGAATAAATGTATAGTATTAAATGTGGAAGGCAAGAAAACTTCACAAGGTAAGCCTGGAGTTTTACCTTTTAGATGTTCTTATCAGGAAGATTATCTTTCCTGGGCAGTTATAGGTTATTATGGTAGAGGATGCAAGCTAATAAAATGTATGCACTGAAAGAATGGAAGCTGAGGAAAGAAGGATTTAGGAAACACTGAGATGTAAGTTGTCCCATTTCCATCCTTAAACAGAACTTGTTTGAAAAATGCACTCTGTCCTTCTTGAAGGTACCACAAGATCTCTCAAAGGAAACATTTCTTCTAGCAAGTCAAATTTGCCATCTAGAGGAGGACTGAACTTAAAAAAGCATAGAAGTAGATTGAATGCATGTCACAGAACTGCAGAAATTATACACAGCCACTGCAAATCCCATCATCAAGCCTTCTACATTTGAGAAAGAAAACCATGTCATGCTTCTAAAACAAGAGGCTCCTTTCCTTCTCGTATCAGCAGGCTCTGAAGGATGAATTCCCAGCTATAAAGATCCAAAGATCCATGCTCAAAAGTCAAAGACCCACTTCAGAAGTCTAAAGAGTACAGAAAACAGCCTTGTTTTCAGAATTCAGAATTTTAAAAATTATAAAAACCAAGTGATAGGTTACTGTCTTAAATCTGATGGCAAGCTACGAATTCAGTACTATAACCATTTTGTTAACAGACTCAAGAAGCAACAAAGACCTTGATTCTCAGGACTGAATTTTTTTATTGTTATTTGTATTTTTAAATAATACAACTGAATTCTAAAGCAAAACTTTTTTTTTCCTTCAATAACTTAACTTACTTCGAGGCCAGCTGTGTTTGTTCTATTAGATTCCACCACAAAAAGAATCTACCACAAAAAAGATCTGAGACACATCTGATTGTTTAATCATTTCCAAAAATTAATAAATTTGTGTGGAAGAAAACTGTAAGTGGATACCAGATCAGCTTGTTATTCAAGCCAGGCACGATTACTTCCCAGCTTCTTCCCCCTGAGCAAATGGTTCCAAACATTCTGGTATTTTGAATCTAAATGCTTTAAGGTCAGGACTTATTAACATAGGTAGAAAAATCGCTCTACACAACTGAGACTTGATCTCAAATAGACCAGGTAGGCCTTACGGTAAATTAACATCTAGTAACTTTGCTGAACAAATAAGGTTTTGTCCTAAATCAAAATCTGACTCTATTTAATGAAAGTAAGTATTGACAGAGATGCCGTAACACCACTTTACCTACATTATGCATCCTTTTTCATCATAAAAATACACTTTTTAGAATAGTACATTGAGTATTTTTCTAAAAAAAAATGTAAACACTATTTTAATGTCTCTCTCAAGTAGCTCAATTCCTGCTCTGCTGTTTTCAATTGCCTCATCAGCACTTAGGAGCTCATGCTTGAATGACTTCAAGATATCCAGGCATCAGTATACAAGCCAAAATTTAATTCAGAAGCTGAAAGAAAATCAGTAAAGCTACTTTTAGAAGGGAGCAACCTTATTTTATCTAGTGCAGTATCTGCTGCCTGTAATTCAATTTGAAAAAAAGACAGCTACAAAAATACAAACATTTCTGTCCAGGGTCAGAGAAGCATAGAATATCAATAGCTTTAAAAATGCATAAGGAAAAAGAAAATACTTAGTCAGGAACATCTGTGGATTTGCCTTGCAAATTTTTAGATCTTTGGAGAAAAAGAAAAAAAGAAAAAAAGAAAAACAACAAAAAACACCACACCCAAATCCTGACATCCAAGAAAGGATACCAAAATCCAGACTTAGTAAAGAGACAGTCCTGCACAGAATGACCCAACAACCAATGAAATTAGAATAAAAAATAATTAATTTGAATAGATGTTCAGGCAGGTCCTCCAACGGTATGGGAAAAACTGCACATTAAATCAGTTTTGCCAGGAATAGAATTTGTGGCTCCAGAAACTGCTTGAAAAGAAGAATTACATCAGCAGCTTTGGATTCAGGAACAAAAAATGTAACTGTTATCCAGCATCATTCTCCGTGCATACTGCTTGTCTTCTCTGCTTACCTTTGTAGAATGCCATTTTCTTGTGGTATTACACCATTTATAGCTGCCTGAAAAACAGAAAACAAGTTGTGAGTCAAGCACGCAGGGAAACAAAAATAAATCAGAAAATATTGTAAGGAATTATTAGCTTGCTTTAAAATATGGCACAAGATGTTCTCCGTTCAGTGAATATTCCCCACAAACAATATTGTCCTTAAAGTACCTGCAAAAAATAAAAGCCATATCTAAGCAAAAAGAAACATGAATTTAAGCTCGAACTCCTGTATGTGTTTGATGATCTCCCAGGTGGAATGCAAGAGAACAAACCGCATGGCCCATGCTCAGTAAGTCTAACACTTCGTACATTCGGTGCACACACACAGCGAACACATTGCTTTCAAACACATGGAGCTCACTGTGCACAAGGCAGTCAGACAGCACGTTCACAGAAAATCTGTTTCCCAGAAGCATCAGACCTGCACAAAGCTATAAACCTGCCCAGCTACATGTGCACCCCATGCTGTGACCCTGACATGTTCAGCAATTGCTGAAGTCAGAGCAAAGGGCTACTCAACAGCTCACATACCTCCACCACACCTACACCTTCCAGGCAACCTGCTTCCAGCTCACACGTACAAACAACATCTACCCTTTTAAGAGTCCTCAGAAACGGCTACCCTCAAAATTCAAACAATCTTCATGCAGACAAGGAAATATTTTTTTCTAAGTAAGGTTTATGGGGTTAAATATCAACCCACGTTGTCCCCGTCATCAGAATAAACCAAGTATTATTTATGGGTGCTCAAGTACAAACCTTGCAAAGCTACATTCAGATGTATCACAGAATGATAGAATCATAGAATGGCTTGGGTTGGAAGGGACCTTAAGAATCATTTAGTTCCAACCCACTGCCATGGGCAGGGATATCTCTCACCAGACCAGGTTGCTCCAAGCCCCATCCAGCCTGGCCTTGAACACCTCCAGGAATGGAGTATCCAGAAATTCTCTGGGCAACCTGTTCCTGTGTCTCACCACCCTCACAGGAAAGAAATTTTTCCTAATATCTAACCTAAATCTCTATCCTCCTTCAGTTTAAAACCATTACCCTTCGTTTTATTGCTACATTCCCTGATCAAGAGTCACTCCCCACCTCTCTTGTAAACCTAAATCTCTATCCTCTTTCAGTTTAAAACCATTACCCTTCGTTTTATTGCTACATTCCCTGATCAAGGAGTCACTCCCCACCTCTCTTGTAGGTCCCTTTTAGGACCAGGTTTCTCAAAGCCTCATCCAGCCTGGTCTTGAACACCTCCAGGGACGGGGCATCCACAACTTCCATGGGCAACTTGTTCCAGCGCCCCACCACCCTCGGAGTAGTCTTATTTGAAATTAAAGAGTTACTTCCTCTAAAAATACCCTAATGAATTCTCTTTCATATTAAAATGCATTATTTTTAAGAGTTACAACATACCCCAGTCATAAGTTCAAAACCCCACTTCTGACAAAATTGTCTCCTCAGCCTGTTACAGCATTGCTCCATTCTATGTTGCAAAAAGTTTTAATGCCTTTCCAGCACATCTGATGCTATAGAAGTTTGCATAAACTTTGAAATTGTATGTAAGTCACAATGAGGGAAAAACTTGGGCAGCGAATAAGGCTCTCTTCAGCAGTACTCAGAAGACAAGTTGTTTCAGACTGCTTCATACCACCTTGAAAATGTCTTAAAATCATCTCATTGCTAGAATTTTTCAGATTTAAGGGGCAGAAAAAGCAATACCACATGAGCTGGTGAAGATGACTTATACATTTTGCTACTTAGCCGATAAAACTCTGTTCTGATTATTGTTAGAAGCCTAGGAGTAAAGGTGTCAGAATCCAACCTAGCTTCAGACTTTTATTCCTAGCACAGCAGTCAGCAGATAAGGTGGAGTAGCACAGGAAAAATTTTAACAAGGAATCAAAAAGCATTAAAAAACAATCTACAGAGGAAAAAGACCTCAAGAAACTAATTCTGTTTCTGGTCTTTGATGCTCTTTATAATGACTACTGTGTTCACAGGTAGATACTTGTTAGGCTTAACAGTGAGATTAAAGGCAGCTTGTAGTATTCCATTATTCTCCGTTCTCTGCTCTAGGGATTCATGCATTTCTACTATCACAACTTCCAGCATCCATTCTCCTATGTCAGATATACTCCCTTGGCCAGTATACTCGGTGAATTAGTGTCTGGTCCCTGATGAAGAAAAGAACCCTGATATTTAGGAGTTTACAGATTCCCCATAATCCAGGAGGATGAAGTCTAACACTGCAACTGAACTATGGACAGCCATCATCTACCAACATCATTTTTTCAAATTGACATTAAAAATGCACCTGAAGTCCTCAAGAAACACAAATCTTGGTATTGTCTAAATTTAAATGCTATGCTTTCTTTTTCTATGAATATATAAGCATCATTTCTTACAATTTCCTTTAACAGTTAAGGCTATAAAAAGTCACAGAGTATTTCTGCTGAACTCAGCTAACTAACTATGACATTGCAATAAGATTTATCATCTATTTAGAGAAAAATATTGCATAAGTAATAGCCAAAAAAGCGGACAAGGAAAGGGTCACAGGTATCTGTAAGCTGCAACAACTACCCATAAGGCTGTATCAAATTACACTGAGCAAAGCTTCTTACCAGATCAGTTTTTAAATCAGTTTATCCACCGTGCACAGCAATAATCAGTGGTTTCTTTCTAACAACATGTCTCATTTATCATCATTGTGGTTTTTGCAGTTACACATAGCTCTCGGTCATGTTCATCTAATATACCTCAAGGAAAAAGTGGGAGGTTTGGGTTTTGTTTGGGTTTTTCTGGATTGGCTTCCCCCCCACCTACTCTTCAGCAGCATACATTTCATTCCTGTCAATCTGCAGGTAAAGCTGGTTGAAAGACAAAAAATATCCTTTGTTTTGCATCTGTAAGACACAGAGAGCAAATACAGGTTTTTATACAACAGAACCAACACCAATAAAGATGTGCTGGTGCAACAGAATTCTCCTTACTCTGAGAAAAGGCAGCTGCTTCAGCTGTGAAGAAATACAGCAGAGCATGGCATTTCCACACTTTTTCTGTCAAAGCTCATGTCTCAGAGGATTAAATCAGCTCAAACTTTTTCTAAGCCTTGTTAGAGGGGTTAAATATGATGGAAGCTCCAAGCTATTTTCTTTAAAACTGAATAACTCACTTGTTCACGTCCCCAGTTTTGTAAACTTGATGACATTTAGGGGGCATAGCAGTAAGAAAAAACAGCAGCAGCATTATGTACTTTTTTTGATGGAAAGACCTCTATTAACCACACTGTAAAAATAAAGAGTCTGGACACTGTTTGTAAAGCAAGATGGAAGACTAAAATTATGTAGACAGCAAATGGTAGCAGTGCACATGTAGATATTGCATAAATATTAAATACTCATGTTCTTACAAGACATCTATAAGTAGATTCTGCAAAGAAAGTAAGGAACAACCATCTGCTTTAGAACTTCATAGGAAGAAGGCTGTGACTATTAAAAA
>VXBW01004385.1:1093950-1118391 GCA_013400375.1 Thinocorus orbignyianus
AAAAGAAAAAGAACAGAACAAGTTATTAAGGCAAAATCTGTTCCAGGCTGTTCTTCCTCAGTGTCAGTCCCCTTCGAGAAAGGATCAGGTCTCTGTGGTTAAGTAAACATTCAAAGATATTAAATTTTTTTTCTCTTTCTGAACAGGGATCATTTGACCATCAAAACCAGCCTGAGTGACTAATATACAGTAATTAAAAAGATGTATTACCCTTGAAACAACTTTAATAACAGGTGCAGTAAATCTATTCAAGGGTTATTAAATATAAAGATACCATGTCTGGCTAAGAAAATTCCTTCACCTCCCCATAACCTGCTGCTGAGAGTGATGCCAGGGAAGCAGCACTCCGTGCTCACGCTGTTCTCACACTGTACATCCACAACTGTCACTGCATCCTGGGTACCACAGCTTCAACAGGTACTTACCTATTCTAATGCTACCACTATTTAAAGAGTGAAACTCATTTTAAACAGAAAATTATGGGTAATTTATACGCTTTTTTTCCCCTAAGCCAAGAATCTTAGCTGTGTCTCAGTGCTACCCGTACACAAACTCTACTGCAACAGGGCTCAAACTTGGAACAGAGGAATAGAAGCAAGGAGATACTTACTGTTTCAATGACAATATTCAAACAACTACCAGGCCCACAGCTTATTCTAGGAAATTTTAAGACAAATTTAGTTATTCTTGATTTATACATTTTGTATAGAGATATTAGATTAGAATCATAGAATTGTCTAAGTTGGAAAGGACCTTTGAGATTATCTAGTCCTACCATCAAACTAACTCTGATAAAAAACAACCCATCACTAAACCATGTCACTGAGCACTATGTCAACCCATCTTTTAAATATCTCCTGGGATGGTGCCTCAACCACTTCCCTGGGCAGCCCATTCCAATGCTTAATAACCCTTTCAGTGTAAAAACTTCTCCTGATATCCAATCTGAACCTCACCTGGTGCAACTTGAGCCATTTCCTCTCATCCTGTCGTCTGTGACTTGAGAGAACAGACCGACCACCCTCCTTTCAGGTAAGTTGTGGAGATGGATAAGGTCTCCCCTCAGCCTCCTCTTCTCCAGGCTGAACAACCCCAGCTGCCTCAGCCTCTCCTCACAAGACATACTCTCCAGNATACCCTCAAGCAAATCCACACTCCCACCTAGTTTGGTGTCATCTGCAAACATACTGAGGGTGCACTCAATGCCCTCTTCCAGACCATTGATAAAAATGTTAAAGAGAACTGGCCCCAGTACCAAGTCCTGGGGGACACCACTCGCCAACTGAATTTAACTTCATTCGCCACAACTCTCATGGTTCAGGCCTCCAGCCAGTTTTTAACCCAGCAGAGCATACTCCCATCCAAGCCATGGGGCAGCCAATTTCTCCAGGAGGACACTGTGGGAGACTGTATCAAAGGCCTTACTAAAGTCCAGGTAAACAACATCCACAGACTTTCCCCTCATCCACCAAGTGAGTTATTTTGTCATAGAAGGAGATCAGGTTGTTAAGCAGGACCTGCCTCTCACGAACCGGTGCTTGCTGGGTCTGATCACCTGGGTGCCCTTCATGCACTGCATAATGGTGCTCAAGATGATCTGTTCCATGACCTACCCAGATACCAAGGTCAGACTGACAGGTCCGAATTCCCCAGATCATCCTTGTGACCCTTCTTGTTGATGGGCAGTATATAGAGAGAGATAAAGAGAGATTAGAGATATTGTATAGAGATACTGATGGTTGGACTAGATGATCTTAAAGGTCACTTCCAACCTAGAAAATTCTATGATTCTATAGTCATATGTCCAGGAACTGAAACAGTTCATTTAAGAATTTATTAAGCCCCACACAACTTAATGTAACTGGACCCACTTTTGACTGGACCAACATCCAGAAGTAACTTCCAATCACAAGTACCCAATGACCCCACCATTCAACAGTATAGGATTTATCAATAAACACCATGGAGAATCCTGCTCATTTAAAGGAACAGGAGGACAGGAATACAATGTAACACTGAACCAATGAGTTCTGACTAAAAAGGTTCAAACAAACAATACGGTTTTTTAGAGTTTGTCTCAGCAGCAAGCTTACAGAATCAAAATATGTTAAATCCAACTTTTTTGCTGTTTCCCACAAACATATTAACCCTATTGCTTTACTGTTTACCTAAAAGGTTAGAAAATTCATTAATAGTTTGGGCAAAGCAGAAACTTTGCAGTGTTCCACAAACAGACTGAAATTATTTAAGTGCCTAAAGAACACTGTGAAGCAGACTGTGAAATTTAGAGCTTTTCCTCAAGGGAATAGTAACTTACATAGATTACTCAGTTCTGACTAAATGTGACTATCTTTTATGGGTACAAAACAGTGTGAGAGAGAAAAACAAGAACCACCATTTTTTAATAACCTGACGAAGCAACAATGTTGATGACTTTGCTCAAAATATGCGATTATACTACTAGCCACTTAGAAGCAATTAAGCAGAACTTACAGTGATCCTCATCCAGGGGGAATGAGGGTCTTATGAATAATTACGAACTAACAGTGGCATTTTAGATAGCACAAACATTAAACTCTCAAGTTTAAAATACTCTGTGGCTATTAATAAGTTTGAAAAGAACAAGTTACCCAGAGAAGCTGTGGATGCCCCATCCCTGGAGGTGTTCAAGGTTGGGTAGGGTTTTGACCAATCTGGTCTAGTGGGAGGTGTCCCTACCTACGGGGGTTGGAATTACATGATCTTTAAGGTCCCTTCCAACCCAAGCTGTTCTATGATTCAAATCTCTACACCAATTAAGAGCAAAACCTTTCACAGAGCAAAACATAAGATCAGCTTTCCAAAGCAGAGTATTAGAAAACACATCTCCAAGCAAAAGACAGCAAGTTCAAGCAGCATGATGCTAGAAGAACAACCCTTTCAGAAGATGCTAGAGAAGATGTAAATACCACGCACATGTAAGAGCTGCGTGGGTTTCACTGAGATAAATAACTGTATTGGCTTAACGTAACCAGTATAAGTTTACACATGAATCATCTTACACAGAATTTTGAAAGCCTTAACTAGGTTTGACTGAATACAGCAAACAAAACCACTTCAGTCTACTTAATAAAGGACACAGAGATCTTTACAATTGTTTAGCTAAAAATTAAGACAGTTTCACTTGAACAAACACAACATGTGAATGAGATATAGACACAAGGTAATACGAATTGCCACAGCAGATGATTTAATCCAACATCCAAAGATGTCCAACTAAACATTATCAACTGCCTCAGAAAGTCACGGGGAAATATAATGCAGTAACATGCATAATCAATTATTTCTATGAAATTTAGTAAGACTTGTCTTTGATGAAAGGAGTCATTTGTTACGACTTTCAAAAAACTATATTCTTCCCCAAATGCTACAACTCATAGATCTTACTTTTGGTTTAAAACATTTAGTAAGCTTAAAAAATATATATATAATAATACCACCTTTTTTGTCTTTCCTGCTCATTTTGCCTTTTCTCCCTGGTATATATTTAACATTTCCTTGATATAAAAACAATTTCTCTCAAATCACAAACTCAGAAAGTTTACACCATGTTGTCTTCTACACTAGTAGAATCAGCAGAAAGAAGACAGCTCACTGTCTTGGAGGAAGGTGATAGCAGGTTTTATGACTATATTTTGAAATATAATCAAAAATGGTTGGTTTGTTATTTCATGCAACAAAGCAAATAGAAAACTATTTTAATATTTGACTGACCCTTTCAGCATTTAATCTTAGATTTACTTCTCAGTCTGGTTATACAAGTGAATATAACACCAAAAGCTACGTCTAAAATCTCACTACAGAGTGAAAGATGATACAGAAGACAAACCTGTGGTTTTGGATTCTGTAGAATAAAATAATGTTAACTGCTATGTTTTAGAAATATGGGCCAGTATTCCTGTGTGCTATCAATCCATCCTGACTGAGGATCACTCAAGATTTGTTGAATTTGAACAGGTTAAACATATTTTTTTAAAAACTAAAAGTGTAACGAAATATGCAGAAATGCCACTAGAAAAAATATTTCTTATCTTTTGTTTTTTACAATATATTTCCACAGCATCAAAAAGGTCATTTGTACTACTCTGTTTACAATTGTAATTCCACTGCAATTAACTCCGCTCCTAATTAGGGCTGTGACATTCCCCCTAAAATACAACATTCTTACTCTAATTTTGTTGCTTTCACATGATAAATTGCTTATCCTAGAGATTTAAAATCCATTATTCTATTTGGTATTCAAAATAAATGGATGATAAAACTGCAAATGCTTTGTACAATGGGGAGCTTAAAAAAAAACACCACCACACAAACAGAAATGAAACAAAATCCCAAACCGAATAAATGTTATCCAGAGAGGAAAAACAAATAATTAAATGATAAGGGATAAAGGAAAGCATTAGTGAAGCAAAACATGCATGAAAGGACCGAAAAAGTGAAAGTGATTTTTAAATTGCTTCCAAACTATAAATCTGCATGACAGAGGAACACACTTTTATATACAACAGTAAAGCAAAACAGGAGAAGCACAAAGATTTATTAGTTCCTTTTCAGCACAGAAGCATTTCTTACGATGAAACTAACTTGCAGGGTTCTGCCTTATGCAACATATTTCAGTAATAACAGTAAATGTTTTGAAATAATGCCCCCCTAATAACTTTCCTTTTGGAAAATTACTAATTTGGGTTTCTATTTTCTGCAGAACTGATAATAATGTATGATGTCAGATGTAGATGTGTCAAAACATTTGTTCTGAGCTGCTGATACTGTGATTTGAGAAAACTGGATAAATGTAAGCCTATGAGTAGACTTCTCTTGTGATCAGTTTACAACAATTCAAAAGTGGAAAATTTGGGAATAAAGAGCAGAAGTTTTACTATCTGATACTGACAAAAAATACCACAAGTACTAGTCAAATACTGCAGTCAATCTGGCTCAATAAAATAAAGGTTTACTGAAATTAGCAGTAAGAGAGTCAACTTCTTTCTGCCCCAAGACAGCAAGATTGTATTATGAGATTCTCAAGTGGAAGAATATGACTTCTTGTGGCTTTATGCAACTATCAAATCTTGCCTGTTAGAGGCAAGTCTGCCATGTGTTATTCTAAACAAAAAATTCCACAAAACATCCTGCAGAAATAACAATTATTTTAGACCAGAGGCTTTTTACAAACAAGATGCTCTATCACCTTCCCACATCCACAGCTACTCTGAAACCATTACTTTAACAAGTAATGATTGCTATGAGCTTGTTACATAAAAAGCATTATTCGGTCAAGATTTTTAAATGAATGCAATAATGCTTAAATTTAAAAATTACTAATTATGCTCCAGTAGTAACAGAAGCAACCTCTACCTTTGTTATCTTTGGCAGGCTTTTCAAGGCAAAGAAATGAGTCAGCTTTTTCCTGTAGCTTGTGTTATACTCGCTGGCGTTTCCCCAGCTTTGCAAGTCTCAAAGTATTTCCAAGTGCTAGACGTGAAGTTACACCCACAAAGTTTTCACAGAATGCCAACATTTGTCCCCATCGTGGTTAAAATTTAACCAAAAGCTGTAATTGAACTACAATGAAATGTCTTCTATGCATTCTGCTTTATTTCAGCTTGCTTTCTTTACAACAAATATACTTCATGAAAAGCTGCAAAACAATAGAATTGCTAATAAAGCAAAAAATTAACATTTCATCAAAAAATGCCACATGAATATATTCATACAGATGATTCACTTCATCAGCAAGAGAGCACGCGTTGAAATAGTTTACAATTAGCACTCTAGATGTGGTTTCCCATTTCTCCCTACTTCTTTGGTGGCTTCAGCAAACTTTTTCCTGTAGGTCCTACAACATGCCGAAATGCACTAGGAAGCCTTTCACCAGTTAGATATACTTCTATAATCCGTGAAAAAAAAAAACACATCTTGCACAGTTCTTTAATTTTATATTGTCACTGCACAATTCCACAAACAAAGCACAATCTCAATAATAAATTCATAACTGGATCTATTTTCCCAGTGCAATGAAAACAAATAACATGAACAGATTTATAAGAAGCTTATGGAATGGTATCTATCTGAGCTGAAACTCAGCTGAATTTCAGCAGGAATAAAGGAAAATAATCTGTTCTGAACTATCCACTCGAAACTTACTCATATAGAAAGGGAGAAGAGTAGACCATGATGTGTCTGCTACTATCCGATACACATATATAGTTATCTTGGCTCTAGTCATTAATGTCACAACTTCTTACACTAACACTTCTTCATCTTCCAGTTTAACAGAAAGGAATGCTTATGCTTGATATCAAAACATATTTTATTATTCCTTAAAACACTAAGCCAGACAGCAGGAGAGTGAGACAAAGCAAAGACTATGCCTGAAAAAATACCTCTGCACTGAATTCCCACATTTTTACCCCTCTCCTAATTATTTTATGTAAATTTGAATGACTACACTAATACAAACAGGTTGGGGATAGCTACCCCACAACTACATACTTTTTGTTCAGCCTTAGAAAATAAATAAATTGATAAACGAACAAATAAAATCACTCTTTACTATAACATACTAGCTCTTAATAAGTTCTAAAAAGATAGAACAGGGATGAAATCTCAGGACACAAGATCATTCAAAAAGCCCTAGAAGTATTACCTACAGACTAAGGTCCCTTTTACTGAAAAGGTATAATAACAAGTAACATCTTATATGACTTTTCTTAGCCTAGCCATAGTCAGTAGACTCCCTAATCACTAATCAATAACTAGAGAGTAATTATGCCAGATTTCACTTCAGAGTTTGGAAACCAGAAAGTCTTTTTTGAAAGTACGTAACCTACAACTTGTCTCTCAGTAGTCTTCCTCACACCTCTCGACAGCCTATATGCTGTACTGCTGGTACTGCACCAACCCAGGGCTTCCAGGACCAGCTAAAGAGAGTTTATTTAAATAAAACTAGGACAGAACTGTTAAGGTATTCAAAAGTACTATCAGTAAATCCATTTTTACAATACTCAGCTTTGAAAGCCTGATAGGTCTAGATGACTCCTGGCTTCTGTGGTAAAATCTTTCATAATTAAGGTTCGCTTGCAAAATAGTCACAACTTTGGCACAGATGCTGGCTTCTATTAAATAATTTACTTCGTTTTTCTCCTACTCATACATTCCCAGCGTGACTCCATGACAGACTAATCACTCATCAAACACACTTTTTTACGATGCATGCAAGCTGCAGTTCAATGAGTCACAGAGTATTACACTACAAACTACTTATATGTACCTCATTACCAGACACTTCACTATTAATATAGCCAAGAAATTTGCTCTTAAATTTGAACATCTCAGGACAAGTCGATGCAAAGCAACCTTCACAGAAATTACCAACACAGAAGTACCAGCCTCTCAAAACATTTATTTGTAAAACAGAAGGCAGGTGGGCAATGTCTGCATACAAGCACAAAAACACTATCAGAACTGTGATCTCAGGTCCCACTTTTTGGTTATTCTCAGAGCACAAAACTCTCTATTACAAGAAAAGAGTCTTTTTTCCAGTCTAAGTTTACTAGTCCCACTGCTTGTTTGACCACTATGCAAGAAAAGCTTAATGTGCTTATTTCTTAAGTAACTAAATTGCATCTGTTAGGTGAAAAGGAGAGACTCAGCTTACTTTACAATGTTGACAGCAAAGTTTATCAAAAAATCTCCTCTGCTCTCTTTCTGGCCAGACGTTAAAATTTCACATGCATCATCACAGCAACGTGGTTACAAAATACAGCCATAAAATACATAATCACAATAGTTTTGTTATCCTCCAGTGACTAAAGCAGGACTTTTCTATTAGAAAAATTAAAATAGTTATGAAACAACAAACTATTTTACATTAACGTGATCCCCTTAGTGTCTAGAAAACTATCTACTACATTGCAAGTTAACCATTACATTTGCTAAAATCATGGAGGGGTGAAAGATACGGGTTTCTTCACAGATACTTAAGAATTATTCCAGTTTAAGAGGAACAAAAGAAAGCAGCAGTTTTACCTTGTGGGAAAGATATGTACCCCCATTACACTTTCCTTCAATCAGCAATGTGAGATTTATTCCCTTCTGCTGAATCAGCAAAACTGCAAGGCATGTATGAAACAGCTCTAAAGAAAACACATGTTTAAAGCCATGACTCTTAAATTCATTAATAAAATAAAATAAAATAAACCCTGTTTCGAGACCTCTCAGTTTTTGCATCCTCCCAAGCAACTGCCTGCAATTTAGGGACAAACTAATTCATGCCTTTAACTCCAATTCATGGTTTCCATAAAGTTGTAAATGCACATCCCTTGGCCTCAAACCGTTTAAACACGGTAGACCAAAATGAGCCCTAAACATAGATCGTCCCCAACTAAACAAATAATTTTATCATGTTCAAATTTTAGCAGTGCCTTGAAAATAGGAGACAAGAAGGACATTGCACAGCACCAGTTTTCCACAATGGAAAAGCACTGAGGCTTTCAAGAACTCTTCCATCAAATGAGTGCAATGTCTCAGCAGAGGAGAGATTTAAAGAAATTAAAACTGTTTTCACTAAATTACCGAACAGTCTTTCTCAGACAAGGCTTTGCCCTGGTAAGCAAACACAGCAATTTTTTCAGGAGTCGGGGAAGAAGAGTTTGTATTTCTTAGACATTTACCTGCCTCGGGACCAAAAAAGAGAAAGACAGAAGCCGAAGAAACGAAACATTCCTCTGGGTCTAGTACACAATTTAGCTCTTATTTTTGGGGGGTACAGTGCATTCTGAGAACAGTATTTTTGTACCTGAAGATCCATGGCATCTAGGCAAGATCCATGGGAATCAAATAAAGTCTTGGGATAGCAGACTACAGATGAGGAAAACAAGTTCAGTTTTCAAATTTTTCTCTACAGACAAACCAGAAGCTGACCCCTTCTCCAGCCTCTTTCTTTACAGGGGAACTCTGTGAAATTTGAGATTCCTGGATATTTACACTGTATCAGCAGCTACAGCACTGATCACAGCTTGCATGTGTTTCCTTATAAAAATCACATGATATGACAATGTGAATATGATCCAAACAGCATTTTTCAACCTCTTTTAAAAGAGCAAAGTGTCATCCAAACAAAGAAAAAAATCCAAAGACTCCCTAAGTTTTCTGGAAATAAAATAAAAAAAAATCCAAGCACCCAACCTATGTAACAAAATAATAGTTCTATTCAAAACAATAAAAAGATCAGAACACACAAGTTAGACATTTGCTACTTTTATTTTCTCTTTAGCATATTTGTTTCCTTGCTTGCATGTGTCAAAGTGTGTATATGACATTTTTATTGGGTTTGGCTCCACTTTATTTTAAACTGTAGCTGCTCTGTTGACCACTTTCTGATGTCTAACAGACCACTTGCAGGCAACGGAGCAAGACTGATGCAGAGACACAACAGGATCAGTTGCAATTCGTGCCCTCAAAGTCACATAAAACAACTGTCACAGTGTTAATATATTGAACGCTTTCCTACATCACCTGAAGTATCAACTAGTGCCATTATTAAAAGTTTCTGAAGAAAGCAGTTGGGATTTGGTAGGACCATGAAGACTAGGCTACCTTGTTGGTAGCAGAAGTAGTCTTCCCTCCTTGAAGCCCATTACTCAGGTGACAAAGTAGCACTCTTAATTCTGCATTCTGCAAATAAAGAATCTTAATTTCCTCCCCATGCGTAAGTGGTAGTGTTTGGGGTTTGATGTTGGTTTTTTGGGTTTGTTTGTTTTTTTGTTTGTTTTTTTTTTTTTTTTAAATACATGAATACACATACAGCTATTAGGAAAGCCATGCCATGCTTACCATCTGTGCCTATAGATCTGCATATTTCACATAGCCTTCAACGCAGACAATACATAAACAGGAAACATCTGTTTTACCCAAGATGAAGGCATTCAGAAGTAAATAAAACAATTAATTTAATAATCATAGGGTTTTTAATAATTAGCTAGTCTTCTTTGCTACCACCCAGCTCCATAAAATACACAACATGCACCTGAGCTTACTCAAAGACACAGAAATGTCACTTTGGGAGCTGCAAAACAGCTGGAAATACCAAGAATGAAAAAATCAAACTATTTTTGCAAGCAGGGATCCCTAATTTAACAGAAAGAACATTAAAATATTGCCAAAAGAGGTTTCTGTAGTCCCTTGTAAAACTAAACTTCACATACAATTTAATGGTGTCCTACTAGAAGAGATTATGCTGCAGTTGGACGCACAAGAAACCTGCGGCTCCAGTATTTCCTGGAGAACAGGCCCCATGCCCCCAGGACATTGCACCAACAGGATGCCCATCCACCAACACCACTTGTCACTACCAAACCCAGAGCTTCCTTCTTCCTTAGCTCTGCCGCAGCAGGATTCTGAATGCTGCCCGGGCTACTCAGCACAGCTACAGCAAACAAAACCTAACTGAGCCGACAATAACATGTTCAACGGGACACCACGATCCAGAAGACACCCATCTAGAAAAAATCTTTAAAAGCTCCTTACAAAAAATTGGGATGCAAACCTCTGCTTCCCACAGGCAGATGTGACCGTTCATTTGACCACAGAGAGAACATTATTAATACACTGATAAATTCATGCTGCTAACACTGAAAATCCCTCTGATCTAGTCCCATTGAGAGGAGAACACCATGAACTTCTCACTAGTCCCATAGCGAGTGCTGTCAAAGGTGTGCTATACTCAGTATGCAACTTTGAAAACAGCAAACAGCAGGTCAGCAATACAAGATAAAAGGGGCCAAGGTGACAAACACGACCACCACAATGTGTAGCCCTGGTTCTCCAGCCACTAAAATACAGCCCACTTGGAATGAAAAAGGAGAGCTGCTAAACATATGACAATACTGTCCCACATTTAAGGACAAGAAATGGCCCTGTGCCAAACTTGGGCTAATCACCTAGTTTCTGGAAGCAGACTAATTCAAACTGATCAAAAAAAAACATACAAAAAGATACCACATCAAAGCTTTTCCAGGGTAAACCAGTTCAAAAAAGAGACAAAAGACATCGTTACTGTATTAGTTTTTACTAACTTGTACTAAGATTTGCTACACGTTACAACAAAAGAAATAATTTAGTGCTTACAATGCAATGAAAGATACAAATCAGGGATTATTGATAACTGTCAAGAGCCAATGGACCCTTTTCTGTTTAGGAATCCCATCTACACTGGCACCTCTAACAGAAACAAAAAGGGAAAATTGTAAAGCCCCAGATCATTTTTCTCAGTTTTATTTTCTTTGTTTGGTGGTGTTTGGGTTTTTTTGCTTTTTTCTTTCCAAAAGATAACATTACATAGAATACAAATTTATAACCAAAATGGGTACACTTATATTATTTAAAGATCCCTGTCTGACAAATAATCACTATATTTAAAGAGGCTTTAAACAAGAAGATGCAAAAAACCCTCATCATAGAATCACTTAGTTTGAAAAAGATCTTTCAGATAAAGTCCAACCATAAACCTAAAACTGTCAAGTCCACCACTAAACCATGTCCCTCAACAGCACATCAACATGTCTTTTAAATGCCTCCAGGGATGGTGACTCAACCACTTCCCCCGGGCAGTCTGATCCAATATTTACCAACCCTTTCTATCCAGATTTTTTCCTGATATCCAATCTAAACCTCCCCTGGCGCAACTTGAAGCTATTTCCTCTTGTCCTATCACCTGCTACCTGGGAGAAGAGACCAACTCCCACCCCTCCACAACCTCCTTTCAGGTAGTTGTAGAGAGAGAGGTCTTCNGCTCTCCCCTCAGCCTTCTCTTCCCCAGGTTCAACAACCCTAGTCCCCTCACCAGCTTAGTTGCCCTTCTCTGGGCCCGCTCCAGCACCTCAATGTCTGTTTTTGTAGTAAGGGACACAAAACTGGACTTGGGGTAGGGCCTCACCAGTGCTGAGTACAGGGGGACGATCACTAAACTCATCCTACTGGCGACACTGTTCCTGATACAGGCCAGGATCCTGTTGGCCTTCTTAGCCACCTGGGCACACTGCTGGCTCACATTCAACCAGCTGTTGACCAACACCCCCAGGTCCTTTTTCACTAAGAGCTCTCCAGCCACTCATCCCCAAGCCTATAGCGCTACATGAGGTGGTTGCGACCCAAGTGCAAGACCCAGTGCCTGGTCTTGTTGAACCTCATCCCACTGGCCGCAGCCAATCCATCCAGCCAGTCCAAGCTTCTCTGTAAGTTACCCGTTCAAAAGTAAAAATTATGATTGAGAACAGGTGTTCAGAACATACAACATTCTCCTTCCAAGGTACAGAAATGCTTTTTGTCAACCAGGCCTTGGAAGCTGCATATGACAGGAACTGCAAATCCTCACATTTCCAGGTGCACTAGACTGCTGGTTTTACTGAAGGTACACTGTGCTTTGAGCCTCTACCAAAATACAGAATAATGAAACCAAGTATAGAAGGAAGGCACAAAGGCCATTTTACAATCTATTTTGAAAAAAACCAAAACAAACAACTTTTTTTTTAAGTAACCATACATGTTAATAGTGAAGCGAATATAGGATAATCCCCTCCACTCCCTTTACTTTGATGAAGTTTATTTTCTTCTTAAAGTGATGCTAAGGAGTACCTATTGTCCATTGGAAAAGATGTGTAATAAAAATAATTTTAAAAAACAGTGAACAGGAATAACAACTGGTTGTACTGGAAAAAGTAGAAAATTGAGCATGTTGAATCCTGCATTTAATTCAAAAATCCTGTTCTGATAACTAGTACAGCCTATGAAGTCATGCTACACATGAAGGATTTTGAATTTTTCATTAAATCTGTGAAAGGTACAAGAGACCAAGTTTTATACATAGATAAAAGTATTTGTTATCAGGAGAGCAAAGAGCTATAACCTATGCAATAACCTCATATATATGAAGGTCCATATGGTATAGGGTCAAGAAGTACACTAATAGGTCATTTCCTTTAAATTTGTACCACCATCAGAAACATTTCAAAAGACACAAAGTTGTGATTTCTCATACTTTTGTTTTATTGTCTTAACAGAAAGCTTAAGATACATTTATATTGTCATCCTTACCTTCAAATGCCAAAACAGAAGGTTTTAGTTGGGCAAGCTATGAAACCATCAGATTTTACAACAGATAAATTCCTAACTTTTTTCTTCCTCAGCTGTTAAAAAATATTGTAAATTAATAGATCTGAAGAAATGACGCGCAGGAAATAATGTATCAGCCATCCTGGCAGGCTTAAGAGAGTTGCTGGATCCATTTATTGCAGAACAGTTTCATAGAAATGAAAGTCTAAAGAGATCATTATATTATCTATCTTCATCTTCTGTATCTCACAAAACATCTGCAACATTTAATTGCTCAGCCTATAATAAGCTTAGTAATTAGGCTACAGTGTTCTAATACAGAAAAAACCCTAAGTTGCTATATATGCAGCAGACCACCACAAAGGCCAAGTCATATACAACAGTGGGGGACTAATTTTTGGCAGGATTAGATTTCACAATCCCACCAATTTACACGTTGTTACTGCATATGAATTCCTCTGCCAGCACTCTTGTGATCAATTTAATTTTAAGCACATGAACAAAGCCTAGCAACCAAATGTTTATGAAAGACAGTTTCCTATATCACTTCAAACAGCTACAAACAAGATTTGAATGCTGTAAAACATATACAACTCTGAGATGTTTAAATATGATTTATTCAGTTCCAAGTCAAAGATCATATAGAGGAACAGACGTGAAGATTTCTAATTGGGGGTGGGAAATCTTTAAAAGTTCAAAAATAGGAAGCTGATGTTTCAGTTCTAAACTGAAAACAAAAAAGAATTCAGATTAATTCTTAATAAAAAAACACAAGTGGCTACAAGAGAAACTAAATTAAGGAAAGAGATCCTTACACTTCACTCAGGTTTGGCTTTCTTTGAAGGTGAGACCAAACGTCCAAACTATACCAAACCCAGTAACACTTACTGAAGTAACAGGAAAGACACCGGCGACATTTTAACCGTTGACAATAAAAGCTACTAGCAAGACAAGAGAAAAAAAAAATGGAGAAAAAAACCAGCAGGATTATTGCACTGGTGCAAAGAAAAAATCCTCAAAAAAATCTTACACAGAACCATAGCGCTTGTAGCACAGCATTAGATACTGTTTGGTGAATCACAGAATCTCTGCTGTCCCTCTGCATCCTGATGTGCTTCTGTCAGCCTGCATCAGTAAGGACTTTGCTGTTCCTGTTTTGGGATCCTTCAGCTTTCCCACTCACAAGGACTACTTTTTTAGCTCACGCTAAATCACAAACTACTACAACAAAAGATGTTTTTAACACTACAATACACATACGGGTTTTTCCTGTTTGAAGACACTGATGATACGCACTCCCTTCTGCCCGTTGGTGGCTCACCCTTACTTATACCATGACATGTTGCAAAATAAAGACTCCATATACTTTGGCCAACACTCATTTTAAACATTTAGTTTCAAGTGTTTGGCATACATAGCATTTGTTTACAACAGGTTACAATATTACATGTCATTTTAATCATCACACCCTAAACGAAACATAATATTCATTCTAACAACCTCGGTTTAAAACTCCACCCCAACCTCTGTGATGCTTAATTTGTAATTATTAAAACATAACATAACGTGACAGAGAGTTGAAACAGTATCCGTAGTCAATTCTGGAAAATCTAATTTATTTTTTTAAATAATTTTCTGGTCATTTGGACTGGTCCAAAGATCACTCGTTTGGAAAAGTTAAAAAAAATAGAATAAAGGAAGAAATCAAAGGCATTACAGTTTAAAGGAAGATCAGCTGCTTTTTAATTAAGTTTGTTCTATTCTACACTTTTAAACCTTAAGAAAATGGATTAATGGTGTCTTTATTTATCCTGATAATCCTATGCAGAGTCTTAAAATACCTAAGACTTTTTCGTTTG
The DNA here is from genome assembly GCA_013400375.1 of Thinocorus orbignyianus. Taxonomy (NCBI): domain Eukaryota; kingdom Metazoa; phylum Chordata; class Aves; order Ciconiiformes; family Thinocoridae; genus Thinocorus; species Thinocorus orbignyianus. The sequence goes on from VXBW01004385.1 coordinate 1,108,959, forward strand.
TTTTATTGGTTTCCTCCTGTTTGTTCTCACATTCAACTTTGTTACAAACTAGATGATAGATCTTTTCAGGACAGGTTTGTATATTGGTCTTTTTGTTTGTGTTTAACTGTGGATAACATCAAATCTAAATAAAGTATGGCCTTAATCTCTGACTCAATTCTGCATTACAACTAACAATAGAAGAGCAACCATCTTATTTGTAAACTAAAGACTGAAGAAGCTGTTTTGCCTTCCTTTTCTTCCACAGACACCTAAATCCTCAAAAATCTTGCATCAATACACAAGATGATTTTAAAAAAATGCTATCCCCAGTAATACTACTTTAAAAAAATATGCTTATAATTAACCAAAAAGGAAACTAAACACAATATGAAACACTGACTTAAAGAAACAAATTGAAAAAGCACTCAAAAGACAATCAGAGTATATACCAGGGTACACACCACACAGTATCATGTTATCTTGGCAATGAGGCTTTAACTGACCAGAAACAGTCTGCACACAACTTATTTGCCCCAGCCACAAGACACACACAAATTTGAAACAGAGATAATAGCTGTTCAGCAAAATGGCACATTGCTGTTACATGAGTTGATCTATTAAGTCATTTTCTTAGAATACTTACCACTAAATCCCAGTTATTTTGTTCAAGCAACGTTATAGCTTCGTCAATATTTTCAATACCAGTACATGCCTAAAAAGAAGAAGCAGTAAACAGAATTAAAAGCATTGATCAAAATCAGAGTATTAATACTCATAATTCAATTAATATCAGCAGAATGACAGGAAAAGTACATTTCTGCTAGGAGAGAGTGATCAGAAATCAGATTTCAAGTGTTAAATATCAAAAATTTGGATGTAATTCCCCATCCCATAAGAGGACTCTTGAGTAACCTTGAGCAAGCCACCTAGGGAAGCAAGGCCAAGCAGTTATTTGTAAAACAAGGACAACAGCACTGTCTCATAAAGGTGTTTTGAGAATTCCACATTCAAAATTATGAAACACTCATCCTACCTTAAAAGGGATCACAAAAATACTTAATATTCAAAATAATGTTTGAGATGGTTGATGTATTTTGTCTAAAGCCAGAAACACATACATAGAGCCTACTGCCTTTATCATCATCCTATAACCCTTACTCACTCTGGGTGTTACACAGTGCAATGTAAAAGGAAAAGAAGGTGGCAAGCATGAATTTTTGATCGTCACTGTGTCAACTTACCACTGCATGTACAAATGAGCACCCCCTGCGAAACTACTTATAACAAAGACTACATAATGAAACATTTACAATGCTTTCCTTTCAGACAAAACCCTTGCATGCTGTTTTAGACCCATACTCTGCCTTTACCAAGTTCAAGAAAACTAATACAATAGCATGTTTAAAGTAGTGATAACATCCTACAAAATGGTATTGTAAATGGAGCTTTATTCCAAATACAAGAGAGCACCTCTAGTCAGCAAAAACCTTGATCCAGCATCCTGCTGGCTTTTTTTGGTACCTGTACCTTTTCAAATATTCACAGGCAGAGCACTGCTATTCATTCTGCCACATATTTGCTACCATTCAGATTGACAGATATCAGATGTATTTTACCAGAGGGGAAAAACGGAAACAGTTAAGCTGCTTTCTGGAATTCATCTTTCATCCCAATCAAAGCTATGCTCTGTGCTCAAGCATACAAGATGAATTCAGATTTTACAAGACCTGAAACATGATCATGTTCCTTGTGCTCCACCACACAGTTATATAAAAAGTTTATACAGAGCTACAACCGAAAAAATCCAAACTTTTAACACTAATAATACAGAGTTAGACAGCAGCAGCAAACAGATCTGTTTCCTGATTACAAAGATAGACAGTCCTGGTTTTGATGTAGGTGATAACAGAAAGAGGAGGGTAGGCAGAAAAACAGACACTGTTTCTCCCAAGACAAAAAACTATCAAGTCATACATTTTCCATGACCAAACTTTTCTCCCAATTTACAACAACAAATGCAAGAAATAAAAAATAGAAAAGAAATCACAGGGGTGTTCAAGGCCAATTCTCTCTTCCTAAATTCAATGCTGAAGAATTCCACACTTCTGAAGCATGACATGCAGTATGGCTACACAAAATGGACCGGTCTGGAGGACCACAAGATGACATTAGGTAGCAGTCTCTATTGATCCACAATGCCCTCATGGCCAGATTGATTCTCTCTGGAACAAGACTAAATTTCTTCCATTGCTCACAGCATGCTGTGTTAATATTGAATTTCACCCACTTTGCATCTGGAGCGCTAAAAAAATTTAAAAAAAAATTAAAATAAAATACAGCTTTACTCTTCAGAAGCGTTGTTTTGCCTTTTCTTCCATTACTTCTGAAATCAAAAATGAGACAATGCTTTAGTATGTTCCCTAGCAAATGCGAAGGTTACACGATTATGCCAGGTAAGCTTGAGGAGTGCATGGCTTGATCTTGATACTACCATAAATCCACCACTGAAGCTGATGCTGACAGCTCTGCTGCAAAGTAATATTACTCTGAGAAAAGGCTTTGCAGAAGTGACAGTCTGAAATTCCGTTTACAGTTAAGTGAAATACACTTAAAAATCTGGTCATTACAGAAATAAAGAGTTACTATTTCCTCATCTTTCAGCCCTACAAACTCTGCATGACCATTCTAAGACCCAGGCTGTGATCCAACCTACAACCAGAACCTGACCAACAACACGGTGGTGTTGTTTTCAACCCTGGGCTATGCAGATTAAGTTGAGGAGAAGGCACCTAGAATTCAGAGCTCAAATACTGGTTTCAATTGCCCCATCTTCACCCCTGCAGCTCAGCTCAATTGCAACTGTCCATACCCACAACCCTAGCCCATACTAACTGCAAATCAGTTAGACTTGGTTTGGTACGTTTTCACTTTGAGATAAACTAAACAAAATTAGCTTACCCTTCTACCAGCATGCACAGTGAAAGGAGTTACCTCATCATAGCGAGGCAGAGTAATTAGGCAACTAATTCACTTGTATGTCTGCATCCTTCCTACATCATCTTGTTGGGGATTTACAATCTGAAATAGAACTCCGCACTCGCTCTCTTAGCTACTGGTAATAGGAATGGACAGGTATAAACACTAAATAAATAAAAAAAATTAAAAAAAAATCAAAACCATCAGAATTCTTAATACCCAAGAAATGCAGTTTTCTTGAAAACTCATGGACCATTTTTTTCAATCACTTTCAACACCTGATTTTGGGGAGTTCCAAAATTAAGATCTCGCTTTCCAGATGGGCTGGTTTTGCTAGTTTTCAATAAACATAAAACAAATCTTTTTGACTGACAACAATGAAGAGATGAGTGCTAGTGATCAATGTAACCACAAAACAGACATTCTGAGATCTTTCTCAATATTCTGTTAACATCACAGTTGCAGCACACTAAGATTTTTTTGGAATAATATTCCTACCTTCAGACACTACTCACCACCACATACAAATCCCTGCCTCAAGTCAAGATGCATCAGTGAGACCTTTTAACTGTGTCATATCCTGCAAAATAAGGTCAAGAAAAGCATCCTCTTTGCATGTCTTTGATTTTCCCTAAGAAATTAAGCACACGAGACAGGTAGTCCCTCACTGGCAAGTATGATGTGACGCCAAGGACTCCTGGAGCAGCAGATTAGTCCCAGAATAACCTGGCCTGCTCCTGCCTTCATTTTCCATAAGGAAACACACAGGAAACCAGCAGGTTCTGCAAGCAACAAAATTAACAAAGTCTGCTTCCTTGTGGGTTTGTCTCTCATCCCTAAGTGCAAGGGCTGAATTAAGGTTTTCCTATGGCTAGAATATTTATAAGGGCTTCTTCTGATGGACTGCTTTCCATATTACTTGGCTGTATGTTCATGAAATTTGGAATAATTTAATTGGTAGGAGTCCAGGGGACACCTGGGCACTATACAACTATATGCTTTACCTATCTAGGAAGGCAGACTAAAAGTCACAGGGTTTACTTATTTACAAGACAAAGATTTTTTGCCCGTTTTATGCCATTCATTCTACACAAGCAAGAAACAAACAAACAAAAAAAAATTAACAGGAAAAAAAAGTCGTTAAACTTGCACAGAAACAGAAGCGGGGGGGAAATTCAAAATATCCAAAATATAGCAAAGTAGATGAACTCCAAAGACAGAAAATCACATCTTCATTACTAACCAAGTTAAGCAATACTAATCAAGGAGAAATTATATTTTTTTTTTAATCACAGATTTTATGCAGCTTTATTTTCATGACAGACCTACTTAATAAAAGGCATTAAGTATTTTAGACAAAATACTACTACCTCTTGATTCAATCAACAACCAGTACTTTCTCCAAGTCATCAAACTGAAAGAAACAAACCACCACAGCAAAGGTAAAACTGATCTGTAAACTTTTTACACCTCAAAAAGAAACCAAAGAATTATCTTTGAAGGATGAAGGGGAAGAAAAGGTAGAACAAGTTCCTTCTCCTCCTCTCTGCATCTAGGATAGCACTTTTGCCCTTCACAGCAGCTCCAAAGACAGCGCAGTCTCTTCTGTCTTTTTTTCAGACCACACAAGAGGAAAATGAATGTGAAGATTAGAAAATTTTGGAACTGAATGCATAGAATCAGGTTCTGAAGATAAAAGTATTGAATGTTAAAACAACTTTCTCAATATCCTGCCTTTCCAGGCCAGGTAAGTGTTTTCACCAGGCAGATTTATACTTGCATATAGTGAAATTTCAGAGCACTTCTCTAAATTTTTTTTCAGGTAGTTTCATGGATTAACCATCACCTTAGTGATGGAGAGCTTACCCTTGGAAAGATTCACAGTTAACCCATTAGGGGTCCTGTTTAACTGGCACAGTAACCTTAATCTCTGTTGTATAAAAGAAGCAAAGTAGTCACAGAGGAAACAATTCAGTAGGAAAAAAGTCAGAGGGCAGACAGACTCCAAAGCATCTGAGATAAACCTAGGAGGGGCTTCCAGAAAGCTGTAACGCAGGATGCCAGACTTGCTCTTCTAAATCCCTTGCAGGGTGGTCTGACCCTGGCAGCCGTAACAGCTGGATCTGGGTTTTGGGACCTTCTGTGACCCCCTCCACCTCAACAGCATAGGCTTTCGCCCACCTCCTCATCACAGGAATGCAGCTGACTTCCCCATCTGGCAGCAGCTGCTGTGGAAAACCCTCCTCCAGCACCTGCTGCAGAGATCCAGGCAGTTGTTACACTGGGAAGCTGGGAAGGACAACTGCTGCTCCCGACACAGAGAGCCGGGCTGTTCCTCCTGCAAATCCGGGAAAGCAACAAACAGCTGGTGCTGACTCACAGACAGAAGTCGGGCTACTGTGTCCCCCAGGGGGAAGGGGTGGCAGTTGTTGCACAGAAGCTGGGAGCAAATGGTATTTGGCAGCAAAGCAGAAGTTTTCTCACCTGCGGCACCATTCTCCTTCTCACCAAGGCAAAACGCGGCACTCAAAAGGATCCAGAAGACCACGTTCACCCCAACAGCCAGTAGCTGGATATGGAGGACTTAGAAGTCTGCCTCTCTCAGTGTTTTTGCTGAGCAATTCTGTATTTCCGTTGACTACCAGCAATAGCTGTATTTTCTCCCAACAGGGACCACCTCTATGCTAACCCAAACCAGGCTTAGCCCAGAACGTTTTGCACAACAGGTTCAGGCCCCTTAGAATCAGACGGTCAGACGGCTGAGAGTTACAACATGCACCCATCTCTCCTGTAAAAGTCAGGTGGAACAAAAACAACAACAAAAAAGAATCTTGCTTTGTGCCTAACTAATCTCTACACAAGCTCTGCGGTTAACATCCTCAACTGCAGCCTCCTGCAGTGATTTAGAGCAGACACAAGTACAGGTACCATGCTCAGTCTATGAAACAAAAAGGACCAAACCAGAGCCACAGCTCCAAGTACCCAGAACAGCAACAAACTCAGACAACTGATCTCCAGGGAAGAGTCACACCAGTTGTCAACTACAGGCTTCTTTCCTCTCTTGCTGGTATCACATCCATCTGTCTCAGAATACGACTAAGCTTCTGTGATTCAACCCGATGCCTAGTCCTCGGATGTTGAAACAGCTGATACAGACTCTCCTGTGTTGGATGAAAAAGAGCTTTCTGCCATCAACATTTTGTTGCAACTGTAGCTCAGTCCATCTTTTTAATATCTGTACACAAATACAATGCCCAAGGAAACAACTACGTTAAGGCACGACAAGACTCAAGAAGTAAGATCACCTAGGAAAAAAAGTTTTCACCCTTTGGATCTCCTACAAAATTCTAAGAAGCCAGCATTAAGAGAGGTGTCCCTGCCCATGGCAGGGGGGTTGGAACTTGATGATCTTTAAGGTCCCTTCCAACTCCAACCATTCTATGATTCTATGATTAATACATCTCCATCCACCACAACTGCGAGGAAATGCTTGCTGTTAAAAGTACCCAATAGATTTTTATCACTAGAGACAGCAACACAACTAGAGCTAACTCTATTCCATAAAGATATATGAGGTTTTAAATAAAAATCAAAACGCCACCAAAGAACAAGTATTGTTAAGATCAACTCACTACCCCTTTGGTGACTTACTCTTCAAAAGATAAGAGAGACTAGGAGCATGGAAAATGCTTTTGAAGTACAGGTCACCAACTTGCTCAGAAGGGTGGCTGAATTCTCCAACACAGCAACTTAAAAAGAAATTAAAAAATAAATAAATAAAATAAAAGATTCAGAGCTGTTCTTAATAGCATTTGAGATACAGCAAAGGATATTGCTTATCTCCTCGAACACTTAGCCTGCAATATAACCAAATTTAGTTTGCTGTTTTATTCACCTCTTCAATTACAGCCAAACAGATCCATTCACAGACACACTTCAGCTTCCCATCAGGTTCTGAATATCTCCAAAGACTGAGAGTCTACAGACCCTCCAGGCAGCTTGTTCCAGTGCTTCAGCACCTTCACTGGGAAAAAAAATTAAATACTTATATTTAATTGTAATTCCCCTTGCTGTAACCTGTACCCACTGCCTCTCATCCTTGGACTGTGCAACTCCAAGAGACATTTGATTGACATGTTGTGTTATCACCCACTGTATAGTTGAGCCAGCAACAAGATCTCATCTTAACCTGCTCTTCCAGGCTCCACAAACTCAGCTCCCTGAACCTCACCCTTCACAGAACACGCTCCAGCCTCCTCCCCACCACGGCAGCCCTCCACTGGACTTGCTCCACTACTTGGTCAATGGAGGCACCAACAGATAACACAACAGTGATCTCAGCAGCACCAAGTAGCGGTGAAGAACAGCTCCCCTCAGTCTCTCAGTCCACTACTTTGCTACTGTATATCCTAGAAGAATCCACAATTTCCTAAGTATTCCTAAGAAAAATCAATTTCTGAATACAGGTTTTTTTAAACAACACAATCCCACGCTTCCTGTTTCTAGAGTGAAACACAGTATGTCGCTCCCTTTGCCCATCCCTTACGAGGAAAAATGTTCAGTAATTGAAGATAATAGTTAAAAGTCTATAAAGCAGCCAAGAGCAGCTCCACATTGTATCTGCTAAAAGTCTACTTGAACTCAGAAAACTTTAGGACACTAATTTACCTATGATGTATTAGTAAGTGAGAAATTTTTCTTGAAAATTCACACATACACTGCTGCAATGATAATTACTTCAAAGCAACTGAAGCAAAACATAATACTTGTTCCCCAAAACCAGGTAATAACTTTGGTTTAACTAACTAATATGCCCAGCCAAGCAAGTAAAGGCTTCAGTTTAGGATCCATGAGTAATTCTCTGGGCTATCAAAAGATTCATGTTCAGTCACTCACAACTGAGATTTTTTTTGGTACCTTGGTTCTTCTCATCCCAGAGTCCCACCAGCCTGGGGACCACCTCCATGGACTGCAACACCAGCCACACAGCCGCCCTTCCGTGGCATCCCCTATTATTCTACCCTTGCAACAACTCTATTGATGCAATGAGACTATTCTTATTATGAGTCATCCGTGGTTATTAAATTAACTTTTACTTCTTTCTGTTTCAGACAAACACTCGAAAAACACATCCAGGCATATCGACCAAGACGCAAACTGAAAGGTCACCTACTGCAAGCATCTAAATGAAGAGATAAGAATGCTTCTGTTTTCACGTAACTCAGAAGACCATATGGTAAAAATTAAACAAATTCACCAGCTGTTCACTTAAACAAGCTACCACGCTTACTAATATTGAGGAAGGCTTTCGGCCAACATGCCAGGGTAGAGGTTTGCCCAATCCATTTCTAACCTCACCCCCAACTATTTACAAACTTCATCACTCTATTTGAGTACCACCTTAAGCAAAATGTAAAGTAAGGGAACATTAGTCCCTTTTTACAGGAAGAATGGGGGGTTAAAAAAAAGAAAACAAGAAAAAAAAAAAAGATATTTCTGAGGGTCACAGAAGACATTTCTACCTGTTAGTTACCAAGCAGACAAGAGTGAACTTTGCCCCATGCTCTGAGACGACTGTGAGCCTTCTGAACAAAGCCCACAGGGTACAAAGTCTAAACTGGTAGCATGAAGCTCTAACCACTTCTTAGCAGAACTAGCTAACTTGGCACCACACTAACCACTTTCAAATGGTTTCCAGCAGACTTTGAACACTCTCAAGACTCTGGAGCAAATTCGGCCTCCAGAATACCATGAAGACACATCCCGAGGAAGTCCATGAGCTGAGCCAAGACATGAACTCTAGTTTCCCAAGCCCCATGCTACCACTCTAGTGTTTAAGCCACATGTACTACACACAAAGAGCAGTGCTCAAAATTAATTAAAAACCAAACCAAATGTCAGTACCCATTAATTAGTACTCTGAACTACTAAAACCATTTGTCTTTCCTGAGGACTAAAGACAGCCTTTAGCCAACAACTAAAAAAAGTTTCAGTTGGTATTACCACAAAGTTTCTGGGCTTGTTTAATACTTGTTTCTCAGTGAAGGTGAAAACCTTAAGATTTCCTGAATCACAGTCATTTTGCTCTTACAGTATCCTACACATTATCAGATTAGTGGAAAAACTGATAGAAAATAGAAAAGAACTGCAGGTGTCAGACAAATACTTTTCCTTAGGGGGTATTTGCAATCATCTCCTTTCTCCTCATTGCCCCAAGAGCAGTAGAATCCTAAAAGCACCTAAAGAAGAAATAAAAGCTACTTTCTAAATAAGCACATAAAGGACAAGTACTAATCCATACAAAACATTTTACTCAACATTCCACAGACACTGCTATTTTTTTGATACAGAACAAGACCACAGGGAAGGGACATATTCTTCAAAACCTGGAAATGAAACCCAAAATAGGGAAACAGAAGAACACTCAAATCGCAGTGCAAGTCATACCATAATGCAGGTCAACAACTGAACAAAA
>VXBW01004385.1:1118404-1130258 GCA_013400375.1 Thinocorus orbignyianus
AAAAAAAAAAAAAAATCACCATTTCTCTGAAAACATAAAAATTATATAAGCTCATAAAAGCATCAGAGGGTCAGTGGAACCAAAGGAAGAAGATACTACAGAAGTATTCATACAAGGTAAGGGCGTATCATAAAAGCTAAATTAATTCTGTGCACTCGTGTTCACTACAGAGGAACTTAGGGACCATCCTATAACAAAGCTGCTCTTTACAGAGAACTCTCTCATCCTAAAGTGTCAGCAGTGACCTAAAGAACAAGTCACCAGGAACAAATGATAGCTCCCAAAATTTTAAAGGAACATGAATAGAAAATGTTTGTTTGTTTGTTTGGGTTTTTTTGGGTTGAGGGATTTTTCGTTTGTTTGGGGGATGGGGGTTAGTGTTTTTTGGGAGTGTTTTTGGTTCAGGTTTTTTTAAACACAAACTGCTCTTTAAATCAGTCGTAAATTAACGTCACATTCCCACAGTAGTGACATTAGCTTTTTGGTGAATTTTATTGGGGTGCAAATCAGAAGGGGTTAAGATTTCTACACTTCAGAGAAATTTGACTCCTGCACCATAAGAAATAGCAGAAATTCCAATAAAGTGCATAAACTAATTTTGTTTTATATATGAATATGTATGACATATTGAGGAAAAGTAAAAACAGCTTCTATAGAGCAAACTCACGTCACAAAACTACTCAGATAGCTCAAAGAACACAAGACTAACTCGAGCTGACACAGGTTTTCTTCAAAGTCTTATAACAAACCTCATTATCAAGCTCTTAAAGTGCTGGCTTTCAGAAATTAGGATGAGGTAAATCCATTCAAATTCTGTTTCTTTCAGCTCTTTCCTAAGGACCAGTCACTGCTGCAGCTGAGACGTTAGGCCAGCTGGGTCTTCGATCTGAGCTGATATGGCACCTTTGATATTTGCTCACAAAAACAACCTGACCTTTAAAAAAAAAAAAAATTGTAATAGAAGTGACTCGGTTTCAGAGTTCTTGTCTTTACAAATTGTTTCGTGCAATAGGCAAAATATGAAACCTATATAAAATAACTCAAGGGCTAACGTACTCTTTTCTAGTTTCAAAACATCTCTTAAGAACTTCAGCTTTAATGAATTACCTTTTGAAAGCATAACTACTCCTGCAGAACAAAGACCTGCTCAACCAGTTGAACATAGAGGACCGGTAGATGACTACTTTGATAGACCAAACAACATGTAATGCATACATTAGGGCTTTGGCTTCCTCTTTGAGCAGTTTGGTTTTGCAATTGCACATTCTCTAGTCAACTCTGAAAAATGGGCGTAATTAGTAGGTATCAATCCAGCCAGCAAGCATGTCACTTCCTTTCACCCAAATGATGAGGGACAAGTAAAATGTTAGGTACTTCCCCAGGCTTTTTAGTTCTTACAGTAGTTAAAAGAAAGGACTCATCTAATGGCTGCCCCACAAATGCACAAATTTATCCACTGACCAGAAAAATATGAAATCACATCAACTATATGCTTTTAAGAAGCCATTAACTCTTGCTTCTAGTGGGAAAATGCACGAAAAGTAGACTTGTAACTGAACCAGGAGAAGTACCTAACAGAGAGTGAAATTCTACCCTTTCAGACTTTCCAGCACCAGTGTACTATTCTTGAGATGGGAGCCTCTCAGGACCCCTTCAGACACGTAGCAACTCGCTCAAATCCTCATCCTCTCCTTCCACACAGAAATATGAACTCAGTAAGTGTGTTTACTGTAAATTATCTTTGCTTACCAAGAAATATTAGCCACATTTTATTTCCAAATATTATTGCCAAATAACTTTCACATTACTTTTCAATGAAAGCACATTCCTAGCCTCTAGGAGTACATACAATTAATAATTTCTATATTATAATTAGTATTAGTTGTCATGGCATTTGAAAAAGGATCCTACAGCTACCACCTCTCAATCTGTTTCAGTGACCTACTAACCCAAATACCTACATGAATGAGCTGATGGAAATGATGACATGATTACTACGATGCAGAGTCTTTTCAAGGTAACTGAATTAAAAGAACAGTATAAAACGTTTTCCAAACATGAATCTGTGCTCCAGTGGTAAATTATTTAGGTTCTTCCAGCCAGGATGTAATACACACAAGTCATAGTGTACTGTTTCTCCTCTATAAATGACCAATAGTATTTCTAGTTAACTATCTGTCCTTACAGAAGAGAAATTAGGTGGCTTTTCCTTGAAGAGCCCTCAGTGGAAATATCCAAGTTATCAGGTTGCTAAACAGACACCACTCTTAGCCAGTTTCTTATTTGTGACTCTGGAATCCACTTCACCTCCAGTCTAAAGACCAGAAATGTATTAGTAAATCAAAGCAAGTTTTGTTTTAATGAACATGAGCTTTGGGATTACGGTTGAGTCTAAAAAGTTTCTAAAGAAATTAGACTGTTGATTCTTCAGAAACACACAAAGAACAAAATGATATAAGCAGTGGTCTTGGTAACAGACAATGACAATCAAAGTAACCAAGGTAAAACACACTAAGCATGCGGCATGCTTTTATCATGTCTCTTGCCCCCGAGGCCATTTGCAGCAAACAAAACCAATTGTGTTGCAAACCAAGAGGCCCAACTACCAGTTCCAAAGCCATTACTGACTCCGCAATGCACAAAATTATAAGATGTGATAAAAAGCAACAAGGATTAAAAGAAATTCTAATCAAAATGTAAACTAAGAGGCCTCATAGGTATGAACTTCAACATCCTATGGCGCAGTAGGATCCTCTTTTATTACACTGAGAAACAGCCCTGTTAACTATTTCAAAACGTAGCTGAGCTTATAGTAACCTGTATCCACACAAAACATCAGGTGAAGCAGTGCTGAGCATCTTGGTGCTATTAGAAACTTAGCAGAGTCTGGTTTTACTTAACAATACGCTGTATCAGAGGTTGAAGAAACAAACATGCCTCTCCCAAGCCCTGATTTCTCATCTACAGAGTACTGGATTTCCTTCCAACTACTACGGAGAGAGCTGCCGGGCTCAGTCCAGCTGGCATGCCCTGGGAGCACCCACTGCATTATATCCTACAGAGAGGCCACACAAAAGAATGGTTTTGTACGAGTAAGACTGAGGGTTAGGCTCAGACAGACCCAAACACATATAAAACCAGGTATTTAGGCACCTAGAAAGATTTTCTCATGAAAACGCAGGCCCCCAAGAGCTTTAAACCTAGGTTGGAGAGCACTTTCAAAAGATTTAAGCTTTGACTGGACATTTCTTCAGCACCTATCTTTTGCCGAGGACCATGTTCTGGGTGAGTTGCCAAACTCTCCAGAGAAAGTCTGCAGAGAAATGAAGAACAGCCCTTTCTGCTCCAATGCCTTAACAACAAAACAACACAATTTCTTTCAGAAATCAATGCTAAAGATATCAACTTTGCTGTTTGTTCAAAATCCTCTTGTGGATGGTTTACCCTTACAGAAAATGGTTGAAAGACTTTTTCCAGCCTCCAGCACAAGTCACAGTCCAGGGCAAGAATCAAAGGTACTGACTCAAAGCTATTCTTGGATCTGCCTACCTCTTTCATCAAATTTTCATACTGACAATAACTCCAAAGTGACAAAAATCCCAAGCCATCATGCCGACACACAAAGAAAGCAAAGCTCCCTTAGCACACACACCCCCAAAAAATTAATACACATACAAATTCTGCTCATGGACTGTTAGTGAAAACATTGTGAATAACAGAGAAAATCTTGTACAGGGCTGAAGGAGACAGATATTTTTCATAATCCAAAAAAGGGGAAAAAAAAAAACAAAAACCCAAAACCACTTTTAAAATACATCTTGTCAGACACTTAACAGCATTGTGTTTCTTTAATTTTAGCCATTCCAGAAGGAAATGAGCAGTTTGAGTTTTAGTTTTAAAAAGAAAAAAAAAATAATAAGCTGATGGATCGGTGTCATGGTCAATTTTATAACTGAAAACATGATTATCTAGCATGCTATCTCACCTTCTCTGTAACTGATGCCAATGAGGTTCTTCCTTCCCAATTCCCCTTTGCTCCTCTCACAAACTTCTGTTTTTATGAGAAAGATTTGACACAAAGGTGAAGTTTGAAAGAAAGATACTTTTATATACATGTGTGTGAATCACACCAAAACAGTCTACTACCAAAAAAAAAAAAAACAGTAAAAAGAAAAAAAAACTCAAATAGTTGCATTTCACAATGAACACGGATGGAAGACAGAAGGAGGAAATCTATTAGATATCTGTTGCTTCAGTGAAAGCAAGGATTTTTGAGTTTTGCCATTCCACTCTGAAGTCTTCCCACCCACACCAGATCTCGAGCTATTTATTTATTTAGTCAATGAAAAGTGAAAAGTTTCCTTCTGAAGCTCCATGTGCTAGATATTCTTGTAATACATGGCCCCCCAGGGGCTGGCAACTCCCACAATACTCCAACCCTTACGCCCCCCTCTCTACATTTAGAATTGTTGTGAGGACAACCACATGGCATGAACAAAGTGGGCCTACAAGTGGACATAACTCATAATGACAAAAAGATGTTCTTGCTAATTCTAGTCACTGCCCCAAGTGAAGCTGTAAAAACAAAAGTAAAGGTGCCAGCATACAAAAATGTTGATGTCTGACACTCCTGTCAATATTCAGAGATTGTTTCTCATTCCTGAACAGTTTAATTACGCCAATTAAACTAAGTTCAGCACACTGAAGTTAGCAATTTAAAAAGAAAATATATTTTCTTTATAATGAAAAGTGGACCAATACACTGTGAAAGCAACTCTTTTCAAGCCCCCAACTGAATATATATCACGATCATGAATATATTTCTATCATGTGAGTACCCGAGTACCTCACTGGAGATGGAAAACATTTTGCAGTTAAACACAACAGACAAAAGAACAACAGAGAAAAGAACAACAATTTGTAGAAATCACGTGCTCTTAATTCCCCCAGTATGTGAGGTATGTTACAGCATTGCTCTTCAACCAATTTACACGTAGATATATTTTTAAAGAATTTATGCCACAAACACAAGTTGTTGAGGTTTTATTCCTACGGAGTTTTTCCTATATGCCAATGACACTTTGTGGAGAAATTCTGAATTGCATTTAGTAAAACAGCTAAAACTTGTTTGTGTGCTTAACTCCACTGCTGTAGCTACCTCCACCGAAAACAATCAGACCACTCATGTATAAATCTAAGCTTCAGCATAATCTTTCCTAAGTGAGAACCTAAGAAGGAAAAGTTAGACAGGTTGCTTACACGCCCACGTGCATGAATACGTACTTTGTACTCCCTCAGTAGCATACAGTAGCCTCATTAAAAAAGGAGAGGGAAAGAAAATAATTATAAACCACGCAGAACAGGCTTAAATTGCTTTGAGACATTAAGAAAAAAATATTTTGGTAGATCACTTGCTGCACTCCAAAGTTAAAATACTGTATGAAATCATTCAATGTTTCTACGTATACACACAAAGTATTTTTTAAAGTGTTTCTCTTTAGTACCTCAGAACACAGAAGTAACCTGTTAAAACAACAAAAGCTAAAAGGAAAAACCAAATGCAATACAAGATCCTGCTCTAGTTGAAATCAATGGCAGAATCCCTAGTGACTTTGAAAAATACAAAATAAATCCATGAAAACTTCACAAAAGCACTAAATATCAGTATAACCATGACTTCACTGAAAAATTTCCTATGTGGCAGGAAAAACCTTTCAAGTTTCAAAAGTTCAAAGACCACTGCTCTATCCCTCTTAAAAGTAACTTGAGAAAGGCGGGTGTGAAATGAGGATGGTTATTTCTCTCCCAATTTAATTCAGCAAAGATTAACTGAACAAAACTACAAGAAATTTATTTTAAAATTTTTAAAATTTCCGTGCACAACGTTCTTCAACAAGATACCTCGCACAAATATAGAAGATGGCAGGAGAACTCTGAGAAACACATTTATTAATTAAAAGGTACAGAAAATATGGAAGGGAAAAATCACACAGAATTACTTTGCACATGGTGTTTTATTTTCCATTTTTAATTCTTAGTGAATGAGTTGCAAATTCCATCAAGTATTTAAAACAAACCAAATCCTTTACCGTTTTGTAACAGCCTAAAGATGTGAGGCCTAATAACGATTGGTGTTTTCCTTTGCTAATCTGAAGCTTTAACAGCACGACAATTGACTGTTCAGTGTTTCAGAACCAGGTAGAAGCCTGAGATTATTAAAATAAATTTATATAAATTAAAATAACTTATTAAATAAAAAACAAGAGAGAAAGAAAAAAGAAAGAATGAAACAGAAAAATGAAGCTGTCTGCTGAAATACAAGAGGAAGAAGTTTAGGGTTTTGTTTAAATAAGCATTGTTAGATGATAAAATATTCCCTAGGTTCAGACAAGGCCTCATCCTTGATCCACAACTGGTTTCTATGACTCCACCACCCGTCTGCAAGTTTGCAGCAATACTTACTTGTCTTCAGGGTACCAAACACTGCAGTTGCTTCTATGCCCTTATTAATTGGTTTCAAAATCCAAGATGTAAAAATACTGGAGAACGATAAAATAGCACTGACCCTATAAACCTGCAAAGTGGATACAGACTGAAAACTCTATTAAAACAGTAAATAAATAAATCTTGCATTTACCACCCACTAACTAAATCATCATCTGGGATTCCTGAATGTAAACCTATTTTAGCTAATTCTGTAGGATTTCATAAGAGTCTATCTCCCACTAGTATGAGTGTAGAATTGGGGTCCCAGTTTCCTTTTAACCCAGTGTATTGTTACTGGAAGAACTCCTTTATGAAACTCCAGCCTTAAATTAAGATGTCACTCCTTACACACACAAAAAGTGTCTCCAAGCACAACAAAATAAAAGCTCATTATAGAAACATTTGTTAAACATTTTAATACAATTGGGTGTAAGATACTCAGGTACAGAATGGGAAAACACTTCCCTGTCATCAATTGGGAACTCCAGGAGTTACGTCAGTGAGATACTGGACACCTTGTGCAAAGAAGGAATTACATAATGTACACCACAGTCACTCTACCTGTAATTCCAAAGAAACCTTCTTGTTAAACACACATACAGAGTGAATGAAGGGATTAGTTTTCTGTTGTGGGTGTGTTTTTTTTTTTAACTAAACAAAATAGTTTCACTGCTAACAGCTGAGAAACAGTCTTTTAAGAAGTCTGAACATACAGACAGCAGGTTTACAGCTCAATTCCAACTATGTCCTGGAGCCTGTCCATGTAAGAACAACCTCTGAAAATGGAGAAGGCTTTAAAAAAAAACAAAAACAAAACATTGATAAAAGAGTAAACATTAAAAAGATTCATTCAAATATAATCTGATATCTTTCCAAGCTGCTTTTTGCTCTCTCCACTATTTCAAATGCAGGTATCTTCTACTTGTTTACTTGTTCTTAGAAAAAGAATATATATATATAAAAACAAGCAACATGAAGAAGCAATATACAGGAAAGATTAACCAGGCTCCTGAACACACTGCTTTTATTTAGAGAAAGACTTTATTCTGAAAATAAGATTTAAAAGTCTAAAGTTAAGTTATAGCCCTTTTGCAGGGAGGAGGGAAGGTAACAAACAACTTTTAAGGACATATTCTTCCTTTCTACACAAACATGTTGTTGTTTGGAACAGGGTGGGAAGAGTTTTACCATCATCACAACAGTCATCGGTTGAGGCAACCACGAAGTTTAAGTGTTGATATTACAATGGAAACACCTCTGTTCAGCGCTAATCTGTAGTACCAGCCAGTGATTCACTGCAAACACCGTGACAAATCATGAGGAGTGATGAGTTTTGTATCCTCCCTGGCATTTGCCTCTTCCAAGTGAGCTGGCGCACAGCTGTCCCAGGGCCTAGGTGCTCGCCAAGGGTTGGAACAAGCCAAGCAGATGAAAAAAGCTTTTTATTAAAAACTGAAACTCTCTAAGTTAAAGAAGACATTTTGTTCACGCACCTTGAGAGAGGAGGGCACATGTTCCCCGTTTCTGAACGGAAAAGAAAGAAAAGAGAGAAAGAAAGAAAGAGCAGAGGCTTTGGAGGGTGGGCTTCACACCCACCGCCCTGGACCTTCCCACAAAGAACGAGCAGCACGGCAAGGAGGAGGAAAGAAGCAAAAGCAGCGAGAGAGGCCACGGCGGTGCGGCGGCGGCTTGAAATTTACCTGGAAATCAGCCAATATCATTTCTCGGTCCATGTTGGACGCCATTGCGGCCAGCTGCGTCCCCGGCTCCGCTCTGACCCCGCGCACCTGGAGCTGCTGCTGCTGGAGGAGGAGGAGGAGCAGGAGGAGGAGAGGACGGGGCAGGGTGGGAGCTCAGGAGCTCATGGAGGCGCCGGGCTCCCCCTCAGCCTCCCGCCGCGCCTCCCCGGGGGCCGCCCCGCCTGGACGGGGACGCNAGAGGGTTGCGCCGGGAACCCGCCCCGCCACCCGGCAGAAGGTGCCAGCGCCACCGGCGGCCCGGTGCCGGCGAGCGGCGCCCCCAGCCTAGGCCTTTCCTGAGAGGACAGGCCGCCTCAGCCTCGCCGGGCCCGGCCTCCGAGCGGCCGGGGCACCTCGGTTCGGCCCAAGGCAGCGCTGCCCGCTCCCAGGATGATCCCCCCTCTCGCCCCCGGCTGCCCGGGCTCGGCGGAGACGCGGAGCGGCCCGCTTGGGCTCCCCGCCGGAGCCTGCGGCCTAAAGGGGCCGGCGGGGCACCGGCTGTAGCCGACCCGCCGTCCGGTGCGGGGAAACAAGCGCTGCTGCGGGCTCTGGAGGGAGTAGGGCTTGTATCCGCGGCCCCGAGGTGGGAGGAGCGGGCGGGATCGCGGTGGCATCGGGGGATGCGGCGGCTCGGTCCCCAGCGCTCTCGGCGTCTCCGCCAGCAGCCGGTAACTCTCTGCTCGCTGGGCGACCCGAACCTCCCCGGGGCCGGGGGCTTGGTAAACCAGTGGGTTTCCCCATCTTCGTGCTTTTCTCCAAAGAAGGAAACGCGTTTTTCCGCAGGTTTCTGAGCCAACAGACCGTGATCTGCGCGGCGGCCCTCGCTCCAGCACTGTGAGATGCAATTACATTATATACCACAAAGAAATCTGCGTGTTTGTGTTGTGTTTTGGTTTGTTTTTTAAGTAATGCAAATCTAGCTATAATCGATGTGCTTTAAGGCTTCCTCCTGCAACCTGGTGCTATACACCGACCCCCTGAGCATTGGCATTGCACACACATTCATTCGGACATCAATTTGCTAATTACTCCAGCATGTTTTGTTCAGCTCTTTTGTATTGGGTGTCGCGGCTACCTAAGGTCAGGGGTACATCAAGTACCTTTCCTCTTAGCTAATAAAGGTACATGATGGCATCTTTGAATCAAGTTATTTCGCCAGATTTTAGGAAACACAGTTCTTTATTGTTTGGGTTTTTCTCTCTCTTCGTCCGCGAGGATTTTACACGAGTTTCTCGGACTCTGCGAGCTCCCTGCTGCGGGGGATGGAGGCGGGGGGTGGGGGGAGTGTACAACCGGACCGCCCACCGCGGCCCCGGGCTTCGTCCGAAGGGAAAGACAATTAAACTGAAAGTTAAACTATACCTTTCAGGGGAGTTCAGATTCCTTCCCAAGGAAAATTCCTACTGGAAATAGTTTAGAGGCCGTTTGCTGCCGGGCAGCGCCCGGGGCGGGTGCCTGGCGGCGGCGGCGCCGTGCGGGGTCTCCAGCGGGGCTGAGGCTACTCGCGATGCAAAGCCCGGGGTGTCAGAGAAGTTTAATATTAAATTTTATCGTGCTCCTGCTCTAGTTTACATCGGCAGGGCTTGCCAAGAGGATTTTATTGCCCGCTGACTTGTTGGCTTAACAGTTCGAGCTCCCCACCATCGAGCGGAGGGATGATAAAGTAATTGCCCTCACACCCGCCCTTTCACACACCCCCAGTTTGATGTTGCAGACAGATCTGTGCTAGGTACGAGTTATGGTGCAATGTCAGGGACAGCCTCTGCTAAACTACAAACAAATCCACCCACACATTACTAGAGAGTAACTATAATAAAGGCTGAAAAGCAAGTTTTAGTAATTGGATTAAAGCCAATTAATTTCCTGGCGTGAATCGGAGCTATAGGTACGCCGTCAAGATTAGTTTACACGGCGTTCACGTCTATTAAAGTCATGTGTTAAATAATGATACCTGTGTCAGATCAACACAGGAAGGATTTGATCCAGAAGGTGGAGAAAAGGTGAGAAGCTGCCCGTGCATCGCAGAAAGTTCGGGTTCAAGTCACAGCGAAAGTTTCTGTTCTCCTTCTCACACCCCCTTGTTCCCCACCGCTCCAGGTGGCTTTTTTTTTCCCCTCCAACGAGTGACAGATCATTAGGCACCCGGGGTGACACTCGCTTATTTCACTCCCTGGTATCTCCCTCCAGAAGGTGTTTTGGCTGCTGATTTTGGAGCCGATTGGGGCAACTTTTTTTCTACTTGAGGAGGAGTATCTTTATTATCCCTGAGAGGAAACGATCCGGATTAACGTGCTGATTTCTGCAAAGATTTTTGACGGACCCACGCAGTGAAGGAAGTTTGATGGCGTTTTCTGGCCGGGCAGCTTTACTCGCGGCAGGCCTGCAGCACCCCGCCTACGCTCTACTTCATTTGTTTTTTTGTTATTAGCAAAAGGTGGGGGCCTTTTTCTGAACTGTCAAACAACGAAAACTCATGTCTTGCTGTTGTAAGGCTCGCAGGTGTAATTCTGCAGGAAGTTTGCAGCAGGTAACACCACCCGAGCCTGTGGATTTTAGGCACCGGTTAGTCATGAAATTTATAAGCTGCCTGACTGAATATTCGAAGTTTTGCACATGAACCCCTTTCTTATGCAGAAAATCAACAATACTTGAACAGATGGATGTTTTTGATGTATATGCGTTTCTAGAGGTCACTTTGAGGGAAATTACCGTTCTTGTTTTGGTTTATAAAACTGTCAGCACCATTGCTTCTGCCCGAGAATTATCATAAGGAGGCCCTTAAAAATGCAGGCTTTTCCTCCCTCCTTTGATGGCAGCTGACGGGTTCGAGCATAAGCTGCTCCCCCCGATCCCCCTTCTCGGTACCTGTCGCCTCGGTAATTTCACCGGCAAGGGGGCGGCGGGAACCAGTGCCGTTAACTGCGGAGCCCGAAGCAACCGGCGTTGAGAGGAGAGCGGTCACACCGACCCCTCGGGTGGCAGGTCCATCCCCGAGTGGCAGGTCCATCCCCTAGGTGACAGATCCATCCCCCGGGTGGCAGATCGACCCCCTGGGTGGCAGGTCCATCCCCGGGTGGCAGGTCCATCCCCTAGGTGACAGATCCATCCCCCGGGTGGCAGATCGACCCCCTGGGTGGCAGGTCCATCCCCGGGTGGCAGATTCACCCCCCGGGGTAGCAGGTCCATCCCCAGGTGACAGATCCATCCACCGGGTGGCAGGTCCATTCCCGAGTGGCAGGTCCATCCCCGGGTGGCAGATCGACCCCCCCGGTGGCAAATCCATCCCCCGNACTTAAATCAACCCGGCCATTAAAGCAGTTTGAGGGCATTAAGCTCTAGCAGGCAGGAAAGGGGCAAGTGACATCCCCGTGCTGTCACTTCCGAAGGACCAGCCAAGCCTTCGGGTCTTCTCGGTGGCGGGGGCGCGTTTCTCCCCTCAAAACGGCACTTTCAAATCAATCAAGGCCAGCGGGAAGGCGGCAAAGGCAGGAGCCTCCCAGCGTTAAGACAACTTGACATTGACCCTTTCATCCTTGACCTTGTCCGAGGGGAGGGGAGCCCGCCCCGCTGCCCAGCCCCAAGGGGTGCCGGGCGAGGGCGGCGGCAGCGGGACGGGGTGCGGGGCTGGG
>VXBW01004385.1:1138321-1205159 GCA_013400375.1 Thinocorus orbignyianus
TGGGGGGTTTTTTGTGTTGTGGTGGGTTTTTTTTTTTTTTTTTTTTTTTTTTTTTTTTTTTTTTTTTTTTTTTTTTGGGGGGGGGGGGGGGTGTGCCAGAGATCTGAAACAGCTCAGTTCAGTACTTCACGTTTACTGTGCGCTGAAGAAGGCGGCTTCTCTAGTTTCAAAACAAGCAGCAGAGAACAGAGGCAGGAGGACGCGAAGGCTGTCATGCAAGTTTTCTGGTCGCTTCAGAAGCTGAGCACTGTTTAGATGCTCTTTACGAAATATTTGCTATTCTGTTTTGCTTGGAAATAAACTATTTTAATGCTAGAGGCATCTCACGAAACAGGAATGTGTGAATGCAGTGACATTTAGGAAGCAACACGTTTGATATTCGGGAAGCTGTGATATTGCTTGCACCTAAAATGCCGTTTAACCGTTGCAAATTTTCCTTTGCAATACAGTTGTGAGTATTCATGAGACCTAAATTCATTTACCTCTCCAGCTAAAGAGGCTCAGCACCGTTTCGGAAAGAGTTTAGCATGAAACTTCTAACATTTGTACAGAATCTGGTTGCTGGACAGAAGGGCAGTTTAAAGTGCTGTATTTTTAATAGTCTAAAATTGAATTTCGTGAAATAGAAGGTTTTCAATCAATGTAAAATAAATAGTACTTAAAATAGCACTTAAAAGAGGAGCGGGTGTACATTAGCTTAGATTTTAACTCTTCAAAACAACAACAAAAAAAATTAGCCCCACAAAATAATTTCGTACCGTTTTCGGGCAAAAAGTAATTTGCTGAAACTGTCACGTTGACTATACCCTCTGTCACACTGCTGTGTCTTCTGATTAAAAACCTCTGTGAAATACGAAGCTTTGTGCGCTTTTGTTATAATTTTTTTTTTGTTCACAAGGCATCTAGAGACCGTTAACCTAAGCAGCACGGCACACAGGGTGCACGTTTTGGGGAAATAACCCGCAAAACGCCCGGTATAAAGAGTACTAAAACCCATCTGAAATATTAAAACCCAGCAAGGTGATCCGCAGGTCCTGGAGGTGAAGTCACCCAAACCGTTGCCTGTTGCTGTCCCTCTCCCTTTCTTCATGTCCTGGAGGATGCTCCGGTCTTTTTTCCCTTCCCTTCTGCACAACTGGTGTCCCGCACTCTTCTTAAGCAGCAGAAATCCGTGTTCCCACCAGGAATTCTCCCATTTACTGCTCTCCGGCAGAGGCGAACACCCAAAGGTAATATTCATCTTTCTCGTTTATTTTCCACCCGTGCTACTAAAAAATCCCAAAACAAACCACCAACAAAAAAAAACCAAACCAAACCAACTCATCCCCAGCCCCGTTTTGAGTTCCACCAGCGTTTAATTTACTCTAAACCGAAGTTTAAGCAGGGGCTTAATAAAACGACTGCTTTTCCCAGAAAAAACGCCCCGCCTAATCAGAAATAGCGGCTTTTATGGCATGCCAGAGGTTGACGTTTAAAGCCAGGACGTGTTCCACCACGATCATGCCTATAGCCTTAGCCGGTGACTCACGGGAGATATTAAGTCTGATTTAAAGGTACGTTTTATTTACTTTTACGGCTGCATTTTATCTATAAGCCACACAATTTATTGGCAACAGTAGCGTGAATTGAAAATCCTACTTCGATACTTCGAATGCGACAATTAGGCTCTGTTGCCCCAGGAAGTTAAGAGTTACTACAAAAAACCCCCAACAAATAAATCATCTGGTGGGTTACAAACATCTGACTGGGTTTGTAGGGGATAAAATGGGTCTTGCTGCTGGGGTGTGCTGTGGGGCAGCTTTCCTGCAGAGGGTTTTATATTTACTGAGCGAGGAGAAAACATTGCCAAGCAATTTTCATTAATAGGGAATCTTTACATTGAAAAAGGATTGCAATATCCGAGGTGGTTTCAGAAATTGCTTTTGTGATTTTTAGTTTATTTTATTCTACACACACACACACACACTTTGGCAACATCCAAAAAGTCCAGTTTTACAAATTCCCAGATTTGCGAAAACATAGACAAGAATAGTGACCCGGAGCCACAAAAAGTGCTTCGTGTGGAGTGGAACGAAATGTTTTTGGGAGTTTTTCTTGAGACAGAAACCCAGTGAAAAGTAAGGCACCCGGGGCAGGGGCAGAGCTTGCCCTGCAGCAGCAGCAGCCCAGGAGCAGGCAGTAAACAATATAGTACCGAGATGAGATGTATAAATAGAAACAAATCCAGCAAGGGCTGAAAAAATGGGAAACTAGAGAGTGAGAAGCATAAAATGTGGCTGCACCAGGACTCGTCCTGCCCGGGCTGGGTGAGGACACAGGTCGGGGGGGGCAGAGCCCTCTCCCCCCTCTCAGTTACACGGATGAGCGAAGCTCTTACACTTCTTACACTTGACCTTTGTTTCTAAATCATCCTTCGAACAACAGCGCGGGGGGGGTGTGGGGTGAGGTTGAAGAATCCCTTTTGGAAAGGGGCAGATCCTAAAAGGGATCCTACAGGGTCGAACCTGTGAGAGGGTGAAAAATCCGTTTTTTGGGGGTGCTGCTGGGGAGGGGAGAAGTGGGGAGAGGCGCAAGATCAGCATAGGCACATAAAGCCGGCCCTGCGCTTCCCCGGGGGAGAGCAAATTCTAAGGTATTTGAAGGTGAATTCAGCCCAGTCGCCAGTGCAATAAATGACTGCACAGTTAAGTACCCGAAAAGACTTTATTTCCAGCTTTGGGTGTGGGGAGAGGAATGAAATCAATGCTTTATTCCACCGTGGGATAAGAAATGGGCTCGGTAGGAAATGGCATGGCAATTCTTCACGCTAGGAAAGAGTTAAAAACCAGTAGAAACCCACCGCTTTTTAGCTTGGAAAAGAAAGAGAAGGGTCTCTTCCACAAATGTACCTGGCAATTCACCGGGCAGCCAGAAGCAACCACACGTTATGCTCGAGGCACTCAAGTGCTGAAATTCCCTGGAAAAAGCCAGGGGTAGGGAAGCTGCTGGATTTATTAGTGAGGACTGTTAGAGTCTGCACGGCGGGGGGGAGGGAAAAAAAAAAAGAAGGGAAAAAAAAAGAAGGAAGGAAAGAAAGAAAGAGGGGGGAGGGAAAGAAAATAAAATTTAAAAAAAGGAGAAAGAAAGAAAGAAAAGAAAGAAAGATTTCTCACCAAGCCTCAGAAAAGCCTGCCCCACGACACACGCATTCAAAATGTCGGTGCTCCCGCAGGGCTCTGCCGGGATCCCGGGGGAGGAGGAGGGGGTCGGGGCGGCGGAGGTGCGGGGCAGNACCGTCGGGACTGGAGCCTCCTCAGCATAACCCCGATGGAGCCGAACCCCCCGCCCCAGCCGCAGTGAGTACAGAAAAGGGACCCACATCTGCTCGGGGGGATGTTTGTGACACGTTATTTGTGGCCGGTGCCCGCTGCAGCTCAGGGTTTTCCTTCCCCACCCCCAGATTTCAGGGATGTAGAAGCATCTTCTCCCAGAAGACAAAAAGAGGCAGGTTCGTCTCCAGGTTTCCTTTAAAAAAAAAATAATAAAGAAAAGGAAAAAAGAAAAAAATAAATGGAAGAGCAAGGTGTACCTCTCTCTCAGCCAGGGCTTTTTCTGACCTTTTGCTACATTTGAAAATTAGAGACAGGCGAAAGAGGGAGGGATGGAGGGAGGGAAAAAAAATAATAAATTCCACGCTGTTTGGTTTCTGTGTCACAGAGGCGAGGAAATTTTCTTCGGCTGCAAGCTGCATGGCACATTTCTGATAGCCAGATGTGCCAAGCCGTGCTCTTGTGGACCTCATTTGCAGAGCCCCACAGGAAAAAAAGAATAATAAATTAACTTCTGCCATGGCACTGAGTGGTAAGATGGCTCCTTGCATTTTGCAGAAGCACTAAATACAAATCACTGGGGACGTTTTCCAGTGCTAAAGGTTACTGCTTGTCATTTTGTACCGTTTCCCAGAATGTTTGAACTACCTTTTCAGCATGGTATGAGCTATACTCGTGCAAAGTTAATTTTCAGGAGCTACGAGGAAGAGAACTCGTATGTTGGATTCTTTAGAATAACCTTGACTTTTCATTAGTGCTTATCCCAAAAGATAAATCATACAGGGAAAGCAGGGAATTGAGCAAGGCACCTGCGAAAGCATAAGTGAGATGTCTCTATTTTTAAACTAGTGTGAAAATAGCTTCTGAATCCTACAAAACGAGGGACTCCGAGGGGATAAAAGAGAAAATCTAGAGCTGGCTGGCAAAAAATCTCAGTTTGACCCACACAGGACCCTGAGTTAATTTCCTCAGCCCAAGATGCATTTTCTGCCGTTAGTCCAATCAGCGCTGCTGAAACTCAAACTGCCAAAAAGGGTAAATTCCCTCTGAAAGAAACTGAATCAGCCAAAAGTATAATCAGCTTTTCAGGGAAGTACAAGACCACTGAGCCATGTTTCCAGTTGCATTTCTTTGTTCCTCTGCAACTGCTTTCTGATATTTGTCGAAGAAATTAGGAGGGCCACTGGTGTTTATCAGTGTTTTAAACAAAAAGCTTCATTCTGTGTAGGAAGCACAAAACATTTGGCTTCACAGTGCAGCCACTAAAAGGTTAAAGTCAATTCACAGCTCCTGGTGGAAGTTTTCCTTCAGCAGATAGTGCCTATCAAGATGGTCTTTCTCTTCTCCTGTTACACCCTGAGAGCAGGGGAAACGGGCAGCATTTATAAGGCAACACAGCCCTCTTCACTCCTCAGTATTAAGATTAATATCAACATCAAGGATATTTTAATTAACGCTTTGACACTCAGAGCTAATGAACCTTTAGAGGAAAAGATACTCACCCAGCACAACCCGATGTCCTGTAGGAACACCGAGTATTCAAAAGCTTCTCAGGGTTTGACCCTAAGGAAACCCAGGACCAGTCCCTGAGCACACATCACAATTATATGCAGAGGATACTCATATCCGGAATAAGGGCTTCTGCTAAAGTTAATTGTAATTTTCTGGTGAGGGAGGATGGCAATGTTTAGGCCTTAAGTTACCGACACCTATTCTGATGGAAATAAGGACATTTGGATGCACTTTGTCGAATCAAAAAGAGTGCTTTTTGCTTCAGATACACAACCACTGAGGTGGTGTCCCCCCATTCGAATATCCGCACTTCTAAAGCAGAGATGCCAGGATAGGAGCATATTGATCAGTCCTGAACTTTTGCTTAAATTTAGTAACACTGGAGAACAGGCAGAGAAAATTTTCAGTCTATACTAGCTAGAATACCAGCAGGCCTGGAAACCGAGCTGCTCATTGCAAATACTTCCTAAAGAACAGGGTTTGTTTTTCTTTTTTCATATTCTGAAAGGAGAAGTACACTCTGCTAGAAAAAACCAGCTTTGTATCTGGACATACCATAGTCCTGGAGGGTGTGACTGTAGGTACACAAACAAAGCTGTATTTAATGTCTCTAAGGGAATTTTACAGAGAACATCTGCTAAAGAGAAAAGTGTATTTGTTTCACGAGCACTGCAACTTTTAATAATATCACCGACATATATGCCCTAAATAGTGTGATGTTTGTGGATTTTTCAGATGTGATTTGGTTTCGCTCCTGTAAAATAAGGGCTGCAGACAAAAAGCTGTGCTACACTGTGGTACATTCACAGTATCCAGCACCATATGCATATATGGGAGTGAACAACAATTTCCTTCCTGTACGAGCATTTTAATTTATAGAAACATATTGTTTTGTGTAAAGAAGATAGTAGATAATTAACTGTATTCATTTAATCTAATTATAGGCCTCTGAGGCAAAAAGCTGACACTTTTCATTGTGGTATATTCAGAGAAGTTAATTGAAAAAACATTGCAGCCACAAGGCATAACATGCCCATCGTATATTTGATACCAATCCTTTTCTCAAAAATGGGATGAATCTGATGCTGGCTGGAGATAAGGGTTGCTGTTACTCACTGGAGTAAGGCAAAGTCTGGGGGAGCTCGTTATGCAATGCTGCACTGCACTGCAATATCTCTGCAATCCCAGAGCTAACCACAGACAACTTAATTTGCCAAATTGCTAGATGGTTTTGTAATGTACACAAGTATCTATTACAAATTAAGAAAAGACTGAACACATTTTTAGCTGGGACGTAGGTCAGAATTTGAACAGAGAGCTGCTTCCAGAAGCTACAGGTCAGTATATCAGCTCTGAGCTCTGCTTAATTTTCAGGAGGAACCAAGCAGCAACAGCAGCCCTACCCCTAGGAGTTGTTATTAAGAGTGTAATTTGTGTTTTTAAACTATCAAACTGTCAAACAGATGAATAGATGGTGCATCAATGCTTGCGACTCCCAAGTATGTAAAAATAAACGCACGTCAGACCATCTGCAGTTTCAGAGTGATTTTTCCCATCACCTGATACAGAGCAACAACTTAATCTCTGACAGCAGTGCTACTTTCATTCTCAAAAGGAAAGTAAAGCAGCTCAGCTGTGCAGAGCTTGCCTCCCAGCTGACAGAGGACACGACAGACCAAACGCGCTGCTTGTGGGGGAAGCGTTTGCCGTTTATCTTAAAGAAATTCCAGCTTGCAAGCACAATTGTCATGTTAGAGGCAAATATTGCCGTTTCCCTCTATTTTATCACTGGTATATTCCCTCTATTTTATCACAGAGTATATCTCTGGTGTCTCTGCAGCTC
Source organism: Thinocorus orbignyianus (assembly GCA_013400375.1). Lineage (NCBI taxonomy): Eukaryota > Metazoa > Chordata > Aves > Ciconiiformes > Thinocoridae > Thinocorus > Thinocorus orbignyianus. Next base: position 1,144,985 of record VXBW01004385.1, read on the forward strand.
TAGCAGTACCATGGAGCAGGACACCTCCTGCTCCAGCTGTTGCACTCCCCAGCCCCTGCTCGAGTGACCTCCATTCCTGCTCTGCCCGTGGGCACACAGTGGCTCTCCGGCACGCTCAGCCCTCTCTGCCTCTCTCTTCCCATGTCTCCAGCTGGTAGGAGAAAAAAATTGCAAAGACAGCACTGCTCATCTCTGTGATGAAGCCTGCCTAATGACTGCGGTGGTGCTGCAAGCCCCCTTAGATGACAGACACCCCCAGCAAAAGGCCACCGAGCTTAGCACAGGGCATGGCCTTGCTCTGCCAGTGAGAGGCATTGCTGGCAGCCCTGCCTATAATTTTAAAATTACTTAAAATATTTTTTTTAAATTTATTTTGCAGAAATATTTTTTTTTGCTGTGGTTAAAAAGGCAGCACATTGCACTTTAGGCACTTCAAATGTTTTTGCTAATGAACTCAGAGGAAGCCTGAAAAGTAAACAGATAGTGACATGCGGTCACCTTAACTCCAGAGCTCCGTCTCAAAAGATCTAGAATATTTGATAAAGAAGATCTCTAACAAGAAATAAAGCGTGGTTACAGATGCTAGCCATATCCAATTCCTATTCCTACAGTATTACAGATAAATCACAATTTTCATTGATGTCTGACTCAAAAAACCAGCCTGTTCCTAGAGTTCAGGCTGCACTCATCCTCTCCCTTGATGTTCTCAGCTAATCTTCTCTCTGCCTGGCTCCTGCCTTCTCTTTCTCTGTGCTGTTTTCAGGTAACTCCCAGCTCTTGCTCTCCATCCCTCCAACCCCTGGCTCCTGTCCTCTTGCACTCTTCATGCTCTATTTTAATCTCCTAGTTTCCTTTATCTGAACATCCATCCTTTTATTCTTTAATTATTTCCCCTGGCATCTTATCTTCATCTCCATTATGCTTATTAACCTCCCTGCCTCATATATTATATCATTTCCCCACTGCCTGGCAGAATCTCATAAATCATAGAACGGTTCAGGTTAGAAGGGACCTTAAAGATCATCTCGTTCCAACCCCCTGCCATGGGCAGGGACACCTCCCACCAGACCAGGTTGCTCCAAGCCCCATCCAGCCTGGTCTTGAACACTTCCAGGGATGGGGCATCCACAACTTCGCTGGGCAACCTATTTCAGTGCCTCACCACCCTCATAGTGAAAAATGTCTTCTTGGTACCTGATCTAAATCTCCTCTCTTTCAGTTTGAGGCCATTAACACTTGTCCTATTGCTATAACTCCCTGATAAAAAGTTCCTCCCCATCTTTCCTCCAGGCCCTCTTTAGGTACTGGAAGGGGCTCTAAGGTCTCTGTGGAGCCTGCTCTTCTCCAGGCTGAACAACCCCAGCTCTCTCAGTCTGTCTTCATAGGCCCTCTGATCATCTTCATGGCCCTCTGGATTCACTCCAACAGGTCCCTGTCCTTCTTATGTTGGCAGCTCCAGAGCTGGATCTCTTAATAATTTTTCTTTCCTAGTCATGAAGACTCGTTAAATTGCTTCCACAACTGATTTCTGTCCATGATGTCCTCAGAGAAGTCCTGGTACTGGTCAATAAGAGTTGTCTCCCTGGCATCTGCCACCTTCATCTCCCCATCCCTCCTGTGCTCTGCTGGTTACAGGCCTCATCCCAACCTCTTCCTTCCATCTTCACGATCCATCCTCCTCTTCTCACTGCCTCAGCAGTACCAGGAGAAAGGGAAGTGATGTGCACAGGAGGGGTTCTAAGATCTCACAGGTGGTTATTTGTTAGGAAGGCAGGAGGAGAGATTGGGGAGAAATGCTGCTTGGTCCCCGCTGCCCCAGGCGAAGAGCGTACTCGGTTGCTCCACGAGAAAGCTGCACATGGTGCCTGCACGCCATACGGCAGCCGAAGGCAGGACGGGTTCTGTCAGCACAGCCTGATCTTCGGAAAATTTAGCTGCCAGAAGCTAACAATTCTTAACCGATCACGTGCAAACTGAGATTTTATGGAGTCTTATAACTTTGTTACATTTGGATGCACATCTGTGAAACCACAGCGATCGCGCTGCCAAATTCCAAGTTGCTGCTCAGAAGGTACAAGGACGAAACTAGACCAGCGAGGGTGTTCCATTTCAAACTCCTTCTGCAGAGAAGTAGGGATACCACCACTTCTGAATGAAGCAACCAGATTATTATTTTTTAATATGGGCAAAATATTTTTTTAACCTTCTTCTTGAAAATGACTACAGTGGTTTAGCTGGAAACTGCCAAAAATTAAACCTGGGGCAGATGCTTGGCTTGGAAAATACCAGCCCAAACAGTTACAAGCAACTGAAAACAAGATGTTATTATGAAGCACTGGACAAGATTAAGCAGAGCAAGTTCCATGACTTTGGCCTAAATGTGGAAAATTTTAAAGTGACCTGTAATGAATTTTTTAATAACAACTCTGTTGAAATAAGCAGAATTTAGATTTCACATTTTTGGGTGAAGACATTTTCTCTGAAAATACAGGTTATGATCCAGAGGGCTCTGGCATGAAGAGGGAGAAGGAGGCGTGTGCTGGGACTGACACTGGGAGCACTGGGACTGGGGACTGGATCAGTTTCTCTGGTGACAAAACCAACCTGAACAGAAGTGCAGAAATAAATGATCAAAAAGTATTCTGCAGAAATGAAACATTATGGAGACAGCAGAGGGAAGGGGAGAAAAGGAATTGCTTCCAGTGGGAGAACATCAAAGCAACAGAAGGGAAATGCAAACATCTTCTTAGCAGTGGGGTTCTTAAATACCCTGCCTCTGCTCTGTGTGTGCTGATGGACCAGACCTGCGGCATGGAGCAGGTACCCCCGTCCCCACTCTCTCCTGGGGGCAGCTTACCATTACAGCCCCCAGGGTAAGCGTAACCCAACGGCCCCTGGAGGTGCTCCCCGTCTCCTGTAGCAAACTCTTTGCCTTTGTAGACCAAACTGAAACCTGAGGTAGCTCAAGGAGCTGCTCTGTACATCAAGACCTCCCTTTTGCGGTAGCGGTGACTTATGTCAGAGGGGCAGGTTGGACAGCTGAGGGCAGTACCTGCTTCAGTCATCTGACTTCAACGCTCCACTGCCTCCCTGCCAGGGATTTCAAGAGTAGGTTCATGGCAGCAATTACCACTGAATGGTATTTTGCATTTAAAATTATCATTCCATTTCTCTGCTATGGCTGAGAGCAAGAGAGCCACAGAAGTCCTCTGTAATATAAAACCAACTGCTTGTTAATTTGCAAGTACAGTCATTATTTTTTTATCTATGAAATTAATACTTTTAAATTCTTTTAGCAGATCCAGTGGATTGGTTGTCACTTGACTGCATGTTTGCCTAAAAGATAGGTTCTAGCTTGAAAAGAAATTAATTCAGGAAGTCTTGTGGCCTTTGTTTTGCAGGAAGTCAGAGGAGGGTGAAAACGGTGGTCCCTCTGGCCATTTCATCTCTAGCAGTTTTTCTTTGCCTAGGATCTTAACAGCAAAATTATACTAATGCTGTAAACTTTCTGTGCAGTTAAATTAGTCTGAAATATCTTGCATAGCCTATGTTTGAAGAAGCTTGATGGTATTTAAGCAAAATGCTTTATGTTAGTGACCATGATTACATAAATGATGGTCAAAACGGTGGCCTGTGATAACATTGCAGAGAGAATGGCACGAAATTAAAACTTCTCTAATTCAATTTTAAAAAATTCTGGCTTAATAAACACAAAGTTGAAAATTCATACTAGTGCTGCTGCTTGTATAAAAGGGTTTTTTTCCTTTTCTTAAAAGTGCCTGTGTTTAACATCTTCAGATTTCTTTTCAGGTTTAATATTAAGCCCGAGTTGGCAGTGCTTAGTCCTGGGACCACTGCAACATTCACATAACATACCTTACTCTTCATGATATTTCATGCTCAGCATCTTCTTGCATTTCATACAGTTTCACTTTTTTTAAAAAAATTTTTTATTTTTATTTTTATTTTCCTAACAGGGAAAATTGGGTTTAAGGATAGCAGAAAAAAAAATTGGCCTGAAAACATGATCTAATGAACCACAAAGTAGCCTTCAAAGAGCAAAAACTAGCAGGAAGTTCTCTCATACCAGGTATTAAAAATAGACTGCACCAAGTCCTGGAATGCACACAGCAGTTATGTAACGATTTTTCGGTGACATGCATTAAGGAAATATTCTCAGTAAATGTTTTTCCTTCCTAACACTCAGTTCACTTCTCTGTGTTTTGGAAATTCTTCGTAGGAATCCTTCTAAGAAGTCTAAAATTATAATGTTCATTTGAATAACCTATCAATTAGCAAGCCACATAATGACACCATCTTAATGGTACAATTGAAGTATTTGAATTTAATATACTATTTTCATAACGGTACAAAATGAAACACACAATGGAATTCACTTCCCCCCTGCCTCAAGTTAGACTTGATTTATTTCTGACAATGTAATAATTTTACACTGGAGGCACTGAGAGAGAGAAATCAGTTTGGGTATGTATCTTAAATAATAAGAATACTGGCTATTTTGGAGCACTAAGAAGTCTTTGAAATGTTTCAAGAAGGTTTATTTGTCATTAGGTGCCATTTCTAGATGGGAGGCATCTGTGGAGGAGCCAGAAGAGTTGTATCTAGCTTCTGCCATGCTGGGGAAACTAAATAGTAAATTGTTTTGAAGAACATCTTCCTTGGACTTTTCCCCAGAAACTGAGGAGCTTTCCCAGAGGTCTAGTCTCTGGTTCTTTGCGGTATAATTTGAGAAGATAAGAAAGGAGATGGAAAAGAATTAAAGCCTCACTTTTGGATTTTCACAGTGCTATTGTTTTCTTGGATTACTTAATGTTCAGAAAAAATCTGCAATATCCTTTGCCTATAGGCAAGAGCAACACACGAGGAGGGCAATGTTACTTTCTTGTCTGCCCAGAAGCTTGTCTACCTTTTCTAATTTGTCTATTAAAAGACAAGAGCTCTACCACAACATTTTGACTTCCATGGCCACCATGAACTCATCACTAACGTTATTATTTTCAATTTATACTTCAAAACCAGCAAAATTCCCTAATGTGAAGGCTCACACATCCCTCTCACCGTGGTTAGTAACCAATTAACACAGTGTCAGTATTTCCTGGGTTGCCACAATAAAGATGAGCCCAGAGCATGGTTACAGACAATTTTCATCGCCCACCCACGTCAGTAGTGGACAGAAATAAGAAGTAGGGGTGGTGGTGGGTGAAATTCTGCCCATATTTTGGTTCCTACTGGTAAGTTTTTCCCAGTTCATGTAATGGAGATGAAATACCAGGAGATCGTAAATGGTCAGATATGACCATGGTAGAGAAAAAATGAGCCTTTTTTTTTCTTTTAAGATGAGTAGAACTCTGTTCTTAGAGATGGGTCTTCAACTTATTTTCAAAGCTAGAAGTGTAGGAACTTGACTTGTTCCACACTGTTCTCTTTGAGAATGCTGAATAATCTGACCAAGGTACAATCTGATAAAACATCTGATTTATTTGCTCTCCTGCTGTCCTGTAGAACAACAGAATTAAAAATTCCATATTGGACGTGAGAAGAAGGTGCCTCATTAAAGTATTTAATTTTGAAAAGATACACAAATAATAAAAGCAGGAGAACAAGTTAGCCTCTTGCTGAGAAGCTGCTTGTTTGAGAAAGTATTAGCAAACATCTTAATTGGGAGTCTGAAAGAAAAAGAAATAGGGCAAAAATCAGTATTGGAAGAAGAAGTAGGGAAGTGGATCTCCATCAGAGTGGAGATAAAAATTCTCCTTTTCAAAAAGACAAAAAGGGTTTTTTAGGACCGAGGTGTCTTAAAGGCCAAAAAACGAAACAAAACCTGATTAAATTATCGATGAATTCATTTGCTTCTAAATGCTGTCATACAAATACATTTCTGGGAATCCAGTGCCTAAAAAGTAATCCATGAGTAAGTCAATTCTTATTTTTCTGCACTGATACATATGCAAAGCTGGAGTTGTTTACGAGGGGAGGAACACTGTTTCATGCACAGTAGTCAGTAATGCTCTGAATTACAGGAAGAGTCTCTCATCATTCAGCCCGATCAGTTTACATGAAATGAAGCAAATAACATTCAGCATTTTCTTCCATATTTTATGACTATTTTCATCTAAGCAAAAATGCCTTAAATCAGACTTGCTCCACTTTGAGGAAAGGACGTTTTAGAGCAAACAGAGAATTACAGACTTTTGTTACATCGCGCTTCTCAGTAGGCTGTGCTTCACTCAGTCATTTGTGGATATTTGTGTGGTTTATTAGATATATTCACTTACTTTTAAAATGAGATTTGCTGTCACTGTGTTTGGTCACCATTTCAAATGTAGCTGTAAATGAAAGCATCTGTTGTGGCTGTAGTTAAAACCTCAAGTCTTTTCTTTCCCTAAACAAACATGGAAGACCTTATCTGTATATTCAGAGGAAAAAAAAAGTCCTCCTTTTTCCAAAATTTGCTTTTATTTTGCTTGCAATTTTCCTTTTGTTCACGTATCTTTATTCTCTGGGCAAACGTTGCTGATGTGTCAAAATTAACAAGTCCTACAATTATATTAATAAATGGGGCAAATTTGATACCAGCTTTGAAAACCAAAGCAAAGCTCTGCCACTCCACATTTTCACTGGCTTTCCAGAAAGGCAGAGATTACCCCGTCACACTGAATGTTACACTTTCAGAGTGGGAAGAAATTCTGATTTTTACACTGTTTGCTGACTATGTACAACAGAAGAATAGACAATACCATCTGAGCTTGGGACAATTAACAGGATGTCTTTAGAATATTTTTATTACGTTAATCTTTTTTTTTGCTTGAGCCAGCATTTCCCTCGAGAGGAAGAGAAATGATGCTGGGACAACTCACTATTGCAAATTAATTCTATGGTCCATTTCCCAAGCATTTAATTTGGCCACAGCAACCTGTTTAACTCAGACGAGTTGTCAGACAGTGACATAAAAGAGAGACCAAGTTCTTTAGAGGTGGCCAGTAATTTTAAAGGGACGAAGGGAAATGGCTCGCATTATTGCTTTTGTCCAAGTAAAGCCTCTTCTAAACTGGGTAAGGGAAAATCAGCTGATTTAGCCTCACCAAAATTCATGCTACACGAGATCTTTTAGAAATGTTGACTGAAGAGGAACTGTGGACTGAACAGGAGGCTGAGAAAAGAAGTCAGGGTTCATACTGCAAGAGCATATGAAAAGTAAAGAAGAAAGCCTAACATTTTTTCCTTCCCACAGCAGATAAGCCTGAAATTTGGAACAACAGTTTGGGATGGGAATGGGGATACGTGCACCTGCTTAAATCTGAGCCATCTCCTTGCAAGGCAGCTGTCACTACCTGCACGAGCACAGAAGTCTGTTGCACAAAGGCCAATACATTAGGTCCCTGCTGCTTCCAAGCTGGTGGGTCTGAATTTAATCTTTTACAGTGTGGTTTGTTTGTTCTTTTTTAGCTCTGGCATTCTAGGAAGTATTTCCATGTGTGTACCCCTTGTCTGAGTCCACTTTTGCTACTCGGGCCTCCGTGATTAAGCAATCCTGGATCCTTAACCCATTGCCTCCAACTTTCCCAGCCTGCTGCCTCTGCTCTTCTCTCACAGCTGAGCTGCACGGATTGCAGCCTTTCAAAGTCCAGTTTGGTTCAGTCCTGTTAACACAGGAACTTAGATTTGGGTTTTGGAGACCATAAAGGTATAATTTTATAGTTAAATACAGCATATTTTTCTAGGAAGATTTAAAGGCGGTGGATAATAGGGACACATTAGGATTTGGCATTTTACCAGACTCTCAAGGAATCTTTCCCTGTGTAAACTCTGTTTCACTGTGAATTTTTATTGTTAGAGAAGCAACACTTAAAATTTTCCTCACCATAAAATAATTCTGCAGAATCCTATAGAAGAAGGTGGTGTGTCACCCAAAGGAGACATCCACTAGCTTGATTACCAATGTATTCTTCTCCCATGCCAGCGTAAGCACATTTAACAGGAAAAAGACATTTTAGTTATAGGGAGTGGAAAACTAAGAGCCATGAATACAAATTTGGAATGGATAATGGATAAAATACTTCTCCTGGTGCATTTTGAAGATAATAACTTCCCATTTTTTTTCAGCATGTCATAGGCAAGACTTATTTTCAGAAGACTACCTTTCACAAATTTAGATACCAGAGAAATACGATTCCCAGAAGTTTAGGGATTCTTTTGACTAAACTGACCTTGAAGAAAAGATCTCTTTCACTCTGTGCCTGGTCTCTTCCTTCCCTGTCTCCCCTTATTGCTTTTGAGGAGCCAATCCCCCCAGTGCCATTCGCTCTGCAGGCTCCCTGCCAGCTTGCCAGCCCTCCAGACAGCAGGCAGGAGCGAAGTTCTTTGCAGGGACTGGGCACAAACTTGTTCTAAATGTTACTCAAAAATCTTAATCTGAATCTCGGTTCCAGATATCCATTCATTTATTAAGAGCAAATACAGCAGACAACTAATGCTGCACTTTTTCTATTATTCAAACCTGCTGCTAACAATGAAGAAGATGATGTCATTCCCTGGATGTGACAAAGGACTAATATTATATGCAGTAAAAACAATGAGTCAACAGTTTCTATGCCCTTGAGGTCAAAGCATTCAACAGTTTTGAAAGTAGACTGTTCTTTTTGTGCTCAGCTTGTAGTTGTAGATCAATAAAAAATGTGTAAAATCAAGATATAATTTAAAAGAAAAACAACTTTTTTTTTTTTTTTTTGAGTTTCAGTGTGTTTTAAACTCAAGCTAAAGGTCCAATTGAAATACCTTGTAATATAAACAGATACCAATTTTACCCAGATGTGCTAAGTAAAACATTGCAAAACACTTTTTTTGGGGTCAAAAATACATTATCTATATTAAGTTATCATCTGTAAGATCTTGAGAGGCACTTGGCAATCACAATTCCCAGTAATGCTAGCAAGAACTGTGAGTATTAATGTGGCAACCAAATAATATGAAATGTTCTGGAGATATTTTGTAATGGTCTGAAAGATAAGAAAGACCTTTTACATGGAAATATGTTTTGGGAGACAACAGAAAACAAGGAGTCTAACAACCAAAGCTTCTGACATTTTCTGGAATACAGAAGGTATTGACCAAATCCCAGCCACCTCCAACCACAGCTGCATCTAGCTCAGGATAATGCAAGAAATGGCTGGGGTGGATAAGAATCCTGTCTTCAGTAAACCTCAGATCATCACGGAGGATTACTATCCTCCTCCTCAAGAGACAGGGAAACTGAAGCAGAGAGAAGTGACAGCTCAAGGTCACTAAAAAGTCAGGAGAGTTTGGAAAAGAACCCAGATTTCTCAATCCCCATCCAGCCCTCTGCCCACTGGGCTTCATTGCCTCCCTCAGTATTTTTTCAAATATATTTTTCAAAACTAGATATAATTTAACAACTTTGAGCAGTTTTCAGTTTGTCATATTGTTGTCTATAATAATTTTATTTTGTGGAAAACCAGACTTGCCTGTTTAGATCAAGCTGCTGACACACCACCAAGTGTAAGGGAATCCTGGTGAGCTGCAGTCTTTGGTTCTTGTTGTCCTTGTAGATCAAATTCAGAGACAGAAGAACAAACTGGGTTATACCTAGATGGGTTCCTATGTAGGAAAAAATATCATTTTGCCTGCAGTGATGGTGGCTAGCAGTGGTTTGGATTAAAATGAGCCATAGTGTGGAATAAATAACATTCAGCATCCTGACAATTAATTCAAATTAAATCTTAGACTCCGAATCCCAAGGAATTTCTTCCGGCACGCTGACAAAGTCCTGAGCAGAGTTTTCCCAGTTTATGCTGATCATGTTATTGTGCCACCTAAAATAACTGCAAATAGGTTCAGACATAATGTGTACAGTGAATCCCAGGCCAAAGTGATTACTTACCCAAAATAGTGAAGAGCACATCTGGCAGGCTGGCTGGTTACCATCCTGACAGCTTTAGTAAAGAAGAAAATGCAAGAGGCATGGCTCAATCTGATCTTTATACTCTGTGCTTTCTAATGCTTAAGAAATTTATCTTCTAGATATTTCAACCAAGTATTTAAGCCCTAAAGATATCTCAGGTGTTTTAGAGTTATGTCATACTGCTCAAGCAAGATGAGGAAGCCTCTGAGTTCTCCAACAGTCACAAGGGGCCTGGGGCTCCACACGGTTGCTTGCAAGTGACAGAACTAGATACCAGAAAGAAATTTAGATACCAGAAAGAAATTCTTTGCTGTGAGGGTGGTGAGGCACTGGAACAGGTTGCCCAGAGAAGCTGTGGATGTCCCATGCCTGGAAGGGTTCAAGGCCAGGCTGGATGGGGCTTTGAGCAACCTGGTCTGGTGGGAGGTGTCCCTGCCCATGGCAGGGGGTTGGAACTTGATGATCTTTAAGGTCCCTTCCAACTCTGACCATTCTATGATTCTAATTCATGGGAGTTTTTAATGTCAAGGACTCGTTAGAACACTTCAGTTGAAGCATATACATTTCCACTAAAAATTTAGTGACATGTTGCTCTTATAAATGCAAACTAAATCAAACAGATTTGAGACAAGGCAAAATGAAGACTAAAGTAAGACTAAAGTAACTTAAAGAATTTCTCTGGATGTCTCAAACTAATTACAAACTGTACACCATGCAGAGTCTGCTATTTTAATTTCCGTTACAATTGATCCTCCATAGTCATGATTAAGGAAGAGGACAATAATTTTGATATCATGTAAAAGAGTGATGAAATTTCCCATGTGAAACAGACTCTAGAATCTCTTTTTGAAGCTCTGCGGTATTTTTGCAGTGACATTTTTTTCTGCTTAATGAAAGCCAAAACCTGAAAGTAAGCGCAGAGAGATTTACCTGTGCTGCAGCTGCCTGAGGTGTGCTGTTCAACAGAATGAATATACTTGTTCCTTTCCTGTGACTCACACAAATACAAATACATTCAGTTGTATTAAAGTTAAAGTTATTATTGGTCTATTTAGCAAGTCGACTTACGAGAAAAAAAAAATAAACAGAGGGGCTCATTTCCTAGTATGTTCCAAGACGGGATCTTTACCTGACCTTTGCTTTGAAAGCCCTGATCCCAGCAACAAACTTTGAAAACTGGCATAACATTCCGTACTTGATGTACTATTGAAGCTGCTCCTTTGTTAAACAGGATATTATGAGTTTATACTGGGGACAGAGATTCCTATTCAGGAAAACACCAAAGCATTTACAATTTCATAAAGACAAACGTATTCTGTATGTTAAATAATATAGATGGAAAATGATAAAAAGCTTTTCATGAAACCATGAAGCAAATCATTGTGCTTTGGGCTGTTTTTGATATGTGTTTATTGCATAACTATTAGATCCATCAGTAGGGCAATCCTTTATTGTATGTTGCAGCATCTGTTTAGAACCTCACCCATAACTGTCATTTCAACAAATCCATTCACACATTATAGTGATATTATTGACTTACAACAATATTACAAGCTCCAGGATTACAAACAGGAAAAGTATCAAACACCATCAGCACTAATGCTGATTTTACCCTGCAATAGAACTGAAGTCATGCTGCAGCATGGATCTAGATTTAGCTACGGCTCAGGAGTTACTATTATCTATTAATTTATTAATTTGGGTTACAGTTCTACTGTTACTTTTCTCATGCATTAATACAGGCAAGAATGTTTCATAATATTAAAAACCCCAAACCTGTTTAGCTGGAAGGCCTTTTGAGAAAACACTATCCAATCTCCTCTAATTATTCCATAAAGTTAAATCTTTTGTCTTCTTTTCACTTCCCACTTGTCTTCACTTTTCCCTTCCATTGAGAAGAACAAGAGGGAAATGTTATATGAATTTTAATCTATTTTCCCTGGTGAAACAAAGTAAGAAATAGGTATAAATGCATAACATGTTAGCTATGTTTTATCAGTTAGCCTTGCCTGTGGAGAAGACTTTGGCATACAAAATCTGGTGCACATTCCCTTGCTCTTCTGGATAGATCCATACCCCCTTCCAGGGGGAAGCTTGGGAGATCCTTGACTTGATCAGTGACTTTCCGAAGTGCATAGATAGGTCTGAAGCTTGCACCGTCAAGAGAAATGGTGAGAGATGCTCCGAGAGGGGCCTCAATGTGCCCTATCTCCAGCTGCAGGCTGAGGATGAACCCAAATCCTACATCCCAGAGCAGCAGTAGGAATGGATGCCGGAATTGCATCCTGAATTGCAAGACAGGGCTGAGGATGTTATTTGGAGCACAGGCCTGTTCCTGAACCCTAATATTCAACAAACAGGCATAGAGGGACTTGAAGAAAATGGGTATGGTGGGCAGGCTTTCTCTGAGCTGGAGATATAGGGCAAGATTTTAAATGGGATAATTTTCTTGTAGGATATACAATCTGCCCTATCAGTCAGACGAAATTATTACCCACTCACAGAATTCTACACAGCTAGAACGGTATTACTCATTCTCCTTGACAGAAACCTTGTATTGTGGTTTTGGTGACACACCGAGAATTTATTTTGGTCTTTCTTGTTTTCAGACAGAAATGTACAGCATCCTTCCTGATCTTGGATTAGAGTCCATGCTGAAAAAAACAACTTTAAAGGCAATAAGAATAAAAATTAAAGTGGTTTATTTGTAAATGTTGCTTATGAGTCTCCCATAATTAATAACGGCTTTTTTTCCTAAAAGTCTTTCTAAGCACTAACTAGGAAATCACCTGTTTTCCCTCGCAAATGCTGTATTACGTATGAGTTTTCCCGCTAGAATAAAATATTGCCTCTTAAACAGGAGTGGATGTTATCACTTGAAATGTGCTTATATGTATTTCCTGTGCTTAGATATAGCCCAGCAATAACAATACCGCAATTACCAGAATGTATAATCTATAATGTGGTCCTGCATAAATCAGCACACAGTCCAACGAGTTGCACACATCCTGCAGGATACCACTGCCATTCTCAATTGTTTCCGGTTACCGCTGTGCATCTGCAGGATGATTTCTGAGCTTAGGCTGACTCCAAAGCTAGAATACTGGAAGTTATCTCCTCCTAATATGCAACGGTATCTAAATATAGATTTAGGTCAAGCATGTTCTGTTCATGATTGCCTAAATGGGAAAAGAGAAAACCGGACTTCGAGGAAAACCAAGTTTTGATGTTTTAAAAATACCTGCAGGATTTCCAACAGGAACGTGAAGTCATTGCAAACATTGCGAGGGTAAATGTTCAGGATTTCAATTTGGTGGTTAAATTACTAAAATAATGCATACCTGAGTTTTACATACAGTGGAGATATAATTGTATGATCTCAGATGCTCTGCCATTTCCTTTGGAAGAGAGCATAATTTCCTCTTGATGTGAAATATCTGCAAAATATTCATGAAGCCAGAGAAAAAGCAAAATCTAAAGTAAACCAGAAATATGTCATTGTAATTGCAACACACATTGCTGCCATACACTCAGAACAATCCTATGGGAATACTCTGACCAAATGTCACAGTCATGATGCACTTTGTCCAACCAACTAACTGCACTGACCGAGAAATTAAATCTAGTTGACCTATTTAGTGATTTTGTACTTTTAGTTAGTTCTCTGATTCTGACTTTTCCAAACCGCTATTAAAACCAATACAAAGTTTTAAAGTAAAAAAGAAAACCAAAGAGGTGACTGTTGTGTCTTTTGACAACTTTTGGAACTGGGCTTGCTAAGCCTCTAACGCTCATTCCAGTTGATAGCCGGCAGACAAATCAAGATTCATGGGTGTATATAACTGCCACTGAGTCTTACAAGCCACCAGAATTGTAGTATATTTAAAAATAACAATATAGAGAACATACATTATGCAAAACCTGTTATTTTTCTGATACAGGTTTACCAGACCAAAACCAGACTCTAGCAGGAAGCAACAATCAATGTCGTGCTTGTTTGAAAGGTATTTTTAAATTCTCCTTTTTTCTTGCTGCCTTTGGTACAAAACTGTATGACGAATAAATGATTCAGACTTAATCCTTCCATTGCAGAAGCTCATAGAGAGTATTTATTGTGTATCTGCACTGCAGAGGTCATTGAGGGGAGTGGGGCAGGGGTGCAAGAAGCAATCATGGCCACATGGCCAAGAGTAGCTGCAGAACTGAAGGCACACGTGCCCAGAGGAATGACCAACCCTCTCTGTGCTTCAGCTCTTCTGGGACACGCAAGTCTGCTATAAAACAGCGCAGCCACTCAGATCCACACAAAGAACTTTCTCCTTTTAAGTGTTACTGTCCTTTTTGTACTGAATGGTTAATGCACATAATAATTTTACATTCCCTTTTACTGCCTTTTATTTTCTCTAGTCTGATTTTGTGAAGAAAGATGCTCAGAAACTTGATCACCTGTACTGAATGCAGCTGGGGATGGTTGCCTTTTTAACCATGATTGAAGAAAAAACAAGATTACTACTAAATTTTACCTGTATGTACTAATCCAGCTGCTCTCATTCCAGGTACCCCTGGAATGAATTCATGCCCCTTTGGAATTAACCATACGTTGTCATACGACAGGTAATGGGGAGCCTGGCAATCCCTGGCTGTAGAAAAAACTGAAAATTAGCTGTGATGTGCCATAGCCACTTCAGGGTGATTGCATGGAACCTGATCTAGCTGAAGCGGAGGATAAGCTATTCCACTTGTCTGGATTGAGACTGACTCCTGCAGTACTGCTAAAGTGATCTAGACACACATCACCTCGTGGTCTCCATGAGAAGACATGTCTGTGGGGTATGGCATTTGCACTGGTAACCCTGCTTGGACACACACACCTCTCTTGGTTTCAGTCTCTACTGGTCCAGTTCTTTCTTCATCAGCCCATTTACTTACCCCTGAGCTGTCTCTTCGCTTCTGTACGCAGTCTTGGACAGTCACATGTGTGTGGGTCTTGCTCCCACTCAAAACAGATCCAACTCTGGAGCAATTTTGAACAGCTTGCAAGCCTGTGATGTCATTAGAAACATCACACTTATAAAATAATTATCAATTATTTAATCATGCAAGTACTTCAATCAGTTATAAAAAGAAGGTAGAATTATAAAATTGTAGTTGTCTTATTTATTGCTAACTTTTTAGCTGTGGCACCACCTTGTGGACATTACTACATGGAAAAGTTGACTAGTGGCAACTTTTGGAAAACACAAAAAGAGCAAGCACTTTTGAAAAACAATAACTATAATCACATATGATTTGCTAAAGCAGAGTAAAATAACTAAATTAAAAAAACGATTCCTAAAAATCCTGTTATGAAATAAAATGTATATTAAAAACTGCCATCAGCACACTCAGCTGTCTTTGCAGTTTTCCCCAGCTCTTCTGAGTATCAGACAAGAAGAGTGGTAGCCTTCAAAACTATTTTTGTTCCTTCTTGATTGATTATCTAGTGGCGTCTGAACCCTAGTTCCGCTGTTGCTGTGCAAACAAACAGACACTATTCGTGCAGGTATCCCAAGCAACAAGACTTGCAAAGCCAGAATTATAATACTGAACACATGGAGAAAACCTTCAGTCCTGCTCCATTAATGTAATGTAAACGCAACAGTGAGATTAGTGTCCAAGCTAAGCTGTGAGAAAAATAACCTCTGGCAGAGACGAACTGGCGGAGCTTTTAAATGCTTGCTGAAAAACAACAACAAAAAATCAAATTAATTCCACTCAGTTGGCCATTAGATTTCCAGAACAAACCTCTCACACTTGAGATAGAGTACTCAGTAACACCCTGTTATCTGCTGCACAGACAGATCAGTAATGCACACAGGAGACAGAGTTTTAAACAGGAGGAGATCTCCAAGATGCGTGCGGCGCATATCCATCCTGTGTATCCCCATCTGACTAAGCTTTGGAACCACAAGATTGATCATGCAACTGCATTTTCTCTTCCTGTCTCTTCAAAAAGTAACTGCATGCAACTTGTTATTTACACCAGCATGAAGTGAAGGTGGTGGAGGGGAAGATGACAGCTTGGACTGAATTTCCTCCCCTTTCGGATGGTGCTGAACTCTGCCTGGGGATCTCACGTACATAAACCCTGCTGGGTCTGAAGATCTCCCATGTCTCTGGCACAGCACTGGGGGGCAGACCCTTCTTTCATGGCTCTTCTTCCAATGTGGATCTCAGCCCAAACATTGCAGGCCCTTCAACTAATAGGGACCATATCACAGTCCCTCCCCAAGCTGTCCTTAGCTGTTGCAGATAGTTCACCCACCAGAGCATTTCCATTTCTAGTCGAACTCTTTGACAAATATGTAAGCAAGGCATGGAAACTACCAGTTTCAGCTGAGAAAACTTCTTTCAAGTAGCTCTCTTGGTTGATTTTTCTTTATCTTTTAAAATGAAGCTTGCATTTGTTTCTTTCTTCTTACCTCTTCTGGATTTCTGTGCATTCACAAGCTCTTCCCAATTAATCACTAAAGTGATACCATACATCAAATTTTGGGCTGGCAGCCTCAGAGGCTGCTCCACAAGTGCCCATTGCCCTCGTGCCACTTCTGACTGACACAGGGTGTTAAAGCAAACATCAGAGCCCACAAATTTGAATGGAATTAATAAATACCTATAGTTAACAGACTTTTACAGGGATGTTTGCTTGACATCTAAGGTAACTCTTAGAAGTGGTCTAGCATTGAAAAAAACCAAACCACTCTGGAAAGAAACCAAGCACAGGCAATCTCAGGCCTGCTAAAATAATGTATTGAGCGCTGGCAGCCAAGGAAGCAAACCTATCTGCGATGGAATTTGCAGACCTTACCCAGGAGATGTGTCTTACTGGGTTTTGGTGACACATTATCCACATGGATGCTACAACCTACATCCCTCTTTATTCTTACAGCCACATACCTTTAAGTAAAGGAGGTAGATAATCATTGCTGCCACCCACCACTGCACAGGCTTGGAAGAAGGGGATGAGGAGTAGAGCTACGGCACTAGCACGGCTTCTGAAGACTTTGTTCACTGAAAATACTTTGATTTACAGTTATTGTACTAAGAACAAAGCCTAGATGATAACAAAATTCAGAGTAAAATTTACTCTTTGTCAAATGACCACTTTTTATAATTATAATGTTCATTGTCAGACAAGCTACCAACTGGAAAATGAAGACTGGAGTAGATTACAGGAAAGGAGTTAAAACAGCTAAAGCAACCTTCCAGGCAGTCCCGTTCCATAACGATGTCATCCTGAAACAGATTATCAGGAAATACAGATTTTTAGGAAGTCAGTTTATTAAAATAACACGTAATGCAATTAAATATATTGTTCGTACAAAGTCTATATTAGAAAACACTGGAAAAACATCTTTGGCTAACATAGCTAAACATGCACAGAGATGGGTAGGCCAAAAGAACTTTGGAATTAATGAAAGAAAGTTTAAGCAGAAAATAACAATGTACATTTTAAAGAAAACACTTCCATTAATTATGTAAAATGGCACGATGTCATACCTGTTTGCACTCCTGGGCCATCTGAAATGGACCAGTCCAAACACAGTGGAGGCTGTTGCATAAAATAATGTTATTTTCCCTTTAAACATTTTAACTTTCTTGTTTATGTAGATATTTTGAATCATCTATTCTTCATTCTAGAACAGACACTACACTTGTTGGAACTGGTGTCTTTCGGAATAGCAGTATTATATCTGTTTTATGAAAGAACATAGAGTAAAATGTAGGGTTTTGCCTTCAATATCTTTTAAAACATGACAACAACAATAAAATGTTTATAATCTAGACGTTTAAGAATTTTTTCTTGGAAACTCAATTTTGTTTTGTTTATTTTTCAATAAACAAAATAGTATTTATTCTTAATCTCAAAAAGATGAAGCGGTTTACACTGGTAAAATTGTTTTTTTAGTATCTTCATACAGTAAATACAGTTATTTTACTTCTTGTGCTCAGTAATTCCCTAGTGTAACTGCTCTCTTCGTAAAAAATATAGGGCTTCTAAATTCTTAGTGATTATTCTTAGAGATTGACTAGTAAAAATATTTTCAATTTACCTTAATTATTTGTTTCTGAACAATTATTTGTTTCATACCAAGTGCTAAGATTCTCCTTAGGTGCCATCAAGGTAATTCTGCTCCACATTGTAAACAGTTGCACTAGCACAACCTGAAAATTGCAGCAGTGGGTACACCAAACCTGGGGTGAGTGACACTGAGGAGATTGTGCTGAGTCTGCTCTCATATTGAACTCAGTTTATAAAAATATCTTGTTTCTCATCTTCTTGAGGAGGTGAAAATGTTATTTCGTGTCCACATTCAGCTGATTTGCTTTTAGAAAGGAAGCTAATAAGCTGTGTGGTAAAAATAAGCTTACATTTCCATAATGGTATTTGCTCCAGTCTTGAAACTCCCTTGAATGTTTTAATTATATCTTTCCTTAAAGTCAATAAAGTAGCATGGCACTATATTAAAATAATTTTCTTTGGGTTTCTGCAGGAACTGGTTTCTTGCTGAATTAGCATATGAACTGCAAAATCAGTTTCCACAGCATTGGTGACCTTATGTCACTTTACATATTACAGGTGCTAGCCAGAAATGGTTTCAGAGGCCTATAACAATATAAAATTATTCAGGATAAATCCACTAATTACACTGATACACGTAGGAGAAAAGCCAGACTTCTGCATTTTTAAATATTGTACCCACTGACACAGAACTGCAGTGGGCATTAACAGAAAATGGGATGGAAAAGGCAGAAATCTGGTCAGGCTGGAGAAAATCCTGGGAGGGAGAGAAAGCAGCCAGCACCCCCAGGGTAAGAGTATGGGGCACACAGCCCTTGTGTCAGGGAACCAAAGGGGTTCCTACCAGAGGGAGGTGTGGAGAGGGGCACCAAACCCTGGACATGGAGGTTTCACCTCAAGATTCTTTCAAGAGCAGAACATTGAGGTGACATTCAGAAAATTTGCAGACAGGGATAGATAAACCCATCCTCCTCTAGTCCAAATGTAGAACCTATTTGGTCTGGAGAAAAACCAAGAGCCCAGCTATCAAAAGACAAGGTAATATCATTAAGTTATTTAATACCTCTTTTTTTTTTTTTTTTTTCAGTGACAGAAGGTTGCATAAGCCCCTGTGCTTATAGACATTAGATTTAATTTCCTGTATTACTAAGAAATGGGTGACTTGGAGCTGTGCCAGGCTTGGACAGATATAATAGGCTATAAATTTATAAAAGGAAAACAGTAGAAGTAGGAACTGCTGCTGGAGGTGTCAATTTAAAGTAATACTCTCCCCACCAAAAAGCTCATCCCACGCCAGGACTATCACAATGACAGAAGATTTGCTGTAAAAGCAGTAAGTCAGGGGAAAGTGGGGGCAGATGATGGGAACTTACGACTAAGTTTATTTGACCTTCATATGTTATTTATGTCTGAAGACTTAACTTTGTGGCTTCAGGAATGGGTTCATCCAGAGCAAAATATGTCTTCTGACAATCAGCATGGGTCTATTTATACATTTATGTCGTAGTTTCTAATAGGCAATGTGACTCCACATATCGATAATAAACTTATTTTCTTATTATTACCGATTGCTTCATTTGCTGAAGTGTAAAAAAAATATCTAGATCTTCCTATCAGTATTCAGCTGATCTAAAAAATAATACATTATCTCTACCTTTCCATAGGAATCTTATGTCTATAAGAAATGTAAGCCAATTTTTAATTTCAGCTTTGTTCTGAAGATGCTAAAAGAATATTTACAATTTAACTGTATAGTGCCACAGAATATGCAATGTAATCATATATTTTCATTTTACTTTGCTCAGATTATGATATTCTCAATTCTCTGAGACATAGCATGTGCCTGTATACTGAGATTTGTTAGTATCAGTACCAGTTAGAAAACAAAGCGTTTAACAAATCCAACAACTTAATTCTGCATCATAAAGCACCGAATATTCATTTATAGAGTAAAGTATATAGTAAGGTTTTCCACAGTAAGATTAAACTAACATAGGTATTCAGATGGAGAGAGGCTGTTACCATCTGCAATCCAGCTGGAGTGAGAAATCATTACAGGTATTCAGTGTCATTGATACTAAGACCCAAGTCACTTCTATATTTGTATTTTTAAGTCAAATAACACTCTGATGAGACATCCAAAATACTCAGCAGTTCCCATTATGCCTTTTCTGGGCCTCAGCCATCTGGATGTATTTCTACGGTCACAGCCTTTGCTTTATTTAGGATTCCTACACAGTCAGGTTCCAACTAAAACACTGACAAGACATAAGCAAACTCCTTCAAATATTCACAGCATCTCTGGGGATCATCCAGTCCAACCCCCAGCTCAAACCAGAATCACCCAGAGCAGGCTGCCCAGGACCTTGCCTGCTTGGGTTTGGAGTATCTTCAAGGATGCCAACTCCACAACCTCTTTGGGCAACCATACGACAGATCACCAGCCTCTTAAATCATCTTCGTGGTTCTTCCCTGCACTATCTCCAGCATGTCCCTGTCTTTCTTGTTGTGGTGACCCCAGAACTGGGCACAGTACTGTCACTGTGGTCTCACCAGTGCTGAGTAAAGGGGAATAACCACCTCCCGTGACTTGCTGGGCAATGGTTTTCCTAATGCAGCCCAGAATGCTGCTGGCATTCTTTTCCAATGTATACGTCTACAGATATAACAGAATGTTAATGACATGATTAATGTTGTATTTCCAGAGCCTATTATATACTAGGGTAGTACAAACCCTATTATTCTGCTAATACACATTTTATATCAGTATCAGGAATTGCACATGCTTTTCCTAAATAACTGGCCCATTAAAAATATGATGTTAGGGATGACTATAACCTGCCTTGTAACATCTGTGCACCATATATTTCTGAAGATTAACAATGAAAACCTCTAGCAATGCCAATCTGGGTATCTTTGTAGGAATTAAGGCATCTTAAAATACTGCAGATCTAGGAAACTGCAGTTCTGAGGAATAGGAATGCTCAATTTCATCACGTTCTTAGCGTTGAGATCTAAAGACAGCAGATTAATCACCACTATGTTCAACTCACAGATAACCTTTTGTAACAGTAATATCCAGCTCATAAGCCTCCACAGTTTCCAAAACCACTCCATACTGTTCCAGGAGCCAAAAGTCCAGTTCTCCCTCATGTATTTCTGAGAACCTTCCACTTCCTCTGCAGCTGCCACACTGCAATTGTGGACAATACACTTATGTACTGTCAACACACATATTTTATGTGGAGAAAGGTCCACAGACTTTCCAGTGGGCCCTCAGGCCGCCTAAAGCAATGAGATGTTCTACCAGATTTGTTTGTCTTGGCAAGAAGAGAGCAACCTTGTTCTTGAAAACGCTACGTTTGGTTCCTCAACTATAAACAATTTTCATCAGTTCTTCCATCTGCAGTATATGTCTTTGTTTGGAAAACAACTTGCAGTGTTTCTTGTTATACATGTCAAATTGTTTCTGTTCTGCATGAGCTATGACTTAAGCGACTGAGGTTTCATGTGGTGGGAGGAGTTTGTTCCCTCTGAATCCAGTGGCACCCTTATTGCCCAGGCTGGTCCATGACTTTGCATTTCTCATAGTTTGTGTCTTCAGAAAACAGGACAAATTAGGCAAAGCAAAACTCCTTGCCATTAGTGACATACCAGTATGCGAGCCAATATGCAGTCTAACTAATGTCCTTTTACCTTCTGGAATAGTTTAAAGCAGGATGCAAAATATGTTTTCAAAAATACACAAAGTCCTTTCCATCCTTTTTCCTATAAAGCTATGCCAAAAGCTCTGGGAAAGCCTTTCAACTCTTCAGCTAACATGCTCAAAAGAAAATTGGGAGACTGGCAAAAACCCACAACATAATTAGGACAATGTTGGGATTCAGATTAACATTATGAAAAGCAAACACCTTTCATAGCACTCCCAGTTCTCACATATCCATGCTGAAGTGAGCTTAAAATTCAGATGCTAGGAAGCAGAGTAGCTCTTCCCAAAACAACATTAGATTGGCCCAGATGGCCACAACCTGCACGATTTTTCATAGACTGACTTTCAAAGTGCCTCATAGCTGCCTCTTGGTCTCAGAGATGTTGAATATCTTTCTCAGCTTTTTCCAATGCAGACCAGATGTTGTATTGTGATAATTCTCTCATGGGTCTTTTCCATTTTGACTCTCCATCAGCTAGGGATCCAAAGAGATATTACTTGAAAAACAGGAACCATAAAAGAGCCAGGAACTTATAAATTAAAACATAAACATTAATTTGTTTTCCAAGATACAGATGTCTTTTGTCAGTTCAAGCCTTGATCTCTCCACCAGTTAAAGGCAACAGTTGTTTTGTGGAGGCACGCACTGGAAATTAGCCAACGGGCATTAACTTTTGGTTCTGATTGAACCGGGGAAGATTTGAAACAGAAAGCCAGAATTAAAAGTTGTGATCGTAATTAATGGCTGATGCCATTTCAAAATATTCACGACACCAATACCAGAAAAAGTGTCTTACCATAAGGAACTGTAGAATTATCTAGCCTTTGGGATGGGGCTCAGAAGAGTTCCAAACTGTCTCTGGTGATGTTGGGGGCCTTTCCTTCTCCTTACCTTACTGATTTTTTACGCACAGGATCCATCCCTGGGGAAGTGGATCCTGTGGTGGTGACCAATACAAGTGGTAGTGAGGTTACGGCGATGTGGCACCACCACAGCTCCAGAGAAAGGGTTAGGGCTGGAAGAGGGAGGGACACAAGGAAGAGACAGCACAGGTGCAGAGCAGTGGAACAGGCTGACACCATAGACATGAAAACGTAAGTAACTCTATACTTCAAATAACTATTCTGGTAAAATACTACAGCAACATCAATATTGCTCTTTAATAATTTCTAGAGTACTGTATCCTTGCTGCAATTAATTGCAAAGACAAAACACTGCCTGGTCAATAAAACACAAACTTTGGTATGAAGGATTGGCTCTGGTGAGAGCTCTGGTGAGAGCCAATAAAGAGGTAGAGCAAAAACTTTCCTCCTTTTGATTAAAAAGAAGAATCCGCTCAAAGCATAAGCCATCTGGTCTCAAAAAACTACACTGCTGAAAATCAAACATGAAGTCCTATGCTAATATTACATACCAAAGTTGGAATTCAAATGTCATTATGGAGACACAGCTTTAAAAGAACATTCTCATATATTACAAACACAAACGCTCAGAGTTCAACTGCATATATTTAAATTCGTAGTAGCGTAACATATCAAAACTTGTTTCCAAATGGCCACTGAAAATCTACCTTTTTTTCACTTCTGTTCAGCCTGGAGAAGAGAAGGCTCCGGGGAGACCTGATAACAGCCTTCCAGTATCTGAAGGGAGCCTACAGGAGAGCTGGAGAGGGACTCTTGGTCAGAAAGTCTAGTGACAGGACGAGGGGTAATGGTTTTAAATTGGAAGAAGGGAGATTTAGATTAGATATTAGGAAGAAGTTCTTTACTGTGAGGGTGGTGAGGCACTGGAACAGGTTGCCCAGAGAAGTTGTTGATGCCCCATCCCTGGAAGTGTTTAAGGCCAGGTTGGATGGGGCTTTGAGCAACCTGCTCTAGGGAGAGGTGTCCCTGCCCATTGCAGGGGAGTTGGAACTTGATGATCTTTAAGGTCCCTTCCAACTCTAACCATTCTATGATTCTATGATTATTACATTTCTTAACATTTGAATATCAACAAAAAATATACAAAGATTTAAAGCGGTAGAAAGGCTAGAGGCAACGAAATAAAACGTTTTAAAAATGTACATAATAAAGAGATAAGGATGAGAAAACTTACTTTCTTTTCTAACACAACCTACGTGTGCGCTGATTTTTTACCTTTAAAAAGTAGCAATTCACAAGTCACACCTCTTCATTCCCTTTCACATCAATTTGATGCACCCACACAACTCTTCCGCCAGTGGATTACTGCAAGTTCACACTTAAGCTCAGAGTTTCCAGTTCTGCTGTATTTTCTTGAGAAAATCTATTAGTATGAGAGATTCATATTACTCTGCAACTTTTATCAATTAACAGTCTGTTTATGATATACTGCAACTGAACATTTTATGGTGCGTATCACCAGAGGAATGTACCACAGATCACACTTCAGTGTCTTCATGTCATTATTTTCCTTCCTTCTCACATGGGCACATACAAGAAACTGTAATTTCTAATACAAACTGATATAAGAAGTATCAGTGAACACTTGCCCTCCTCTTACACTCCTGCAGAGACTTGTGCTTTTATGAACAGCAGCTTCTTCTACAGCTTTCTGCCTGTCCTTCATACCAGGGGTTTTCCTTTCTCTGTACGACAATGAATTCACTCGGTGGAGCAGGGATTCTGAGCAATCATCATTCCCTCTTGGACACCTCTGGAATAAATTTTTGCTTTCCAACACCCTTTCAGTACAAGCTTTACATTTTCATTTTCTTTTCCTAGGCGACAGCTTCTTCTCTAGATTTCACACCATACTAATATCTGTCTGTACTCCTCTTGTTGAATTGTTCATGCTTCATTATTTAAGTGCAGGGAATTATAAGTAGCTGTTCCCACTTTATATGCTCTTCCCTGGAGGGGTGAAACAGCATCAGCTGTTCCCTGTCTCTTGAGGAAGAAACACCTTTCATAAAAAGGAACAATGAAGCTCCTTTCATGGCTTCATTTCTAAGAAAGATTCTGGTTCCAGCAGAATTTGCTTTCAGATAGAATATTTTTGTCCTGTGTATCTCAAAACTCTCAATAATCCCTCCCTTAAAGGACAGACTGAGGTCAAAATCGAGAATACACATTTTTCTCGAAGGTTTTTATCTGGCTCAAACAATTCCTCGAAGATGCCCTTCACCAAAAATGTAGAATTCTATTTCAAAAAGAGACTATGGATTGCTATGAGAAAGAGCAGGAGTCAGTCAGGAACTCCTAAGCTCAAACCAGTATTTCTCATTTTTTTAATAATACGCTGGTAAGTGCATTTAGAGTTTTATCTATTGAATTATTAAGTACAGTGACTTTTTTAGATCTATTTCTGTTATGAATGAGTTGTGTTTATGAAATTCCCAGGCTACTGAAGGATGAAAATCTAAGATTCACTATGAAGTAAGCATTTATTTTAAACTAAACTGTAAAGTGGCAGATGTACACTCACTTTTATAGGTAATTTTAAGTATTAAAATATATTGTATACCTCGTAAATCTTTAAAGTGAAGACTGCATCCAGACCTCTCTTGATATAAGATAGGAAGCTCCTTCTTGGCTTTGTGATGCCCAGATCATGAACTTATGTCTCTTTTTTAATCACCATGCTTAGTCAGGGTATCCACCTGTAGGAACAGCAACCTCTGTTCTTCTCCCAACAAAGGGGCTGGTACGGCACTGTATTTACACACTGTACTCCTCTTTACTCTTCTCATCCCTTCCAAGCAAGCCACCCTGATCAAACTTACCCTGGGTACACTACCTTCACAGGGAAAAAAAACCACAACATATTCAGTTAGAGATGTAGGTTGTCTTCTGAAGAGTACACTGGATTTTAGCACATACTCATCTCCTACTTAAAATTCACACAGATCTAACCTGCAAATTCAGTGAAGGACATTTCTCTTCTGTTATCACCACTCAAAATTCCTACTGGGAACACCCTAAAATAAAGATCACATTCTCATATTCGTTATCTCTGTTTCTCAAGAGGTTATGTTGCTCAAGACATTCTTCTTTTTGTATGGAGTGTAACTGTCAAATGCCAACCTAAGAAGTAACAAATGGAGCTACAGATGTTTAAGCACGAAGGCACTGCTGCCAAACTGTCCCTAGATGTCGCCACACTTTCTGGCTACTTTATCATAGCCTTTATTATTAAATGGAAAACCATCATAGTTTCCTAATTTCTTCATATAGAAGAAATAGAAAAATATCCTACAAGTAACCCAATTTCTTCTGAGTCACAAAAAGATATTCTATGTACATATTATTCTATATAAGAGAATATATATAGTATATTCTACTAATGTCATACTGGAATTTTAAAATAGCCTTCATTTTCACACTCTTTTTACCTTCCTAACACTCTCCCTACCAAGTATGTTGTCTCATTGAGTCTGCACTTGCCTGTCCTTTTCCATTACCTTGCAACAAAACCAAGTATCTCCTTAAGGGTATTTCCAAAGTTTCCAGATTCAGTTTTAATAGACACTTTGCTATTCTTTCTGTCTTAGCAATTTTTTAAAGAATGTCCTTCTGCCCTTATATTATTTTGCCACTCAAAGACTCATTTATACTATACAAACACTACAGGAAACTATTCCGGAAACTCAAGGCAGGGTTCAGGCTTAGTTTTTTAGCTGATTCAGACTTAAAACAGAGTTCTGGGGACAACATACTTGTTTCCATCCCTGTTTATCACCTCTCCATATTTCACTACTTCTTAGTCTTTAAAACAGTCTTGAAAATAGTCTTCAAAAACCAGCTGATGGTTTCTACACACGAATGAAGTTTCCATATTGTCCAGCAACATGAAGACTCTCCATTTTATTACAAAGACTGCGAAAACATCTTCAGATTTTCTTGGTGTTTCAAATTGCAGCTGTTCTGAAGCAGTCATTGGTTGGTTGTCCACAAGATGGGGCTTCTACAACGGAGATCTTTCTATGCAAATTCAAGATTCTGATGCAAAAGCTACGGATAGCATCACAGTTGAGAGGAACACTTTTGGCCCATGCTTTCAATTTCTGGCACAGGAACAGCCCCCACAATAGGAACCCCACCCCCCATTTCTTGCATAAAAACAATAATCTCTCAGGAAATCAAAACAGTAGAAAGTGATGTTACCTTGTGCTGGTGTACAGCTTATGAGTCAGAGGCAAGATGCACCATTACAGTCATCTTGCGTCTTGCAGAGATACTGTAAGGTCATCTACTTCTACACGAGCTTTGGGGGAAAAGTATGCAGTTCAAAACACCAAGTGAAGGACACGCTGTTCTGAGACATGTCCTAAGTCAATATGTAGCCCGATACATTAATTTCTAAACAGTCTGCAAGTCCACTGTTCTGATGTTCCTGTTAAGATGATGACACCTCCAAAAAACGTTAGAGAAAGTAGCTCCACAGGGTCTGTAATTTCTATTAGCTTAACTTAAGGAGGGAAAAGTTTACGGTTACAAAAACTAACTTTAGGCATACACTTCACGATAAAAATAAAGAAAAATAATTTATTCCTAGACACAAAAATTTTGAAACATTTTTTTCAAAAAAGCAGTAATAAACTTACAGTACCTTTAGCTGTCTTGCTTTAGCATGTGGGAAGTGTTTGTTTAAACAATATGTGATTTCTTCTGCTAAAAGAAAAAAAAAAGAAAAAGAAAAAAAGAGGTCTCCCTTCTCTTCTGTTAGATCTTAACAGTTTAAACAATTGAGATCTTAATGTCTTTTAGGAATCTCACACAACCAAAAACCAGGACAGATTATTTCGGACTGTACAACTACCTTCTTGTATCCTTTCTCATAGCACTAGAGAAATCAGGAAGATTTAATTTATGATGATTCCTGTTTTCTGCATGATGTAGTTGTTTTAGAGAAGTATTTGCAGAAGCACAGTATTCTGCCAGGTAACAGAAGTGTTCATGCGTGCAACAGCAAACACTGGTACAAATTTCCAGGCTGTTCTTCCTCCAAGCGGAGGGTGCACACACACGGACTGTGCAAAAAGTAAAACTGAATCTTAAGAAGAGGAAACACTTCTGGACAGATGGTAAAATTAATTTTCCAAAGGCCAACTCCTCCCCAGTGCCAGAGGCTGTCATTCACAATTACCTAATATGAAATCTTCAGTGGTTCCTCCTCATTCCTTCTACTCAGTCTCCAGAAACCTGTCTTCTGCAACTCAGCTAGCTGAGCCATCACAGACTGGAGTCTCAACAGGAAATGCAGAATAGTACCCTTCAGAATAATCATCTGGAGAAGCATAAAATAAGAAAATCCAAGTAGGCAGGAATTACCCAGAGAAAGATAAAGAGTGACAGCACGCTACAGACTGAAGTCAATGATCTTGTATTATGACAAAGGGAACACACCAAGTTTGATAAATTGCATTTTTGCACACAATAGATCATATTCTCTTTACTCAACACTGTGTTTTTAACTGGAGTTCTCGGTCCAGTTCTGGATGCCATGCTCACTGAAAAAGTTGACCAAAGGAAGAGTCTGCAGGACAGCAAAATGGATGGGAGATTTACAGATCATGCTCTGTAAGGAAAGACTGAAATAAACCAGCGTCTTTAGTTATCTAAAATCACTGCAACACCAACGTCAGGACACATAATTAAGAGTCTGACTTGTAGCAATCTTAGATATTAGGGAAAATTTGAAATTACAAGGGATTAGAACAGAGTACCTACAGATGTCTAGCAGTATCCAGAAACAGTTTCAACAGTTTTCCGTCAAACAGCAACAAAGACACAGGTGATCTGGGACTGGGACAGAGTTGTTTGCAGAGACTCACACTCCATAGGTTCTCAGGAATCTTTCCATGCATGATGTGATCACTCTGTTGTTGCAGAAGACCTGTAGCTACCTACAGGAAGAAAACAGAGACTTTAGGCTACAGGAAAAACAGTGAAAATCAGAGAAACAGGAAGACTTAGGAGAAGGTCAACAAGAGGTGCTTTAAGTTGTGCAGCAGAGAGCATCTTCAACTTGGACAAATAATAAATGCCCCAATTCCGTTTCAAAGAGGAACAAGCATTTTGGATACCACCTTACTGTTGCAGTGAATTGAGGGTTTTGCAAGGAACCAGAAGTCTCAAGGGTAATGGCTGAATTCAGATGAAACAGTATCATGTTCAATTGCACATTCTCATTATTTGTAATTTTGTCTTCTGGACCTGCTACTAAAAACACCTATTGTTTTCCCCACAACCTGGGCAGAATATCCCTGAACCTGCAGTGAAGGTACCTGATGACTAAAAGACTGGCCATTGGTGAACTCTGGAGAGAGCTTGCTCCTTGCAAATTCAGGAAGTATTTACACACAGCAAAAAGTGAAGAAAAACCAACACATCAATTAAAATCGAAAATTAAAATATATTAAAATTAAATTAAATTTAAAAGATGAGTTAAAGCATAGATTTCTGTGTATTGAATATCCACTACTTGTTGAACGCCAGCCCAGTACTCAAGCATCTCAAAGCCTGTCAGAGGGCTGTGTCATCAAGTCACACTCCCACCAAAACACACCAGTTATCCTGCAGTAGCTTTGATTCATTAATATTCTGCTATCGGGAACTTCACCAACCAATTCTACTTACCCCAATTTTTACCGACTACCATGTTTTTTTACTGGTGTTTTCTAAGGATATAAAGAAGAGTGAGAATTAAAATAACACGGCAGCAGTGCATCTGTTGTAAATCATCCCAGAGAAACGAAACAATACAAACCAGTCCAGAACCTTTTGGGGTTATCCGTATATAATCTACTGCAACTAAAATCATTCCTGAGACACTTGACCTAATCCACCTTTCAAAACCTCCAGTAAGTGAGATTCTCAGGTAATCAGTTCCAGTGCTAAACTACTTTTGCAGTTTGAAATAATTTCCTAATGTCTACCTTAAATCTTCTACACCAAGCCCATCACCTCTTGCCTTAGACCCACTGAACGTGAAGAAAAACACATTCCTTCTGTCTGCAGAGAAACTTTTAAAGAAGATTTTTGAAGATCATTACCACTTCTCCCAACACTTTCCTTTTCTTCAGACTAAACAACCCCAATTCTTTCAGCGTCTCCTCTTATCATGTTTTCTAGGTCTCTCATCATTCTTGAAGTTGAGACTGTGGTAATATGTAGTACACTGAGAAAAAGGAAAATTGACTCCTACACAAAATTCACCATGAAGCTGAGTGACAGAGGGTCTGTTTGAAGAGGCTACTTTTGTATGATGACTGTCTGCTTTGTTGTTTTCTCTTTTTAGTACCAAAATACGTGTCCTTTTTCTTCTTTGTGCCCCAGTGCATGGAGTAGTAAGGAGTTTTATCACACTCCTTGGTGATAAAGCATTTTGGATGTGGGGAAAACAGTTATTATGGAAGGCAACTTATTTATGCCAATAAAGGAAAATGTATCCTTACCAAGATGGTATCCTTGGGATAAATTGATACAAGTGGTATCTGTCATACCAGGGTAATTCAAGCAGAAGCTTAAGTAATTTTTAGAAACATAAGCAAAATGCTGCGTCACAAAATACATTTCAGGGAAATACGTCAGTTCTGTAATTGCTTTCTAGCATTTCTGCATTCACTCTCTCTCAGAAAACAATCTACAGTTGTAATATATACTGAGAAATGCCTACAGTTCAGCAAAAATCAACAAAACTAAAAATAATCATGTGCATTTTAGAAGATGCTATGTTCTTTATAATCAGATAAATTAATTCAGTCATTCCCATAATCAGATTCACATACATAATAAAAGAATGTAATTTACTTCCATTCTCCACAGGTATACAAGGCCTTTTGGCCAGAAAAAAAAGGTTTTAAAATTGTAATGCGTCTTATTCATCAACATTACCTGAACAAACAGCACTATCTCTGAACCTATGGGTACCAAGGCATGGAAAGATTGCACCCAGAAGTTAACTGGGCTTCTGTATATGAACTGAGAAAACACTCTTATCCAGAAGAAAGATAAGACATACTAAGAGATGATAAGTACTGGGAAAATAAGCCTGATGGAAGAAAAAGAAGTGAAAAAACATTTCCATGCTGAGGACAGAAAAGGTCTTTCAAAAACTTTTGCTGAGCACAACAAATTCAACATACCCAAAACGTCCAACACTACCATGGCCCATGGATCGTGTAAAATGAAGGTTTTTATCTATAAATTTTGCAATTTCTGATGTCAGTTTTGCAGAGGAACTACTAACAAGAAAGTCTTTTCACCTCCTCAGTGGTTTTTAGATTATTAACTCAAAAAGAAAGGCATTTTTCATTAAGATAGGTCAACATCTCTAGCTATCTCAGATGAGCCTTAAGAACATAGCATTATGTAACTTGTCTCCCTTTGTATCAAGAGCCTCCAAAATAAAACATAACCGTTCAATTGTTTGCATCCTTTAGAAATGTTTTTCATTAATTTCCATTTTGTTTGTAAAAATACATTTGCCTTCGAAGATGCTAACTGCTAAAAAATGGCTACAACAGACCTGTACATGATGATGTCATACCAAGACTTGCCAAAACAATAATCCAGTACACTGGAAAATTTCATGCTACCTCATTTTCATTCTGACAACAGCTTATAGACAATTGTTTAAATATTTACTGGTAAGAAGAAGTTTCATGGACTTAGGTTGCCAGTTCTGTATTGATACATTTTTTTCTATTTGCATTCATCTTTTCTACCAGTAGTATCTATGCAGCCCTCAAGCACCATATGGCTCTTTCTTCCATCTGTAGGCTCATTTTAAGGAATATCCAGTTTGATAATTATCTGTTCCTCAAATTAAGCCGGGGAAGTAAAAACCAGAGAGAACTAAAGCCATTAGTTAAATTGTCCTATAGCTCTGCTGGCAGAGGGAAACTGTATTTGCAAATCACATCCTGTCAGAAAAAAGGACCACATAAAACCTATTAGTGAGCCTTTAAGTCTATGTGGAACAAGGATCTCCTACAGCATCAACAGCTCATAAACCTGTCTTGCTTTGTTCTGTAGTCTGTTTGGCCCATAGTCATCTCTAGCATTCTGCATGTCCAAGGACCACCTCTGTGTCTGTTTCTGTTCAATTTTCTGTAACTTAATACCAAGAAACAATGAAAACAGTCCACCCAGCCTCTAGAAAGACTCCCATAAAGTAGTTATTGAGCAATGACAACTAACTTCAACTTGAAAAGCTCTTCGACTGTTTTCTTGTCCCCAGAAAATGTAGTAGCAAAAGAATTATTCTCACAGTCCCACCACAGGGATACTAAAAGACGGTATCTGTGCATTTGTAAATACAAGAATTTTTCTATTCTCCATCTCCCAGACTACTGTATAACTGCTGAGCTGGTGATGCAAAGCCATTTATGGCCTACCTGGCATAACAGGAGTGAATGGCCTAGAAAACAAGTGCCTTAAACCATCCTTACTTCAAAGAACCCACTACTGACCGCTAATATCTTGCCCTTGTTCAGAGCTCTCATGGGTGCAGGGTCTGTGTGAGTCTGCCATGAAAAGCAGACCTCTACGTTTCCATCTTTGAAACTTAGCCCAAATTGGGAGCATCCTGTACCTTCTAATGGGAAAGCTTGACCTGGGCTTAGCAGTTATTGCTTCTGGAAATCCGACTGAAAGTAAATAAAGGCAACGTCTATACTGTGGGACCCCTGAATGCGTTCCAGCTGTGTCCTGACTGCGTTATCAGATGAG
This sequence comes from Thinocorus orbignyianus, assembly GCA_013400375.1. NCBI lineage: Eukaryota > Metazoa > Chordata > Aves > Ciconiiformes > Thinocoridae > Thinocorus > Thinocorus orbignyianus. The sequence goes on from VXBW01004385.1 coordinate 1,177,394, forward strand.
ACCGGAGACCCACATTGGAAACCAGCACACTGGTTTCCAAAAGAAAGGGTATCTTGGCAGGTCATTCAGTGTGAAGGCCCCACATGCTCCCACAGGACCTCCACAGCCTACAGGACACACTGTGGCACATACTTGTGCTCTACAGACCTACACCAACGACCCAGCCTGAAGCTCCACAGAGAGAATGAACGATGAAATGAGAGCTGAGTAAGGGAGTCTTTCTAGTTGCCAGTAGTCTTGCTCCTAATGTTGCCACTGCACAACTGAAAAGTAAGAGAGCTGGAGTCTCACCACAAGGTTCTCACAGCAGCCAGCTCTTGACATTGCCGTAACCTTGAAATCATGACTGGGTGAGGTGGTGGTTTGCTGGATCCTCTCCAATGACTGCTTGCCTAATTCTCCTATTAAAAGCCAACACGCTCATAGGATAAACACCCAAACGACCAAGTCATGTACAGTACTCATTATTGTTTACAGCAGCTCATTGCAAAACCTATCATGAGCAACGCTCATAATTTACACACTATTTTTATTCTCAGTTTCTTAGTGAAGCCTAAAACCGTGTTTGAAACCCATAAATGCCAGTAATAACTTTTCTGTTGCTACAGATTTTACACTGGGGCTGTTTAGGCCATCCATTGATAAGAAGCAAAACAAAACTCCTAAACAGTAATAAAGTGAAATCTTAAAGAAAGAACTCGCATGGATAATTAGCAAAAAGCCTGTTCCCAGGCTGAGAGGTCAACCACAGGACCTCTCAAATGCTTAAGTAAAGTTTGTAGAGCCAAATACATCACTGTGGACAACTTTGACCTAAGCTGGAAGCTCTAGTGCAAACCAGGACTGACCCGGATCATCACAGAAGCCCGTGATAAATAGTGCCCACGCCGTGCTGTTACAAACGATACTTTCTAGCTGTCCTCATCTGCACCAAAAAATAAAAATATTTAAAAAATATTGTAACAAAAGTGGATTTTTAAATACTTCCCATGGCCTGAATTTGAAGGACAGGGAGGGATTTTGAGGAAGGGTCCCAGATGACAGACATATAACATTTAAAGAATCATCCTGATGAGGAAAAAAAACGTGAGCTGTTCCCTTCTTTGTGGATCTGTGCTAACATGGCAACGATGCGAAGGGGGGCCTTCAACTCCCTTGGAACCCCATTTATCTATACTTATATCATAGAATCATAGAATGGTTAGAGTTGGAAGGAACCTTAAAGATCATTGAGTTCCAACCCCCCTGCCACGGGTAGGGACACCTCCAGCCCAGGTTGCTCCAAGCCCCATCCAGCCCGGCCTTGAACACTTCCAGGGATGGGGCACCCACAGCTTCTCTGGGCAACCTGTTCCAGTGCCTCACTACCCTCACAGCAAAGAATTTCTTCCTAATATCTAACCTAAATCTCCCCTTTTCCGATTTAAAGCCATTACCCCTTGTCCTATCACTACACTTCCTGACAAAGAGTCCCTCCCCAGCTCTCCTGTGTCCAGGTGTGAATAAAATTTTATGAAGAAAAACAAAGGGGCTAAACACCTGGTTTATTATAGCATATGCTTATAACATAAAGAGCATAAATGGTGACCTTCAGAAACACAAGAAGCGCCACCAGAAGACTCTGTCACCTTCCTTGCCCCACACCAAGGGGTTCAGCGCCCCGTCTCTTCGGTCACACACCCAAGGAATGCCACCCACAAGCCGGGGAAGGACACCCCAGGGATGACCCCCTCCCTCCACGGCCCTGGACCTCACACAACCCACCGCCACCGGGGCGCTGCGGGGCTCCGTGCCCTCCCGGGACCTGGGAGGCCTGAGGCCCCGGTGCGGGGCGCCCTTCCCTCCCTGGGCCGGGCCGGGCCGCGCCGCCATGCCCGGAAAACAAACAAAAACAAAGCGCTGCCGGGGGGTGGGGCGTCAGCGGCACCCACCATTTTGGGGGCCGGGAAGAGCCCACCGACCCCCCAAACCGGGCGGACACCCCACCTCATCCCACCGGGAGGACGGACAGCGTTTTCCCCCCAGTCCCTAAAGGGAGCTGGGCCTTGTGTGCTGCTAACCTGGCCCGGCGGGGAGGAGGAGTGAGAGGAGGAGCCAGGGCGGCCTGTGCGACAAAGCCCCAGTGCGCAGGCAGCCGGTGACCAGGAAGCAGAACAGCAGTCGGGGCTGCCGGAGCCCACCGAAGCCCCGCTGCCCTTACGCTGCCACCAGCCCCATCCCGGGGGGTGGGAGGCCGGTCCTGCCGCCCTCCCCCCCCCACCCCCGGCTCTGGGGGTTCGGGGCGGGTGTGGAACGAAGAAGCGTGAGGCGGCCGGGCTGCTGTTAAGCCGCTTAGGGCCGGGGCTGGCATGAGCCTCCCCGGCGGGGCGGCTGCGGGCTGCGCGCTGCGGCGGGGGCCGGTGGTCGGTCCCTGAGGAGGAAGAGGAGGAAGCGGGAGCCCGACTCCCCTGTAAGGGGTGGGGGAGAAGATGGGGAACTGCCTCAAATCCCCCACCTCGGATGACATCTCGCTGCTCCACGAGTCGCAGTCGGACCGGGCCAGCTACGGGGACGGGGCTGAGCCGGATCAGGAGCCGCCGCCGCCATATCAGGTAGGGGGAAGGGGCTGAGGCGCAGGCCGCTGGCCCTCAGGGCCGGGCCGGGGCCCGCTGTCTTCGCCCCGCGTACCGGGGAGGAGAAGGAGATGGTGGTTGTGGTGGGGGAGCCGCTTTGTCTCTTGGCCTCACGGCCCAGGCCCGGTGTGGGGCGGTGGGTCCCGGAGGAGGATGAGGAGGAAGGCCGGGGACAGGCGGTGGCCGTCCGGGCCCCGGTGCCGCGTCCTTTGTTCGGTGCCGGCGGTGACATCAGCGTCTGGCGGTGACACTCCGGCACCGGGACGGCTTTGTTTCGCCTCGGCCCCCGGCTCCGCTCCCGTATTTTTAGCAGCATCTGATCCCCCAGTAAGTAACTGGATCCCCCGTCCCTCTGCCCGGCAGGGAGGGGTTCCCCGGCGCTGGGTGATTTGGTGGGGTTTTTGTTTTTAATTCTTCTGGTTCTGTGAGAATCTGTTAGTTTACGTCGTGATGACGAAATAGAGGAAAAAAATATAAAAAAAATAAAGGCCAGGTGTTTTCTTCTCCTCCCCGGCGGAGGATAAGGTCAGCGTTAGAGTGGAGGTGGCCAAGCTGAACTTGGGGTTGCACTTGGCTGCTCCTTGGGATCTCCATCCCTTCTGTAGACACATCTATTGCCCCCACAAGCCATCTGCAGTCAGAGGTTGTACAGGACTAAAAAAAGGGGGAAAAAAATATAATTTCCAATTTCTCATGCAAGTTCCAAAAGTATTTTTTCCTATCTGAGATACTTGGTTATCTTCCAGAGAAATCTATCGCGACGGCAGTTGGGCCACTGATTCTGGAGGGTGTTGGGAGCGCTGTGTCCTGGGGTGGGAGTCATTCAGGGCTTGATGTGTAATTAACAAAAATTGCAGGAAGTGTTTAACTGGTCAGATGTGTCACGTACAAGTGCTTTAACAAGGTCAACAATGACAGCCCTGCCAGGAAGCCCCCTCATCACCTGCTGAAGGAGGAGCCCTTGCTGGCGTGGAGAAGCAGTGCTGGTGCCTGTTGGTTTTGTTGGGGTGCAAAAGCTTAATATTAGGATAAATTTCCTGATGTGGGGATTTTTATGTATATAATTTTTTTTTTTTTTCTGGCTTTGAAACTGTGTGCTGAAGACCGATAAATAGAAAGTGCTTGGTGTCAGATTAGGTCTTTTTAAAGGTTGTGTTGTAAACTAAGCCTGGATTGTCCCTGTGGTTGAAGAATGCATTGTATTCTTGTCAAATCAACATGTAAGATTTGGCTGCTCGTACTGTTTGTTGCATTTACATGTGTGGCTCTAGAAAGAGTTGTGGAGGTGTTCTTTTTTTTTTTCCCCCCCTATAAAAACAACCAGTTTGCTCTTATAAGAGTCAGAAATGGAGTATATGCAGGCCTTCTCGCATGGATTTCAGTGTAGATAAGTACTCTTCTTCTGTTGCTGTTTTGTTTTTTTTTAATTTATTTTCTTTCTTGATGAAGAATTTCTTGTTCATAAGTGTGGATGGTTGATTGAAACCGCAGTAGACAGTGACATAAATGAACCTACAGGTGTCTGTTATCCAGTGAGTGTGTTCATAGCAAAACTTCCCCCCGCTCAAGTAGAGCTGTCTAGCCCGCAGGCGCTTGGATGTCTCTATCGTGGAACAGCCCATCCTGAACATCCCTACACTCATCCCAGCAATTCCTAAAGCTTCAACTTAAGGTAGCATTTTGTGTCTCATATAGTCAAAATTTAAAGCTACTGCTTTGGCAGATTTTGAACCACAACGCTTTGCATGTTTTTTAATTTATTTTTTTTTAAAGGCCCTACTTGCAATCTTAGGCAACTTTGAGGTTGAGGGGATTTAGAGTTTTGAATTCTTTGGAATTTACAGTGTGAACAACTCCTTATGCTTGTGCTCCATTATGGCTGCTCTCTGCTCTCATTTTAACTTTCAAGTGGCAACTTGCGTTCAGTGTTACAAATGGGAATTTAGGAGTTCTGTCCTTGGTTGTGATAATTTTTTGACAGTGCCTTAACCAGAATTGGAGTGTATATGAGAATACGTACACCCGAGGAAGGAAAGCAAGGGAGAGGGTAAAAGGAGTTTGAAAATTAGCTCGTGGCAGCTAGCAGTGTCTGCAAGAAACTAGGAAATGAACAATTTAAAATCAAGCTACTGAAGTTTGTGCTGTAAAATGGACGTATTTTAGGAGAACAAAATCTAGTATGCTTGCTTCTCTTGGGTTTGCAGTAATGATGTGTCAGTTTCCTGAAGAGATCTTGCAAGGTATGCAAACTAGGAGAAGGAGGCTTGCTGGGTGAAGAGTTGTAGAAGATATAGTTGTAGAAAATCACTTTTGTTTCCTTCATACAGAAGTTAGTTCCTTTGACATTTAAAATAGTTCTTTTGAGTTCTGACAAGATTGTACCGTGGGCATCCATATGGGATATAATTTTTATCTAGCTGTTTATTTCTAACCACACAGTGTGGCCCCAATAATCATGTCAGTATTGCACATCAACTTTATCAGTGAGTGCTGTTGAATGGGCTGTGTAAAAATTCCCGCTTCCGAAAGTGAGATTGAAAACCGGATTGGCCATATGGACATAGGGAGTAACAGGGGAATGTCCCTTCCATTCAGAGGTTCTGTGTGTCTCTGCTTGTGGTTTCTGTGGCAGTTCATGTTAGAAGCTGCAGCAGAAAGACTTCAGAGAGGAAGCATCTTTTTACGCAGGTATTGAAGTTAATGATAACGTGGCCTGTTAAAACATCAGCCATTTTCCACTGCATCAAGCCAATGTGGCAAATAATTAAAACCCACCAAAAGATTGTGTTTGTGTGGGGGAGGGGGGAGAGAAAGGAAGTGATTTCAAGAGTGGACCAACATTTTCATAGACAGATGCTAATTTTGGATGCCTCCATTTTAGAACCTAGAAATTACAACTGTTTTTCTAAGTGCTAAGCACGTGGAACTCCATTTTTAAGCAGTGAGTCTGTGATTAGGAAAGAATTAGCTTTGGTTTTGTTTTTTCTCAAGTCCTCAAAATTGAGTATGCTTTCAAGTTTGTTTTCCTTTTCTGTGTATGACTTCTTTGCCATCTGTTGGCAATATGCCTTCTGCTGTTTTTCCATATAAGTTCACTGTTTTTTCCAGTTTCTCTTACTTGTAGTAGTTCTTTTCAAAGACTTTATTTTGCAAACCAGATGTGCCATTTCTCCTCATCCTTGTCTCCTGTTCTTAAATAGTTCCTTAACAGTTGCAGGAAATAATTTGCCAGTTTATTAAACATTGGAATGTTGTACAGTAAAGAATACTTTACTTTTTTTTTCTCTATTAAGTTTCTAAAAAGTACTGCTGTGAACAAAATATGCTGTAGTCTTCTGAAAAATGACATATACTGCTTGCTAAATTAATAAGCTAAAAGCATGAGGAATAAGTGCAGGCTCTCGATATCTGTTCTGTGCTCATAAAAGCAAGTTTGAAATGTTGATGTGGCAGATAGACTAATAAAATATTTTACCTCTTTACTTGGAGAGGTCCAAAGTGCACTCTGGTACTCAGTACTGCCCTGTGTTGTCTTACAGGCCCAGATAAAATGTTTCATTGGATCTAGTGGATTTATTATTATTATTTTTTAAAAAATTTATTTTATTTGGAGGGATTAATTTAAAAGCTGTTGACCTGGATACTCCTTTTGATTAGGCCATAGTCACAAAATGAGATGAGAGATCACAAACATGAGCTTAACCCACTGTCATGCTCCCATAATCTTACAAAAGCTGTTGGGGACAGCAATTTAGGATGTCTCATGGCTTCTCTTAAACTGAGGTTGCTGCAGTGGCCTCCTTGGGCCTCATCTATTAACTGAGCATCACCTGTGCACGTTGTACCCTTGTCCCCATTCATCTGTCTTGTTGTGCTTCATGCCAGCCATCCCTGGTTCAGAGAGGTGGCCCAGCAGCTTGGGTGATGGTGCCCTGGGTCAGTCACTCTCCAGGATCCCCTCAGCCTGAGCACAGCGCAGTAGGTGGAGCCCTGGAGCGTTGCTTGTCCGAGGCACTAAAGAAATCCCAAGTTTGAACAGTCAGAAAACTTTCTCCTGAAAGAGTCTGTTGCATTTCTGTGTGGCACCTGCCCCTGTGGATGCGTGTGTTGGATGTATTTTGCTCAGCAGCAAAGCAAAGCTTTTATTACGCTCCCATCATGACTTAAGTAATATATTACATTGTGTTCCGATGCTGTCCTCTCAAAGGCACAGTAATTAATATAATTAAAAGTTGCAAATCAAATTAATTCTGATATAGGAGTTGCAACCATTTATAGGAACACCTATGCAAAATTCTCTTGGGTTGCAAATGAGGCGATTTATCATCTGTGATGGTGCATATTGTACAAGAAAGAAGACCACAGTAGTATAATGTGTTATAATTTGACATTGAGTGGTTGTGTAAAGCTAGAACTGCTGGTGTATGTTGGAACAGCGTAAGAGGAGAAAAGATGTGATGGGAAAACATTACATGCAGAAAGCTAGCCGTGGAAAAAGTAAACCGACTAGTAAGTTTACTTTCATGTAAGAGAAAGGAGTATATATAAAAATTGCATATGTGGGTTTTGCCCTTTTCTCTGCTTGTTCTCCACATCTCACTTGATGATGTGTATGAATTACAGTTGTGTTTTTGGATGTGGACTGAAATACCGCTTTGGTCCACAATTCCTCATTCCAGTGAAACTTCAAAGGGCTTCAGACAAGAGTGTCTCTCTGGTGTGTTGCTGGTGGGTGCCCTCTGGCCGCAGTGCCCTACCTGCACATCAGCTTCAGCTCCGTGGACGGAGTTTGCTGCAAGGATGAGAAGTGGTGGAATTAAGCCAGTGATGTTTTATGTTAACTCCTTTTCAAGAATGATTGCTTAAGCTGCCTCAAATAACTGGTTTGCAGAAGTGAACAAGTGCTATAATGTTGTTCTGAACTGGTATCTCTAAGTGTGGAAGACTAAGCACTAAGTTGCTTATCAGTCACTCCTAATAAATTGTTGTGATACAGTTTACAAGGCTGCCTTCAGAAAAATCTTTAAGTCCTCCATGTCTTATGGTGATGTTCTGGTAAATTATTTGCATGTGCAAAGCAACAATAAGCCTTTTTCATTGTTGTTTTTAAAATGTCTATACAGAGACACACAGTTCATGTATCTGCATAGCAGTTGGATTATATGTATTACCAGCTTCACTGTGACAGCATCTGAGGTTATTTGGACAATATGCACTTCTTGCTCCTTCTGTGTCTGAAGAACCTCACAAGTCATCTAGAAAATTTTGTTGCTGGTAATCAGTGCTAGACAGAGAGCTTCCTGAGGCTGCTAGGTCTAACTTCCCTTCTAGATAACGGTTAGAAAAAAATGTGCACCTGTGTTTCCTGTCGTAACGCGTGCTGGTTTTGGTGTCACCCGCCAGGCTGGCTGGTGACATCCTCCATTTTGCTAGTGACAAAAGCTGGGGGGAGGCGGGGCAGGGGAAAAGAGACAAAGGGAAATCAGGGATACCAGTTGGTGTCACAGGGTTAGGTAACTTTAATCTTGAAAACAGCCCATTCATAAACTGGTCTTGATGAATGTTGGCTGAATATTGTAATTCTTTGCCTGCATAAAATAAATTTTTAGCTTTGGTTGGTTATAAATTTGCATCAGACACGGCTAGAGGAAATCGGAAGTGTATGCCGAGTTCTTTGTTACCATCTTTCTGTTGTGAAAGTCAGACCCAGTTTCTAGACTCAGTGTTGAGTTGGCAATTGGTAAAGATCTATTCCTAGCCATTTTGGCCACAAGTTTTTCTAAGAGGAAGCTTGAAATGAGTAAGATAATTATATTTCACAGAGCATTGCTTGGTGTTTTACATTGATTTCTGCAAGAAATGTCTTGAGTTGGATGAAGATGCTTTACAAGGTCCCTCCCTGTCTGCCTGTGTCCCTCTTCATCAATTAAACAAAGGAAATACACTCAGTTTAATGAACGCTTTTGCAGACCTCGGTAATGGTTGTAGTCAAACTGGTTGCAAAATGTAATGTCAAGAAACTAAAAATAACACCACTCATTTGTGACGGGCTTGTGTCTTCCAATCTTTGTGCTTGTCCTTGTTACTGTCTCCCCACAGACACACAAAGAGAAACGTTATTTATATTTTGAAGAGCTAATGGTCTGTGGAATAGACTAAAGCAAATCAGCTGTGACTTTACTATGAGCTAATGAAACAGTTCCTAAGAGACCAAAGAATTACAAAATGAGCAGGTTTTTAGGGATGTCAAGGCTGAGTTAGAATAAAACCTCTCCAGGGGAAAAAAAGAGTCACCATTCTTTGACTCTAAAAGGCAAAACGAGCTTCAGTCCTGAATTGGAGCGGAAGAAAAATTTGCCCTGACATTGCGAAGGTCTCAGAAGTGAAGATGTGCCTTGCTTCCTGAAGGTAGAATGTGTTTTTGTAGAAGATGGTATCTTTCTTGTTGTTCTGCCAGCCTCTTGGAGGGCATCACAGCAGCAACCTGTCCCAGCAGAGCCAGAGTTGATGTGTAGCTTCTTGCTGGGTAGAACTGCACTGTGGACTACAACCAAAAAATGTGCTGTTCCCAAAACTAAACAACTGTCCCCCCAAAATGAACCAAGAAAATTTGCTGTGGCAGCCCTAGCATAAGCATTCATGGCTCTTAGTTCACTCTTTAGTTTGTAGCTTTTGGTAAATGACTTAACTGGCCTGTGCTTTAGTTTCCTCACTGTAAAATGAGGAGTAGAAAAGTAATAAAGTTTATCTTTAATGCAGGCATGCTTAGTAATTTAATTCCTGTTTGTGAAGTGTTCCATGATAATTTGATTTTAATAAAATAATACTGTTCTGTTATAAGATGAACCTCTGCAGGAATTTATGACAAACCTGCTGCTGTAGAGGGGAAGCTTTATCAGAAGATCTGTTAAAGGCAGTAGATAAGTCTCCTAAAATCTTCTTTGGAATCTGATAGTTCAGCGTTTATTTGGCAGCCTGTCTTCCAGATGCTCGATTAGTAAGAACGAAGAGGCCGTGGAGGTGGCAATAAGAAATCTTGCCTAATCAGGATGATGAATCTTTGTTATGCTGGGAGATTGTGCGTATCTTTCAGGCAAGGCAAGCCAACCCAAACAAGCAATACCGCCCTCCCTGGAATCCAGGACCACCGTGTGTTTAGGAAGCTCTTATGTTTCCCGTATGTTACACTGGTTCTTTTCCATGATCAGCAGCTGTTGCTGGCTGTACATCTGGACTTCAGTCTGAGAACCACGTAAAACAAACTATTTTTATGTTTTGAAGAGATAACAATCTGTGGTATGGACTAACACAAATCAACTGTGACGTTCCTATGAACTAATGAAACAATTTCTAAGAGACCAAGCGGTTATGGAGAGCTGTTGTTCTATTTACCAGCCCTCCGTAGGAATCTGCCGGCCGCTCTGTTTCTCATCAGTGAAGAAGAAAGTCAGAATGCCAGTGGCATAAAAGCTGCTGGGCCACGATCCACGCACAGTGACAGGGACAAACAGCAGATGAGTGCAGCAACTGGAGGAGGAGATAAAAGAACCATCCCTTCAGCCGGAGTCGCGTCAGCCAAATCACAACCAGCTGGTTTATTGCATGGGGCATTTCTGCTGATCCACCAGAATGCTTGTGCACGCACACACACCACCCTATCAGAGCCTGGGATGATTCTTATTTTATTTTTGGTTTTGTTTTTTTTTTGAGCAGTGTCGTCCTGCCTCTCTCTTGCTTTTAGCCACTGGTTTGGTTTAGGGATGATATAGACCTGAGGTGCCTGGGGGAGGACTGAAACTGTGGGAGGAATGAGAGAAACTGTGACTCAGGAAATTCAGTTTCTCCCTTAGCCTCAGCATGCAGTGATGAATGTGCAGACTATTATCCCTGCAATACTGAAACCTCTTTCCTTTGATCGCGTTTTTTGGGCACTGGAGAGGCCTCTGTGTCCTCTCGTGTGCTCTTTCCCCAGTTGGAGCAATCTGTATTTCTCGAGGCAGAGTTCAGAAGCAGTCCTTGTATGTACTTCACTCAACTCCAAGGTGGGGATGATCTTGTCAGTCAAAGAGAAATCTCAGCTGGCTGACAATGCCAGGTTTTCTAGAGCTTGGGATTGTAGCGAGCCCACATGCATTAAGAGCTTGGACTGCTAAGAGAGGTCCTAGAAGCATCAAGGAAATGTCTGGTTTGTGACTAATAAAATTTAAGGAAGCCATGAGAATACCCAGTGGTGAGCAAAAAGTAATTCAGTGCTGATTTGGACAAAAGCAAGGAATCTGCTGTTCTGTAGTTGTGATTAAAACCATTAAATTTACCAGATACTGCCAATTTCTAGTTTTGTCATGGCATAACTGCTTTAAAAAAAAAAAGACTAGACTGTAACCCAGAAATGTATCTATAATTTAGCTATATATACTTGGACAGTAGTTCTATAGAGACTGTAAGGTTTCCCTGTAGTCCTCACCACTATCACTCTTGATAGCTCTCCTGATGATTTGTATGCAAGCTTTAGCCAGAAGGAAATGGAGCAACATTTACCTGACTTTATTTATTCCCATAAGATGCATCTTGGTTGTGAGGGATAGAAATCTCTTATGAGTCATTGTGCGAGCGCTGCAGAATTGGATGAGGCTGGGTGCTCTTGCCCTTTTTGTTTCAGAGCTGCAGGGGACTTAGATAAGAGATCAAAGTGCATCAAATTCCATTATTTCAGTATCTATGGGACAGTATAATGCATGACTACGCTGGGACTGTGCCTGTGTCTGACTTTTATTCATCATTGTAATTAAACCCAGATACAGAGTTTGTTCTGTATACTGATTGTTAATCACAGCATTTTGGTAACACGGTGGTAGAAAGCTGTAATTCATACAGTGTAGACTAAGACCAGTACTTGTTTTGCCTGAATAAGTTAATTTTATGTAAAGCTTGGAAGGGAAAGTGATTGCTCTTTTGATTGGGTTTTGAGCAAACAGGTGTAAGCATTGCTTGACTACAGACCTTCCAAACTGCTGAACTGGTTTGGTCTGTACTGTTGCTTAACAGGAGGCAGTGAACTACTGCATTCAGTGGAAACTGTATTAATGCTCAGATCAGCGAACTAATGCTCTACATTCAGGTTTAGTGAAGACACTGAAATTAATATTTAAGACCTGTAGACTTTATTTTATGCTCTGTACTAGTACTTGCTTAATTGCCATTACCAGTTTCTGATGTTTTGGGATTTCTCTTGGTTGTTTTCTGTTTGGGTGTTATGATTTGTATTGCAGTTGCATCCAGGTATCTTCAGTTTAGCTTATGAAATGTGACTGTCATTGTTTTAGTGTCTGCTTCACAGAGTTCTGTGGTCTTATATCTATGTTTGGAGACCTTGAGGCATTGGCAGGTTGTCCCAAAGTGGCATCCTTGGAAGTATATTGCCCCTCTTAAAAAGGAAACTCTATTACTTTTAAAATTCAAGCAAAAAGACTTGATTTAAACAAACTGTTAATTCTTTTCTGCCTTAGTGCTCTTTCACCTCTTAGTTCCTGGGTCTGTGGGGCTCTATGGGCTGTTCCTACATTGCTCACAAGAGCTGATAAAACCCTGTCTGTAGTCACTGAACTGTGAATACAGGTCCACATCTCTACTTGACAATTTTTTAAGGCATCTGCAAATCTTGAACTAGTAAGAAGCACTGTGCAGGCAGTGTTACTCTAAGGTCTGTCCTGAGCCAAGAAGGTTCCTCTGCTTGTCCTGACAGAGGCACACCTCTGGCTAATGGAATCCATGCGATGGCTGTCCCCTCCAGCAGCTGGGCTGGGTTAGGTGGTGGCCTTTGTCCCAAACCTGAGTGGGATGCTTGGCGGCTCTCCCACCCTGCACTCAACTGGCAGTGGTGCCAGTTCAGGTACCTAATCCATCAGAAGGGATTCATACGATAACTCACCTGGAGCTCTGCTGGGCTGTATATAATCCTTCCAGCCGGTCATCTGTAAGAACCAACAAAATTTATATTATATCTGAATTTAGACAAACTCTAGAATTTCTAAGAATTTAAGTTGTACTTATTTTACTGTGTGGCTAAACTACTGAAAATAAGTTTACCAAAGAATGCCTGTTCTTTTTGTAAATATAGCAGGGTTCTTAACTAACTCCATCTACTGTAAATCATTCAGAGAGACAGTGTTTAATGACTACCTTTAGAAGAGGAAAAAAAAAATACTGTCCACACAAAATTTCATGCTCCAAGTAATCCTTGTTTTCCTTTATAACCTGTATTCTTGTTCAATGAGTAACCTGTTTGTTTTTTGTTCTGTCTCCCAGAAGAAGCAAGATGACCTAAATCTAAAGCTTCCTGGGGAAAAGTTCACTTCGCCCTATATATAGCTTCTCCCAAAGTGTCTTTGTGTAGCTGTCACCTACTCAAGCTGATAAACTGAGAAGAAAAGAGCTGTAGTTTTAGGCTGAGGTAGGAAAGACAGATGTTTTAACCTTCATTTTTTGGGGTCTAATAAATACATCTTACGCACTTGCCACTGTCTGGATTCCAGCATGGTGAAGGCCAAGCTTCCAAACTCCCAGCTGTGACCTACAGAAGTTGATGACCCTGAGTCTCTTCAATGTGCTGTGGCTAGATAATGACCAATCACCTCTTGGTTAATGAGTGAATTGGATCATGCCTTCATGCTGGCAGGAGTTTCTGCGGGTGACTCTGAACGTTGATGTCTTGGGGTCAGTGTGTTCTTTGCTCCGGTCAGAGCACACAGATGGAGATTCCTCCAAGCAGGGCTGTTGGTGCAGTGGTATTTTTGTTGGAAAGCAAAAGCTGGGAAAATGGTAGTAGCAACTATGTCAGAGGTGCTACCAAACAGGCTGGTAGTGTTGAGGGATCAGACAAGTGTTTCCACCACAAGGTAACGAGTCAAGTGGTGAAGAGTACTGTAGGCCGAGGGAAATTTGTCTGTCCCTGTCAGTGTAAAGTGTTTATTTTTTTAAATAACCGAGGAGTTTATCTAAGTCAGTGCATCAGCAACGTGAGCTATTTGGGTTTTTCTGGGAAGAAAAGGGTACTCTCTGTGTCCCTAAAGAAAGTGCTGCTGCCTGATGATGGCATGTGCTCCTCTCCTGGGGACTTCACCAGACTGGGGATGGGTGCCAGTGAAACCCATGGGTCCTCCTGTGTTGGGGTGCATATATACCTCGGGCACATGGGGAAACTACCATCTATGTTCATTTGTCTTGGTTTGAGGCAGGATTCTGTTCTAACACTTAAAAATGGTGGCTTTGACAGACACTGCTCAGGAGCAAACATGGCTGAGGCCAAATGAGAGGTTTGGGGACTGTCTCTGTGTTCAGTGGGCCATGAGCTGAATGTACAGGTGAAAATTTGGCCTGCCTCATGATTGGCGTTGTGTGTGTCCATGTTTCTGGCGCAAAGGGGTCTCATCTAACCATCTGCTTCTGCTTTGCTTTTCCCTTCTGTTTTCCACTTGCAGCCGTGTGCTACAGTCGCTTCGTGGTGGCTTTGGTGGCTTATCTGATCCCTCGGTGAGTCAGCTCATAACCTTCAAGTGTCTGAAATGGGTTCTCTTGCTCTCGCTGTCCTCCTGTCGGATTAGTGAACCAGACTGACTTCTTGGTGGAGATTAGATTTATCTGTGCTCTTTGCCATCTGTATATTGCCTTTTACTTCGTGACGTCTCTGGAAAGGTCTAGAGGTGTCAGGTATTAGATGTGCGCTATTGCCACCCGGTATTACAGGAGTTTTGGCTTCTCAGTATTGCAATTAAGGATATCCTCGAACTTGATCGCATACCTGAGCATGCACAGAAGGAATCTCTGATACTGGTTTGGGGAGTGGGTGCGTTTGGGAATGGTCTGTAGATGAAATGCAGGCTAAAGCGGTGTCATTTCTAACTTCAGTGGGGTGCTGTTCTCGGTTGGAAGAGCTTTGCTGCTTCAGGACAGATCTCTGGTGTAGAGAAAGACTTAATTCTGTTTTTCTTAAATGTGATCATTCTGATTTAAAAAATAACAACAAAAAACACAGCAAAACATAGTAAAAGAATACAAATATGTCTGCCACAGTCGCCATTAAAGTTGAATGGTTGTTCTTCCTCACTATTTTCTTGTTTTTTAGAGAAGCTTCATTAGCGTTACCTCACAGTAGTTTGTGAATATGTTTGGTGAATGTGGGACTGGGTGAAGACTTCAGCAGCCGGTTGATGTTGCACAGCAGACTGTGCTATCCCTTGGGACACAACTGCCCACAGTAACATTATTCATCTGCTTTGTGGGGTGCTGCTCTGCCTCTTTCCTCACACAAGCCTTCCAGTTATGACTCCGTGGACGGCTTCCAAAGTCTGAACATAACTTGGCAAGCTTTGTCACTGCTGTTAGGAGCTTGATTACCTTTGTGCATATGTATGTGAGGACTGCCAGTGTATGTGGCTTTTAATAAAACAACCTCTCTGTTGTCTAAAATGTTTGGAATTAAGAAATTAGTTAAATATGCAAGAGTAGAAGTGAAGCTGGCCATCTCAGTTTGGCTGTCCGGTTCTAGAAGTTGTCTGTGTTCTAGTTTGGCGTCTCTCAGGAGAGGCCATTAGTCTCTTATTGAAGTCAGTACTAATTTAAAGCAAATTGAGGGACAAAACCCTGTTTCATGAAATAAACTGGAGAAGCAAATCTTGCTGCTTCTTCATGTGTCTGCTTATGTGGTGTTTCCAGCTCTTGTCATTTCTGCAGTAATGCCATGCTCTTAGGTTGCTCAAACCCTCTTGCTCCTTACCTTTCTGGTTAGTTTTCTGAGTTCAGAACTAGTAATGCTGAACACGAGCAGTAAATACCATCTTTACAGCTTTTTTATTTTTTTAAATCTCATGAATTGAATCAGGTCAGGTTTAATTTTTGGCTTGGAGACCTACACAAGAAGCCTGAAAGCCCCAGGAGATGTGGCTGCTGGGGCAGTGAGGGCCCCCCTCGTTGTTGGTCACCAGAAAGCAAACGGCCCAGCACCTTGTTGGGGCTGTGGAGTGCTGTGAAGCTGCAGAAACCATTTTCTGAATGAGACCACTTGCTGCCACTAATGTTTCCTTGATTTATTTCACAAAAGCTGCTGGCCAGGTTTCAGTCTGAATACAGTAATGCATTTCTGCTGGACAGAATATAACTATTTATATTAGACCAATAACTGTTGCCCTTTCTCACTTAAGAAAACTTAAGTAACATATCAAACTGAAGTAAGATACTTTTTTTTAAAAAAAATCCTAGATGCAGAGTGATTACTGTGTTCCAGGAATAAAGTGCCTGTATATCCACATAGCATGCAATAATCCCACGTCTAGTTGTTCATGGATGACCTTACGTTTTGCTTGCTGCAGGCCAAATCCTCACCACTGGTGCAGCTGCCCAGTGCTACTCAAGCAACACAAGTGGGTTCATAAAGCTGGAGATTCAGAATGTGCTAAAACTTCCAGCTAGAGTACAGTCAGCAGAATAAGCTGTATAAAGGTCTTTTTTTCCCCCCAGCCCTTTATTCCTGCTTCTACTTGTAGATTGTGCTGAAGGAAACAGGGTTTGGCCCAAGGACCTTTGTCCTTCCACTGTAGGTGTCTTTGAAAAGGCATCAGAGATCAAACCAGAATTGCTAATGGAAAGTGATTTTGTCCAATAATTTCTTCTCTGACATTTAAAGCTTTTGGTTTTTTTTAGCATCTTGCACTTCCAGGTGGATGTGACAGTGTCTGCAGCCATTTGTAGCAGCTTCAACAAAACAAGGCTCAGATTTAATGAGTGCTATCTTCCATAGTTAATTTAAATTAGCTTTGAGTTAAATATGACAAGTATCATTGCTAGTTGTTAAACTGCATCATAGATTATATTACTTTTGAGTAACAGCCCTGTTCGTTACAGTGTTGGAAACTGCATATTAACAACTGTGTGAATTGGACTGTTTTCCAGTGTCTGTGAACAAGGGGATATATGAATAGTTATGCATCTGCTCTGTGAAGTTATTTTCTGGAGATGATGTGATTTTTGCAAGGTGCTGGTCAGGCTTTGCCCTCACTGCTCCTACAGGGACCCTCTTGATCAACAGAGAACCAAGGCTCAAGAAGCTATTACACAGTTACAGATTATTTATGGCAAGCACACACCTGTTATTCTTGTATGGAAGAGATCTTTAGTTGTTTTTCTGATGTTTACTCTCCTGATTTATTTAGAGATCAGTCTTGTATCCCTTTCAGCCTTTGTTTTTCTAGGCTAATGCTTCTATTTTTATTTTGTTTGTTAGTGAATGTGATATTCAAGCAACTTGGTTTTCCTGAAAAACAAAATGTCTTATCTGTAGTCAGTAAAACAAAAGCAAAGGAAAAAAAGAAAAATAAAGAGAAAAAGATTAAAGCAGGGTATATTTGAAGTGATTGAGGGATTGTTCACTGACTTCTCAGCACCTTGCAGTGAATTTTTTCATGGTGACTGATAACGGAAGTCATAGACAATATTTACTTTAAATCTGCAGAATGTGCAGCTTGGAAGTCCAAGGGCCAAGCACTTTTCATGTGCTGCTTGTGATTATTCTCTTTCATTGAGGTAAACTGATCTGTTACACACTGAAGACCTCACCAGGAACAGAGCTTTACATGAAGTGATTAAAAAAAAAAAATCAGGACCAGGCCTGTAAGTTATTGCAAGGCTAATTTCTGTACAAAGCTTCAGCGGAGCAAAGGTTTCTTTAACTTGATCTGCCAGTCTGAAATTGCTCCGCAGGGACTTGCTGTATGGCTTTCAGCAGATTTCATTTGATGAACATTGGACTCATTTTTGTTCATGGAGTTCATGGGGAAAGCCATGCCCAGCTCTTGCCTGCCCCCAGGGAAGCATCTCGAGCTGCCCATCTCCCAGAACAATTGGTTTATTTCTGCTTCTGCTGCCTGATTCAAAACAGCAAATGAAAGAACAAAAAATTATTTGCTGCAGTAATTTCTGTTTGTACATTTACTGCTGCAGAGATCTGCCTTACAGGAAAGGGGGTATCCCAAATAAAGACAGGAATTCAGGCTCATTTTCCTACAGTTGCCTCTTTGGTTCAGAGATTACTCAGCACATCTTTTGCTGTCCCCAGGGAAGCGTCTTCCCTGGCTGAGCTTAACCGTAGTGGTGTGTAGGGGGATAAAGTGAGTTTTGTCCTGTAGGTCCTTGGATTTGGGGAAGGCAGCACTGGATGCTGTCTGCTTCCCAGTCTACTCTGCTGTGCCTGCTGCCTCCCAGAGATACAATGGAGAGGTGTCCTTTCAGGGACTATACAGTGAGCTAATGAGTCTAGAAAGATAACAAAAGTATTTCTGCACTAATTGAGTGGTAATTTTTTCTGCATATGGTGTTGAAATCTGAGCAAGAATCATAGAATTGCCTAGGTTGGAAGGGACCTTTGAGATCAGCTAGTCCGACCATCAACCTAACTCTGATTAAAAAAAAANGGTAAGAGGCCCAAAAGAAGCTTCTTTGCCTCTTCTCTTTGAGCCTGTCTAGCTATTACGGTTACCTCTGTAGTTACACCCTAACGACTCCCAAGGTAACGAGGTGTTGTCTAGACCAAATGTCATAAGTTAAACCTAGGAACTCCGGGATTTTTTCCTGATAGCTGTTTTGCTGGGGTTGTGTTTTTATTTATTTATTGACACAGTAACGTATTGAGTATCTCCAGATTTCCTGTCTCAAAGCAGGTCCATTCTGGCGTTTTATCGTGACTGCAGTTTGTGTGTGTATATAAAGTGGGGAAAAAACTTACTTCAGTGCTTGTGTGGGTCGTGGCAGGACATGGTTATTTCTCCCTAAACATTAACACAAGAGAACATGATAAGTAGAAGTATTTCTTGAGATCCTCATAAAGCCTGAAAGAGTGTCAGTAGCATTATGTTAATGACATTAGGCTTTCATTTCTGACTCTGAGGGGCATTGAAAGTAGCACGTACCTCAGCTGTGGTAGAGTTACGCTTTGGTGCAGGGCCTGAGCAGTTTCCTTGTACCACTGTGTCTAAATTGGAGTATTTGAAAGCCACGGGTAATGTTTTTGGAAAACAAGTGCTCTTAAATTTGCACAGATAATCTTTGTGTTTCCATATGATCTTGTCAACTCTAGCCCTAAAACAGCATCTTGTCTGTTGCTGTATTAGATGTCCAGGGTTTCTGGTGTAGCTCACACAACATGAGAGATCCCTCCTTGCATGTGGATGAGCTAAGGCTGGAGATCTGCAGGCTTCGCAGCTGCTCTTGAATGGGGTTGTTGGGGTGAAAACGGGCCTTTGTCTTCTGACCAGTCAGTCCATATTGGGAAAAAATGACCTCTCTGTTTTCACGTCCCTCCTCTCAAACAGTTTTCTGTTCTTCTGAGATTTTGTAGCAGCCTCAGCCTTAATTCAGGCAAGTACTTAAGTAGGTGCTCAAGTGCTGTGTCCCTGGTAGTGTTTGAAATGCTGCTCCTATGGTAGTAGTGGGGACCTTGGTAGATCTCACTATGTGATGCTTGCAGTCTGCAGGATGAATCCATTGTGGAAACTTCCAGTTTTCCTTCAGAAAGCCAATTTTCCATGTAAACAAAGCTCTTGCCACCTTCCATGAGAGCAAATGTAAGTAGGGGAATGGCCTGATGAAATAGAGGTTTTTTTCTTCATCCTATTGGGGCTGAAGAAGGTGAGACAGGACCCGTGGTGGCTGCAGAGGTTGGGCCAGGCTCTGAGCTCACTGTCTCCTCCCCTTGTGGAGCCCTGGACCTGCTTCAGTTCCCCCTTCAAACCACCTACCATGAAAGCACCTGTGCGGAAAGGAACACAAGTATTTTTGGTGTAAAACCAGCACAGGCAAGATCTGAAGAAGAGTATTTAAAAAAAAAAACAAAACCAACAACCAACAAACCCAAACTGTAGGCTGTAAATGTTTCAGACAGGTGGTAGCTTACACAGTCAGTGGTGGGTGTCATACCTTTATTCATCTGTGAAGTTGAATGTTTGCAGCTTGTCCCGGTTGTACCAGCAACTGGCTCTGTTTCTGATACACAGCAGTAAAATGAACGTGTGTTTTTTGGTGACAGACTAAAGAAATGACCAGATGCTCATTGAACTGTCTCTATGCATTTAAAATGTTAAAATAAATAGGAAAAACACGTTCTGGAAATATTTCACTTGTATAACCAGCTCCTGAGAGAGCTATTTATGATTTCTTTCTTTTTTTTTTCCCCTACCTGTTCTTGGCACAGGCCTTTTTTCTGTTAGAAGAGGTTTGACAGTTGCATGAGATCACACTTGGATTTGTGCCCCGTGAGCTAAAAACGCAGAGTCACTGCTTGTGAGGACAAGACTTCTCAGGAAAAAATAGAAACGGTGCCCTTGTGTTCACTTGCTAATACTGCATCAAAAAGCAGAGCTTCGTCAAGCTTTAGCCTGCCTTGATATTCAAACAGTCCTTCCTTGCTGTTAGATAGGGGCTGCTTTAAGAAACAAACAACAAACCAACATATTTAGTAATTATCATTTTTAATGTCTGAGACATGCCTTTAAGATTAATAAATGACTGGCTGAGATGAGCTGATTGCCAGAATTGGTGCCTATGGCTGTTTACTGCTGCTGCTCGTTAACTTCCAAGTTGAAATAATTAATGTTATTATCAAATGACACTAAACAAATAGCCAAATTGCTGTTTTTATGTGTATTCATTCTCACCCCAGTGGGAGACAGCAGCGAGTGCGTGCCTGGGAGAGGTGACCCTGTGAGACCCACCCCGGGCTGTGCCCATATCTCTTGTGCACAGCCCAGCAGGTCGGGGTGCTGTTGGTACCCCCTGATTCAAACCCCATTTCCAGCTTCAGGATGTGGAAGAAATGGCAGAAATCCTTCCAAGGGTTCCCTGGAATCTGGCACTGGGGGTGGCCGCACACAGAGACTGGTGCTTGAGGTGCCCTCGTGCATGGAGGTGTGTGTGAGGCTTCCTTCACCTGTGGCTTTCTAACAGGCTGATGCAGAAACACACCTAAAAAAAGCTGTGGTTAAGCCGTTGCAAAATGCAGCATTGATTATATCCTTTAATTGGCCTCAGGAAGCCTCCTGGCCGCCTCTGCATGGCCAGTCCCCTGCTGTGCTGCTGAGGCTTCAGATCCCACACCTGGGTCCTAGGGACGTCCAGTCTGTGCTAGAAATCCAGGCGCCGCCAAGAAAATGAAAAAGGCTGTGGATCTGAGCCTGCCATCAAACTGCCAAGGTGTGGCAGCTTCCTGCTTCAGCAAGCATTCGTAATTGAGGATGGCTTTGTTAAAGAGGCAATTAAAATATTCCAAATTGAATACGAAGTTATGATCAAGTGAAATATGACATAGACTCCTCTGAGTTTTGAAACAAACCCTGCTGTTACGGTGTCAAGGCAGTCGTCCCGCACCAGCAGTCTCTCTGCTTTGGGTTTTCTTGCTCTGGGATTCAGCAGACCTAGCTCACCACCAGCCCCAGCTGCTTTTTGAAGCCCTTCTGCAACAGGACATGGATTCTTAGCACTTTCCCCCCCCCAAGCGGTTTATCCTTAGGAGAGTGATCTATTTTCTTTCCTCTCCCTGTGGTTTGGCAGAGGTTTGCACGGTGAGATGGTCTTGCTGTGCCGAGTCCCTCTTTGCTGCAAGGCTTGATGGAAAATCCTTTATCAGGTTTCTCCCTGGCTTACCTTGCCAGGGGCAGCCCATTGGTAGCCCACCTCCCTGGGCTGGCACAGCTTGGCTGCCATGCTCTGCCTCCTCAACTATTCTTTACCTTTACCCGTCCCTTCTCAAGGGGAAGGTCCCTGTCAAGAGTTTGCAGAAGCCCTCTCCTGTGTCACCTCTTCTGTGTATTTTGGTTGGGTAACAGACTGTATCTCCATAAAAAGAACTACTTTTTCCTCTTTCAAGCCTCTTTTTTGGTGCTTGCTTACAGCTGGGTGGCTACAGAGAAGTAGTTTGTGTTGTCAGGTGGGGTGGTGCATCGGTGGTAGATGATCTGAGATTGCTGCCCCTTTGTCCGTTATCCATTACCTTTTATCTGAGGCTGAACTGACACCTCCCAGAAGACGCCCTACATGGGGGTGATGTTCTTGTTCCAGCTGGGGCCGTTGTGTCTGTTTAAGCTCTGGTTTAGGAGCTTGGTGTGTGAGGACTTAACATTTGATCCGAAGGATGGGTTTGGAGGCGTGTTGGAACTTGCTCCAGGCAGGGCTGCTCAACTGCCCTCCGGACATCCCCCTCTGCCCCAGGGGGATCCCTGCTGTGCCGTTGGACGGCAATGCCGGGATAACACCATACACTGAGCCTGGAGATGAGATCATTCTTCACTTCATCTCGCTGATCCTTTCACACCCTACTCATGCTGTACTTCTAAAATACTCTCCTAGTTCTGCGTAATATTTCTCTGGTGTGTGTTATTATTTTCTTACTAGCTCAGGCCAGCACGTGTAAATATACATCCACGTGGCTTCTGTTTACGTGGGGAAGTACAGGCTGTATTTATACCTTAGCCATCCTCCCCTGATGGATCGCTCTGCTCTTCAGCTTGTGTGCATTTCCATGCCTACTCCTTGTTTTGGCTCTGGGTCCCCAGCCTGTCCTCCTTGCTAATTATGGCCAGTTTCTGTCATTTTGCTACCTTGTTCCTGAAGTACTTAGAAGGGCTGTTTTGTTCTTGGAATTGCTTTCAAACTGACCTAATTCTTGCCAGAAGATACATTTTAGCACTCTTGTTATTTTTTAAGTGTTTGGAGTCAGGATTTCACAATTGGCTGAAGTCCCTGGTGGGGGCACTCCTCCATTTTGCTCTTGGCTGCCTGTTCCCAGCTTTTCCAGTGGCTCTAGCCATGGCACAGCTGACGGGGAAGGGCTCATTGGCTTTTCGTGAGGTGACAAGTCAGTTGTATTGGTGTCCCTGCAGCCAGTGACGGGTGCCAGAGCCAGGGAAGTGGCAGCGAGGTTTTAGACCAACTGGACTCAGCTGCACCCTAATCCCCAAATCCCCCAAAACGGCACCAGGAGGTCAAGGGGGCTGCATGTGCTGGGCTGGCTACACTGAGCTGGGGGCTCGGTAGGCAATTTGGGGCATAACTATTGCTTTTAGTGCGTTACTTTGCCCACCTGAAGTCAGTTATGTCTGTACTCTCCACCAGGTACCTGCCTGTCCAGTAACCCGTATCAAGCCCTTCACGTAGGGGGTTGCTTGGAGTTGTCTGAGTGATGCCAAGCTTTGGCGGTTACAAGATGTTAGATTTGGGCTGAACACATGCTTTAGGAGGCAGAAGCACCTGTGAGCTTAAGCTGTTATTGTCTGCTCTACCCTGAGGTGAGCATGGTGGGACACACCACGCGTGTCTGAGATCATGGGACGAGTGGGGCAGGTTGTGAGGGACCTGTATGAGACCCAGCACAGGCAGCATCCAAGCTGCCTGCAGCCTTCACCTCTTACCCAGGATGATCCACACTAGCATTTTTAGCTGTTACCCTTCTGATTTATACTGTAAACAACTTGCATTGATTGATGTTTACCCTTTCCACAAAGTAAATATGTGTCTGAAGGAAGTGTGAACAATTCTCCTATTTCTGTCTGGACTGTTAGTGTTCCGTCAGCTTTTCCATCCTAGCTCCAGAGTGCTTCCCCGTCTCTGAAAAACATGTTCCCTGGATCCATTTGTTTGGGGTGCTCTTGTTTTTATTTTTGTTTCATGCTAGGCAGCAGTTCCACAGCAGCAAGTGAATGGGATACAGTGGGTTTACTCTGTACCTTTCAGCAGAGGAGTCAATCTGTGAGATTTATTTGTTTCCAGCCTTTTCTGCTACAGGACCATTTGCTTCTTCCCAAAACTTCAGGTTTTCATTTGTTGTTAAATCTGCTCCTCATTTCTCCAGTAACCATCTTGAACTGTAAGTGCTGTTGTTTAACATGGCCATGGTGCTGTAATAACCGTCTGTGCTTGCCAGGAGAAAGAAAGGTTTTCTGCAGAGATAACCACTTGGCGTAAGTAGGAGAGAACATGTAGCAATAATGCAGATGTTGTGGTTTGCTTGTGGGGCACGATGATCCACATCCATGTGCTGTTCTTCTGCCACCAGCTGCAGAAATGACTGCTGGCCCCTTCTGATAGATTCTTCTCCTTGCCCAGCTCCTTTGCTTTGCAGTGCTGGGGGGTGTAGTTGTCTCGGGAGGTTGCATTTTGTCCCTGAGTGTCCTTAGCTTAATGTTTAGGGGAAGATGTTCTTCCCTGGTTTTGCTCACTGCAGCAACCTGACAGAAAAGCATGAATTTTTGTAAATTGTTTATGGAACTTTTCCTTCCCTGCATAAAAATCCCCAACTCAACAAACCAACAACAAACTACTAAAATAAACGTGCTAGGAGCTGTAATGAGGGGACTTTATCTCTCAGAAGCTGTGGCCTGATGCTTTAAGTGAAGCTGTCAGTGGGGCTGGACGGAGAGATGGAGTCCATTCTCTGGTGAGCACTTTGGTCTGGGATGCATAGGTGTATCTTTCCCACTTCCCTGAAAACATTCAAACCTTGATATTTGTTGGGATCACTGGAGAAAGGAACAAGGACAGCTAAAAGCAACACGAAGCTGGTGAGCAAGAGCTCATAGTGGAACCATACCCAAGGATGTGGCCCTGGAGTCAGAGGAACCTGCAGTGCAGCCTGGAAATACAAAAGCTGCCTGGTTGCGTCAGGAGATTGTGCTTCCAGGGATTAATTACTGCTTTTTAATTACTGCTTTTCCCCTACAACTCCTTCTTGCTAATCTTTTGTATTTAGGTTTGCATTGGTGGTTAATCAAACTTCAGAGCAGCAGGTGATTCCCGTCTGCCAGGTGGGGCTGGGATTGCCCTGGCCAAGCTGAAAAGGGCACCATCAACTATTTATCTTGGCAGTAGGGCAGCCTTCCTGGGTTTGTGTGACAGCACAGGAAAGAAGCTTGAGAAGAAGTCCCCTTCCCCTGATAGCCCTTGTCACTGTCTAGGGAGGCAGCAGCAAGCAGGATGCATCCAGTTTATCCCTTCTCTCTGCCCCAGCCCTGGGCTCAGGGGACAGGTTCTGTTTCAAAAGTGGGTAGCCAGGACTCCCTTGTCTTTTCCAACTCTTCAGATACATTTATTTCTTGGTAATTTCAACAGAATAATTGTGGAAATATGGAAGGACAATTTTACTGGTTTAGTAATAGCTTCAATAAGGCTCTGCCATCACTGCAGAACAACCATGGCTTTCACCAAAAAACACCTTCCAAGTTATTTATGGCTTAACCCTGGTGTTGCTTCTTAATTCTGGAGGAACGCTGTGCAGATTCTGCAGGTTCCTCTCCTCTGTTGCAGACTCTCCTTTAGTCTGTTGTTATATTAATTACTGACTATATTGACAGTCCCCAGGTCCTACAACACCAGAATTCATATTAACCTTCCCTTAAGAGCTTCCTGGTGGGAAGCATGGGTGAGCCTGAATGCCTCGGGTGCAGGGAGCTCTTGCTGGGGTTTGGAGCATTGCTCTCCTACTGGTTTTGTACCAGGAAGGTGCTAGTGCACACATTTATTTAAATGATAATAAAATTTTAAAGGAAAAGCCAAGATATGAATTCTTTTGTTATATGGTGGGGATTTTTTGTCTCTTGGAGCTGTCAAACTTCTCAAGGAATGTGTCATAGGAAAGTAAAAGTAAGGTGGTTTTGTTTAAAATGATCATGCCCTGTGAAAGTAAGGCATCTTCAGCAAGCAGTGGTAGCAGGACAATCTCTTAATAAATCTTAAAAATGAGGTACATGTTTATTGGTCCTAAAGTTCCAGGTGAATCAAATACACTTTCAAAATCTAAATGGCGTGATTGGTGTCCTTAGGGAGGAATGTGGGAATCCTGGGAAAAGCAGGGCCTCTGAACTGTATGTTAAAGGCGAGTGTGTGTTTAGTAGAGCAGTGCAGTAAACTTTGTTTTGGAAAGCATTATTTGGTGGGAAAGGAGTACTTGGATCTTCACATTTCTCACAAGAAACAAAGGAATGGTGTGTTTGAAAATTTGGTAAAGGATCAGTTACAGTTTTGGTTACTACAGTGTTAATTTAACATTTACTCTCTTTTCTGACTGTATTACTGTTCAGTGAATGGGGGGTTGCTGGGCAAACCTGCACTTCTGATTCCAGCTTGGGCCAGAATGGCTCCTCCTGAGCACAGGAGTGAGTCTGAGCTGATGGCTGGTCCCAGGTGTCTCCTCTGAGTGGGAGAGGTGAGAGGAGGGCATTTTTCTTTCAAAAAGACCATTTTAGCCTAAGTGTTCAACCGTTGCAGTTATTTATACTGCCTGGCTACCTGGAAGCAGGAATAACAGATTGGGGAACAGTATATACCATTACGTGGCATGTTACAGCAACTGGTATTCAGCTTTATAAATGAGCTGTTCTCTTCTGCATGGCAGAAAAAGGTTTTTATAGTTGGCAGGCTGCTTGTAATGTGCTCAGGATTATTAAAGTAAGCTGTAGTTGTCGTATAATGCACATTATAACGGCGAGTGCTTTTACAGTAATATGTCTTGGGGGAGGATATTATTTCACATACGGATGGAGTTGGAGCCTTTTCACCCAGATCAGAATGGCATTCACAGAAAAGGCCCTGGGACCATCAGCCCAGCGAGCTCCTTATGAGTAATAAAGTAGCAAGAAGAGGAAATTTCATAAAATTCAGTGGGGTTTTTGCAAAAGCACAATTTTTATTTTTTTTCCCTCCCCCTCACCTCCTGACTTCAGACCAGAACAACTTCAGTTTATAGATGTAGATCAGTTACTTCGTTTTTCTGCTAAGCATCTCACCTTAGAGGTGAGAAAGGTGGGAAGCAGCGGGGCTGAAAGATCCGTGGGGTGATGAGGAGGGATGTTGAGAGGCTGCTGGAGCTGCAGAAGCTTTCCCTGGGGGTCCTTGAGGGCTGGCCCGGCAGCAAAGCGTATGTGGCCCAGATGCAGCTGTGTGGGAACCTCTGCAGCTGCTGCCAGACCACACGTTTCAAGACAGACATTTGCATATCGAAGGGATTTCAAAAAACCAAAAAACAAAACAGAAAAGCGGTGGGAACGGCTGGGGAAATTCAAATTGAACTGTTACATTTGCATTAATTAATTAATCAGGCAGCAACCGCAAGGAGCGTGAGCACTGTACCTGCTGGTATTTAAAAAATGTGTCAGACTTCGGATAAACATAGTGAGGAAGAAGTTTGTCTCCTTTTCAGACTGATTTAACAGATACGCTGTTGATCTGGTGTTAAAATACAAATAAATATCCCAGGGTGAGCCCTGGATTAGATGAGGAAGAAAATTCCGGGATGGAAAGCGAGCGAAGCGATCGATAGGGGAAAGCAGGTGGCCACAGACAGGATCTCAGGGACAGCAGCAAAGCTTTAACCTCTGGAACTATTAGAGGTTGTGAATTATTCATCTCACCTTTGACCTTCCTGAAAGGATAATTTGCACGTGTTGGTGCAATTATTAAAAAACACCAAGCAAACAAAAGCCCTGATAATAACATACTGCTGATATGTGGCGTAGAGGGATCTTAAAATAATCTTTATCCAGGGATTAGGAGTTTCTGATCTCCCACTGACCTGTTTTCAGAGCATTACAAATTCGTTGCACTTGCAAAAACAAGATGAAAATGCTGTAAAACAAGAGCAAAGCAGATTTACAGTGGCATAAGTAACCAAGGTAAGTTGCATTGATGAGAAAACTTCAAATTAAAATCGTGCTTGGTGAAACCTCCTTTTTCCAGGCAAGAATCCAAAGCCTGCTTGGGAATCTGTGTGCAGAAACAGAGTGTCTGGGCCTTTTGAGCCATGTGCGAAAATGTTTATTTTCATTAGAAGTGAAAAATGCAGACCTCCAGATGCCCTCTGTGAATTTTTTTATTTATTTTTTTCCCCCCAGAGGAGGAGGAGCCAGGGTGAGATGGAGACACAAACCCTGCTGTAGTCCTTGAGTCTAAATTGGTGCTGTTATTTAAGGGCTGGATAAACATTAGGAAGGAGTGATTTCTGTGCACAGAAACCAGGGAATCTTGTGCTGACACCGCTTACTTTGTGACAAAAAAAAAAGGCTGAGTATCTCCAGGACTGTGGCCATCTGAGATGTTTCATAATTACTAAATTCATAGGGGGGGGG
>VXBW01004385.1:1205190-1270375 GCA_013400375.1 Thinocorus orbignyianus
GAAATGATTAAAGCAAATTAAACGCCAGAAAGTGATTTTTATTTCATTGCCTGATGCTAATGTGTGGGTTTGATTATTTGTTTTGGCCTTTTCTAGGGTTTTTTTGTGTGTGTGGAGGAATAGAGTTAGCGTGAAATTTCATCTTAGTTTGAAATGTCTAACGTCTTTATCAAATGATAAATAACGTGGACTTTGGCTGGAAGTTCAGTATTTTGTAACTTTGTCTGCAAAAACATTTTCCACGGTAGATAAGGGAAAAGCGAGACACCAGAGCAAGAAATTCATGCTTGTCTTTGGAGTAAAAATAATAATTACTTGGGTAATAAAATCTATATGTATATATATTATATATACATGTGAGGGGACCTCTGGCTACAAACACAAGTTGACTGAAGTCTCAAATCCTCGTGTTGTTGCTGTTGAATATCCACATGGGAGCGAGGGGGACCCTGCCTTACTGTGGGCTGATAAAAGCAGCTGATGCAAACTGTGTGAGATTTGCAAAGGGACGCTCAAACCCGCACGGACAGGGCTGCGCTGGGTCCCTGCAGGCAGCTTCACATTGCTGTGGGATGAGCTTAGCTTCCAAAAATGCTTCTGAGATCCGGTGGTGGAGTAAGCAGAGGATGGAGCTGCTGATGGGGGGATGTGGCAGCTCTGGGGGGACGTTGCTACTGGTGGCCAGTGTCTCGTTGAAGGGAGCGCTTCACCCAGTCTATTCCATCTCTTCCTTGGACCCTTCCAGGTCAGTGTGGTCGTGCGGTCAATGTCACTTCAACAAACTGAGTCAGACAAATCTGCACTCTCATATTCTTGTGAATAAATAGTTGCAAATACTTTGAGTTGTGGGGGTATAAGCACACCTTTTATCTGTTGGCGCTTAGAGAACTGGTTTGCGGTGGTCATTGTACCCTGTAATTTGGCTCTCTGCAATGTGTGCAGCTGTGCTTTTCCATGTTGGTGGTATGTTTGTATCCAGGGGACTGCCTGCTTCGTTTGGGCAGGCTTTTAATAGTCCTTGGGAGGTGAGATTGAGGTGCCACCAGCCAGCGTGCTAAGGAAGTGTTCCGGATCACAAGTATCGAATGCTCACCTGTTTTTATTTACAGTAGTAAAATTTAGGCATTTTTCACAACAGCTTGGCAGCTACACCAACCCCATTTGAGATTTTTTATATATATATTCACAAGTGTGAAGACATCGTGGTGAAAGACAGCCCTGTTTTCACTAAGATTTACTCAGCTGACAAGAGATTCCTGTCTGGTTATGTGAAATTGTAGAAGCCCACAGCTGGCAACTATAAATTCCTGCCCTAATTGGTGATGTCAGACACGTAGCACAGGGCGGTGGCTCCGCGGGGAGGCAACCTGAGACAGGATGCCAAAAGGAGGAGTGTTTCCATGTAGCGCCAGCCGTCAGGAAAGTGTGTGTGTGTGTGTGTTTGGGAAGAGATCCATCAAATCCCTGGCCCTCCAGGTCTCTGCAGGGCAGATGACACCCATGGGAGAGGGGCGCTGCAGTAGGACA
Source organism: Thinocorus orbignyianus (assembly GCA_013400375.1). Taxonomy (NCBI): domain Eukaryota; kingdom Metazoa; phylum Chordata; class Aves; order Ciconiiformes; family Thinocoridae; genus Thinocorus; species Thinocorus orbignyianus. Next base: position 1,206,718 of record VXBW01004385.1, read on the forward strand.
GAAATGGGTTTCCCAGGTGAACAGCCCCTGGGTGGTCGCTCGCAGCAAGTGCCTGTAAAAGAGCACGAGAGAATGAGGGTTTTGTTCTTCTTTGGCCTAAAATTTGTGTTAATTTACTGTCCAAAACTTAACCAAAGCAGTCACCAGTTGGATAGCGTGACCAGTTTCTCATTTCAGAGCTGTCCTAATGTGATCATTTTAACTCACAACAGATTCTGATTTAACTGTAGCTTCCTTTTGCTGTGCAGTTTCTGCAGAGATGATTAATTGGTTGTTCTTCTGCTATAGGCATTCACTATCAGTTGTCACTGCTAATTTCAGACGTTTTGAGAGTTTCTTGGATTGCTTTTCCTCCTGTTTCTATTTCCTCCTCCTCCTCCCCCTTTCCTTCTATTTCTGCATTGTGAGTTGTAGTCGTGATTTTGCCAAGGGGAGCTGTAGTAAATACTCCTCCTTCTGCCCTCATTGGCACCAACCTGAGCTGTGCATGTGGCTCGTTATCCTGCTCATCTTCTTGTCTGAGATGGGAAGGAGGATGCATCTCTCTCCAAATGCAGTGTTCTCTACATTTTTGTGACAAATAAAGGAGGTAGCAGTAATGTCTTCTCCTACTGATTTAAGTATCTGTCCAAAGTAGTATAGCAAAGCCTTGGGGGGGAAGGGTACTAATAGTTTGTGGTGTTAAGTTCTTGAAATGTAAAACCAGGGCTGGACTCTGTCTCGAGCTGATGAGTTCAGTGCAGAGGGTCTGCAGCATCTCAGAGTGGGGGGAAAAGTGTTTTATTTTGCTGGCACCAAAGGTTGCAGAGCCACTTCATGAGTACTGCTCTATCTGACAGGTCAACCCTGGCTACAGCTGGTGCTTTTCCCTACCCCAAACAACGATTAGAGAATACTTTAGATAATGTAAACCATTAAAAGGCAGCTGATTTAGAAGAAATCTGTGATTCTGTGAAATACAGTTTAAAATAGAATTAATCAAACTTCCAGAACCACTTATGTTTTGTCTTTTGAACCTTCTCATAATTCCTCTGAGCTCTGCTAGGAACTGGGAGGGGGAAATCCTCATGTAGCTGAGCTAAGAGATGACTGAATTTTATTCCTCCAGCTGAATTGAAAGTGGTAGGCATTGTGTTTAAAAGAAGAATTGCCAGGCAGGCGTGTGGTTTTGATTAGCATTTCTCATAAGGAAGGACTTCTGCTGCTGGGCACCCCGGCACCGGCCAGCGAGAGGCTTTGTGCTCCTCAGGCTGCTTTCCCCTGGTCTTCCGTGGGTCCTGTCTGTCCTTCTCTCGCTGTGCTTCCTAGCAGAGAGGGAAGAATCCCTTCATCAGGTTTTACAAGCAGAGTATTGCATGTGCTAAACCCCGATCTGGACTTTGCTAAGTGTTGGTGGCAGCTGAAGACCAAACACTGCCCTGGACTATTGCTGGAGGAGGCCAGAAGGCAGAAAGGGAACAGGAGAGGGGAGTGAAACCATGTTTCTGCAGCTCAGAATACCTGGAGATGCCCACAGGGGTCCAAGGACACGTAGGGCTCCATCACAGGCAGTGGAAGCTCAGGTCTCCTCTGTGTCAGTGATGAGCGGGTGGGAGTTTGGCGGCGGGACCTCTGTCAGAGGTGATGTGGGGGCGATGGGAGCTGCATCAGCAGTTCCTGCGCTGCAGCGGTGCACGTGCCTGCAGCCTGCTTCTGGTTTTGCAGCAGTGTCCCCTGAAACATCAACTCTTGCATTTTTTTTGAACAGAGGGATTGATGCTCTTGTGTGTCTGATGCACCACGTTTATTTTCAGAACACAGCAAGAAGTTGCTTTTTTTTTTTTTCTGCTGTTTAAGAAGTACCAATAAAATAGACCTATTGCAAGAAATTGTCTCCCTATAAACAGTAGATTTACGGCTACTGGCCAAAACTCTCTTAATAGCATCTCCTGTTCAAAATCGGTATTTATGTCTGAAAAAAGTGCTTTAAAAGCAAGTAAATACCATATTAATACAAATTTTAGTGAAAAATATCTATAGTTTGTTAATATTCAAAAGAAGCTTCTGAGAACGTGGCAGAGGATTGCATAATACCTACACGTTGCTTATTTTTTTGTTTGGGAAATATGTACTTTATCTTTTAAACACAGAGCAGTTGAAGCCCACCTGGAAAATCATACTAACCTATGAAAACAAAGTAAAACTTACTTGAGCTACCCTTTTTATTGTCAATAAATACCAATAAACATATTGGTCTTGTTTAAGCACACAAGAATGAAATCTGCAGATCCGGATGGCAGCTTGTGTGACCCAGAACATTTCACATAAATTTTAGTTATTACAGAACCAATGAAACCTTCCTCTCTAAAACCCTTAAGAATAGGCACTGGCATCATTTTTGCAAATATTTCTTCCTAAACATAAAATAAATAAATTAAAAAAAAAATCTACTTACTGTTCTACTTGCTGTTACAAATACTGGGGGCTCTTCCTCAGCCATAAGGCTGTTCAGTTTGGTACCCAAGCAGTTCCCCAGGTGCCTGTGAGGTTGATTGCCTGCTGCCATGTGGAGTTTGTTGTGTGTGTATTTGACGTGTGAACGATTCCTAGAGATAAAAAAGCCTTTGTGGTGCACAACCACCAGCAGCTCCTTGCTCAAGATACTGGCCTCAATTCTTTATCCCATTCTCAATATACCTATAGCCCCAAAATCGCAAAGTATGAGATCATACAAATGATTGCAGGACTAAGAGAGGAAAAGTTAAACAACTATGTTGCCTGTACCATGCTGTGACATGCTAGGAAAGCCTCTGTGGGTGGTTTTTTTTTTAACTGAAATACTTTAATTTTAGGAGCAGGTCCCTGTTCCTGTGTATCATCCGACTCCCAGCCAGACTCGGCTGGCGACGCAGCTGACGGAAGAGGAACAGATCAGAATAGCGCAGAGGATAGGCCTTATTCAGCATCTACCTAAAGGAGTCTATGACCCTGGAAGAGATGGCTCCGAGAAGAAGATCAGAGAGTAAGTTACAGAAACTGGAGTGATGTAACGTGTTGCTTTGGAATCATAGAGTCATAGGATGGTTAGAGTTGGAAGGGACCTTAAAGATCATCTCGTTCTAACCCCCCTGCCATGGGCAGGGACACCTCCCAGCAGAGCAGGTTGCTCAAAGCCCCACCCAGCCTGGCCTTAAAATAATATTGCCCTGGGAAGCCTGGCCTTGTCCTCCTCATTTTGCCTTATTTTCAGGGACTGTAATTTATTGTAGCCTTCTGAAAAAAATGACCATGCAGAAGGCTCTTTCCTTTATCCTTCTTGTTTCCCTGTTACAGGCGAAACTTTCCCAACCTGTGTAATTCATGCCTTTAACGTTTTGATTTTTTATTCTCTTTATCCTCTCTTCATGGGGAAATAATTTCATGTTACTTCTTCGCTTTTATGGCTCCCTTTTACCATTTCTAATTACATGTGCTCTGCTGAGCTGCCCCCACTGTGCCTGCGGGCAGCTTCCTGCCCTCACCAACGGTGTAACCACAGGCACATCGACCACAGAGGAAACACCCCAAAAAACCTAATGCTTGGTGGAGCCAGCGCTGACAGAGCTAAGAACCACTCATAATATCTTCAAGAGCTGTAACTTTGACTCACACACATCCAGGAGTAGGTATTACACTACTTTTCATTTCCAATGTGGTAGCAGTGGCTTAAATCTTGTTATCTTTTTCTTTTTCACCCCCACAGATGTGTCATTTGTATGATGGACTTTGTTTACGGGGACCCTATCCGATTTCTGCCCTGCATGCACATTTACCACCTGGACTGTATAGATGACTGGTTGATGAGATCCTTTACCTGTCCATCCTGCATGGAGCCAGTGGATGCAGCGCTGCTTTCCTCATATGAGACTAACTGAGCCAGGGGTTTCTCCACTCGCCCTTCGAGGAGACCATCCACTTCCATGGGTTTGATCCTTTTGTCATTCAGCCCAAAGAGCCAGGAATTAGGAATTAAGATCGTGCACAAAGTATACATTTCCTAATAAATAAATAAATAAATAAATGAAAAAAATTATTCCTGAATGGCTGCAAATATTGGAAAAACCATAGTATTTTAGAGACTATAGAAAAAGTAGGTTGTTATTTTTAATGTAAAGCCTTGACCCACCATTGTCTTTTAATGTTTGTTCTTACACCCATATATAGGAATTGTGTAAAGTGTTACGGCAACTGTAAATGTTTAAACTGCGTGTATCTGATTTTATTAGCAGCAAGATAGGAGTATTTTTTTCCTAAATAAAGTAACCAGTTTTGTTCTGATTCTTTTCACAAGTCCTGGCATTTGGGTCAAGGCTTTATTGAAATCTACATTTTATAACACTGGCACAAAGAAATAGTTTTAAGCTTGTTTGCACAGTTCTTTTTTCTTTTTTTTTCGTCTTTTTTTTCCTCTTTTTTTTTTTTTTCCATTGGAGATGGAATTCATTGCCTTAGGTCTTTTTAATAGTGTATTGTTATTGTTGGGCTGGCTCTATGCTTGAAAACCAGTTTATTTATAACCTGTTAAAAGTGCTATATTTTGTTTGCAGTTAGGAATATGCAGACTTCAAAGTGATCTCCTAGCTTGTAAGCAAACTGAGATGCATTATCCCTTTTCTACAAGTGATGTGGAATACGAAGATACGAAACAAGTCCTACAGTGAAATTATGGTTTTGTGGGGTGTTTTTTATAACTTGCTTCGGTTTTGATGAAACAGCAGCCCTTACACTTTGTCACCTTTAACTTGACCAGGTTAAATGTGGGCCAGACGGACAATAGTTAAGCTGCCATGATTGAAAAAAACCCCAAAATTATTTGGAACTAATGTAGTTTTAGCATTGATCACTTAATTCTACTTTTTTCTCCCTAAAAATGGTTGTCTCTGATCACAGTAAATGGATACTGCATCTCTCGTTCTTGTAGTTCTTAGGTTATCAGAAGTTAAGAATAAACATACTGTATCTCAGTCTCCTGTATTAAATCTATCTGTTAAGCCCTGCTGGCTGACACGTCAGTCCACCCAGCAGACAGGGAATCAGAGATGAGGAAAATATGCTTTGTTCTGCACAGAAATGCAAAATTTATCTAAACACAGACTGTCATAGTAGCAGTTGAGGGGGGGAAACAGAACTGCTCCAGCCAGAACGACACAATTAGCTAATCCCTGTAGCCAACAGTATGTGCTTGTTAAGAGATGGTCTAGCAAAGATTGTAGCTGTGAAGACCTTTTATCCACTCAGCATGGTTTTGTTTGGGGTTTTTTGTTTTTCCTTCCCCTCCTTAATGATGCCCTACTGTGACTTTTATACATTCAGTGCAACACTGACACATTGAGAAGTCCTGGTGTTGCAAAATGAGAGGCAATCTCTAGATAACCACAACAGAGGAGGGGCTGTTCTTGGTTGTTTTTCGTACGTAGTTTGAGTACTTCATCCAAGAAGTTGTGTTTGAAGACCCAGGTACTTGGAAGACTTGGTGTATTTATGGCATAGAAGAATTGTGCATATTATGGGTAATTTTTTGAAGGGTTGGTCAGCAAAATGTAGAATCAATATGTTGATTTATTTATTCCTGCAGCCTACCCTCCTAGAGAAGAACTCCAAGTAGCAGTCAGAAGGAATTGAAATCAACAGTTTTAGAGATTCACTCAAATTGCTACACATTTATCGGATGCCAGTTTTTGCTGAATTCATACATAACCTAATTACATGGATCAAAAGCTGGGAAGAGAGACCAGAGAGACCTGAAGTTGTGCAATATCGTTGTTCCTTTTCATCATTCCATGCGTGCTCCTTTGCGTCCTTCTTTTTACCTGTCTGTTTTGGGGGTTTGGTTTCTCTTTTTTTTTTTAAAAAAAAAAACAAAACAAAACACCAACCAACCAACAATGTCCACATTAAGTATTTCTTGTTAAAACTGGCAAATGAACAATTTGGAAAAAACAGCCTTGTCATGTTGGTATTAGTCTTTATTTATTACAGGACTTGGTTAAGAAAAATTTGGAAGAGAGATGAAGCGACCAGTTACTGAGCTGAATGCCTTTCCAGGCACTGTGTATAGTTGAACTTTTCGTGCTGATACACTCACCAAGCTGAGGGAAGGAATTAATTTTTAAAATACTTGTTAAACAGTAAAAAGGTGTGAAGGGCTAAAACTAGAGTTGACTACACACACACTCAAAAACGTTCCAAAAAGTTCAAATTTCAGCTTAAAAACCAATGTGTAAATACAACAAAAATCAAATGATTTTTCAAGGTTTTAGGTGCAATGCTCTCTGGATGATTTCTAATTCGAGAAAGTAGTTGAGCTGAATTTAATGCAAAGGTAACGTGTAACCTGAATTTTAGCTTCAGTTGTAAAACCAGATCTGTGTCTTATTTCCAGCACCTGTAAGATGAAGGTGGTATTTGCCTCCTGTCTCAGAGGTGTCTAAAAAATAACTTGCACTTCAGCCGCATCATTTGGAGCAGCTCAGTGCGTGGAAAGGGCTGGCTCTTGCTCGCCTGGACCTGTTAAAACTGTAGCCCTTCTTCTGCCAGGGCTGTATGTTTCAGGGGGCACAGGCCCAGAGGAAAATCTCTGCCAGGTTATTTGAAGAAAAAAATACTCTTACACACAGTAGCTGTTTAGTAGCCAAGTTTGTAGGTGAAGCAACAGTCATCAAAAACTGTTGCTTTAAAGCAATTTCTTAGTGCAGTATGATGAAAAGGGTCAGTGCCACAATCCTCTGTGTGCTGTAGAACTGCAGCTGGCAGAGCAAGCCCGGCCTGGCCCCAGGAATAGCTGAGTGGATCAGGGGGCTCAAGCTGCTGCAATTTCAGGCAATTATGGAAGAGGCATCAAGTTTGAAAGTCCCCAGCCCAGCCCCACTGAAGGATGAAGAGCTGCCATGGACACGGTGAGGAGCGAGGGCATCGCCAGCCCCTGTGCTGTTTGCACAGCATCCAGAGTGGGGGGTTAGTTTTGCAGATTTTAGTAGGAAAAGAACCTTCATACAACAGAAGAAAACCAGTTCCCACAAATACGAAGCAAAATAGATGCAGTGGCAAATAATGAATGCTCAGTTTTATAAAGCCCTGTATACTTAAAAACTCTCACACGCTACTGGAATTACCGTTTTAATAATTTTACATCTAAGGACGATAATCCTTATTATATGTTGCCAGTGCATTATGTAAATCTGGGAGAGAATCATAAAATTTGTACATTAAAAGGAAAAAAGAAGCTCAGAGAATTTCTTTGTGAGGAGTGAATGTTGTCGAAGGGTTTTAACCACAAGGTTTTAAAAGTGGCTGCTGTCTCGCAGCATCGCAGGGCTGAAAGCAGTTACGTGTCTGGAAGGCTGACAGGCCCATCTGCGCTGGGGTAGAAGTGAATGTTTTGAGGCTCGGGGATTATGAAATACCTGAACTTACTTAAATTGCCACAGTTTCAAGCCTTCGACATTTCCTGTCCTTGTGCAATCGTGGTAAAGATGAAAATTCTGCGGCAGAGTGTTGGTTTAAATGAGTAACAAGATGGCTGGAAGCAAACAAGGCCCCTCCTTGGTTAAATCCTGGATTAAAACAGACTTGGAAGCAAATTGGATGCTGGTTGATGCCAAACAGGGTTTCTTACAGACACCACGTTGTTGTTATGTATTGGTTGATAACCTGAAAAAAAACAACAAAAGCAACCAAGACTTAAATCTCTTCAGCAGATCCATTTCTGACTTAACACCCAGAATAAAAATTAGCTTCAAGGATTAACTTTTCCTTTTATATAGCATTTAACTTTGAAGAGTATAATTTATGCTAACTAGCCTTTGCAGATTGCCTTGCACTTAAACCTGTTCCGGGATGAGAGTTAGGAGCTTTGGAATTCTTGGTGTGAAATACAAAGTTAATGCCTTTTGATAAAAAAAAAGTCAAAGAAGATTCTGCAAAAACATCTCTTTTATTAATCTAAGCAGCAGAAATAACTATGTTTGCACACTGGCAACCCATTTATTACAATATCCCCCCTGCACTGACACTTTGCTACATAAAAGCTGCAGAGGGGGATCTGTAATGATAAAAATATTAGTGAAATGTGGCTGTGTGTGTTTTTAGCAGGCGAAGGTGTGCTCTTCCTCAGCAAGAGGGGCACCCCAACAAACAAAAAGCTCCCAAACTTCCGCTGGCCTCTCCGTTGGAAAACAAGCAGCAATAACTTTATAACCTGGTCCCTAAAACTATTTGTCTTGAGTTTAAATAAGGCATTTCAAGGACAACTCTGTACACAACGTTAAATGTTTAGTATGTGCACCCCCACCACTCCCACCATGTCTCCTGGTGTCACTGGGCCCAGCTCCCCCATCACCACAGGCACTTTCGCCAGGGTTCTCACTGCAGAAAGGCAAACATCCACCTTCTTAGCATCTTTTTTTTCCTACTGGCACTTTCTCATCAAGAATTCCCACTGGGTAAGCAGATTGAGGGAGAGATGAGGCAGAAAGTCAAGGGGAATCATTCCCAAACTGTCTCCTGAGCAGGAGGGAGCCAGTCCTGGGCACTGGCCTGCTGAGGCAGGGCTCAGCTCCTCCAGAGCAAAACCTGCCCAATGTCCTTGAGCTCTCCGGCCTAAAAGTGCATTTTTTTGCTGAGGTTACCTCGCTGAAGGACTCCAGCTAAATTGCCCATTTGTTTGGGGATTTCTCCTCACAGAAGGCCATACACTGCACGCTCTGTTTCATTTACGATCCCACAGCAACCCATTAGTACAGGCCTTCAACCTCCCGGCATTTTCCTCAGCCATCAGCTGAAAAGGTGTCAAACCTCTTGGTTTAGATAGCTCACTTTTTTTTTCTTTTTTTCTTTTTAAATGCTGAATTTAATATTTCAGACAGTTCTGGTAACTTCTCAAAAAGCTTTGGCTACTGGTGTGTATGAGTATACATACGTACATACACATACACTTTGTTTTAATATATATGTTTTGTGTGTGACTTTGAATAGACACAGCAAAAACACATGAGCCTCCTGCGGTTCTTTAGGAATAAGAAGAACTATTTGCATCAGCCCAGCATCACGGAATGGAAACCTGACCCAGGTATCCACGAGCCACCAGAGCCAGCCCCAAATCCATAACCAGCCCCGCGTTGTTGCTTCTATAAAAAAACACTTCTCAGCTGCCCCTCAGTGGGTGCTTAACCTTGGCAGCGGTGACAGCAGCACGGGGGGCTGGACCTAAACAAAGATGGCATTGAACACCATCCATCTATTGTATCTTCTGGAGCTAAACAACATTGCTTCACCTCCCCAGAATGACCTTTGGAGATCGAGTTGCTGTTTTGCATCTTCAGAAGGCATCAGCAGAGGCAACCTCCAGGCATCTCACAGCACCACAAGTACCAAACCACCAGGAAAAGCACCACATTCACCAAGAAAACAGCAGCTCACCCCTGAACGGCGCTGATGACACTGTGATGACACTGGCCCCCCGGGCTCCAGTGCTGCAGACAATCATCCTGTGCAGCTCTGGGAGTTGTTCCTGACCTCCACATCTCCTGTGCTGCAGGAGAAAAGGAACAGTGAGAGATGAAAACTGCCCAGAACATTGCAGCTTCTACTTCTTTTCCTCACCACATCATTGCTTTTCAGCCACAGACCTGAAGCTGTTGTTGCTGTACTCAATTAAATGGAGCTAAATATATATATATTTTTTCTTTTTTGAATTGAAGCAGCTCATAAAGAGCATGTGTGGGGAAGGGAGGGTGACTGCTCTGGGCTGTATTCTTTCTGTAAAAATAGTCAAGAAGAAAAAAAGCAAGTAGAATTGGGCACAATGCATAATTCTAAATAAACACTTTTGCCTCTGTTTATCCAGCAATGAAAGAAGGTAGGTCCAGAGATTTAAACTACCCAGAAAATAGTGGAACACAGCCTGGTCCTACAAAACCGTGGTTGAATCTGGAGCAAACACCGTGCAGAATTTTACCACAATGCGGTGCAGGTATTTATTAGCTCCGTTGCTGTTCATAAATCTTGGGAGACAGGGATTGACTGGGCATGTTTTTAAAATAAAGTATATTTATCTTTTTTTTTTTTCTTAAAACATCTGAAGCAAATGCAGATAGCATTTTTAAAAGTATCTTAGGATGACAAATCACTCCATTAAAATACTTGCCGATACATGCTTTGCTTATAATCTATCACAAAAAGGTATTTCTAGAACATAATGAGAGAAGAGGCAAGTTCATTTCTAGTCTGTTCAGGTTTTCCGAACTCTCTCGCTCATCAGTGACGTTTCCAAGCATTACCCATTTTCCTGTACAGCAGTAAACACCATGACTCACCTCTTTATCTTCTCCTCTTCCTCCCAGGGAGGGGGCCGGCGGCGGGGGAACTGTGTGGAACGTGTTGTTTTGGTCAGTTCATATACATTTGCTCTGCTGCTGTGTTTTTATGCTTGAGAAGGCAAAGAAATGCATCTCACAGGTAGAACCAGAGGCAGAGAGTGTTGTATTTAAACCCTTGGGAATGCTTTTTGCATTCTAGGATCAACATTAGGAAAGTCTTGTTTCACACAGAGGAGCATTACTTGATGCTTCTGTTGGGCCAGAGGGGTGCGAGCCGTCACAGCCATCGTACCATGAGCGGCTTGGACCCAGGCCAGACATCAATTAACAATACTAAGGCACTCAATATAGAATTTAATGCCAAAGCCAGTGTGAAATAGGAGGAAATGTTTGATACGATCCTGTTCTAAGCTGCTATATTTTATAAAAGGCAAAGTTGCCTAAGAAAAGTTTTGGATGCTCTATCGCTGCAGTGCGAACAACCTGAGGGCAGGCACCGGCAGAATGGGACGGTCTTTAAACTCATCATCCACAACAGAATCTGTTAATCGTAGATGGTAATAGAACTGCACATTAGTCATAAATCAAAACATGTTTCTATCCTACTGCTTCAGTTGAGCAATCATAAGTGGGTGTTTCCATACAGTAGTAGTTGTATCATGTTTGTGACTTGATCAAAATCTCTTCAGATCACCAAGAAAACCGGTGATTAGGCTCAGCTTCAGCCCACTGTTCCTCATCCAACACATTCTCTCATCTAGTGTTATTTATAGAAGGTAGGTGTTGGCTGTTACACCTCGTTAGACCTCAGTATGACCTGATGGCTCTTCAGCCCATGCCCTCTCTTCAGCTTTAACAAGAGACCATACATCCATGGACTCCACACAGCAGATCTCCTGATAAAAGTGATGCTCATTTTACTGGTTTTCCCTTCCTGAGCTGCCACTTGCAGATGGCACAGTGATATCATGTGGGGAACCATGCATTTAGGAAACTGAGTATGAATTTCTACCCCTCCTCAGCTACCAGCAGGAAACCACTAAAAAAAAAATACCTGGAAAAAGAAATAATTTGTAAGTTTTATGAGAAAGGTCCTTCCAACTGCAGAAAACAACTTTCTGCTAGATGAGTTAGTAGTTTGCCTGTGGCTGGCTTTGTTGAGGACTGAGAAGAGTTGATACCAGCAGCTCTTGGCTGAAGCCTAGCACACAGAGCAGGCTTCTCCAGCATTAGCCAGAGAACACAATGATTGAAAGCAGAAGGAACTGCTCCTTCTGCAAATGAGGTGTTGACTGTACCCACCTGAAGCGGTACTTAGGTTTCCTGAATCTCAGGCCATGCTGAAAATCTTTGATTTGTGATTCCACTGGAGTATCTGCTATTTTCTGGTAGCATAATATAGAGGACGCTGAAGCCGTTTTGAGAACTTGCACCATTTGGTGCTTCCCCTAATTCACCATACATGGAGCTACAGACTGATGCGATGTACCCTTCTGGAGAGCTGCTGCAGGCAGAACGCAGCAGCTTCAGAAGAAGCAATGGAAAAACAGTCCCAGCCCAGGGGGACACCACTGAGTTTTTGGTCCCCAGTCACAGAAGAGAATCAAACTGACGTACATCCATGAACAAAGAGTAAATGGTGGGCAATTAAAAATTGTAATGCATTGAAAAACATGTGCAGTGACATGGTACCAGACCTGACATTCATCCTTTCAGCAAGCAAGGGGTTCTTTTCCTTCAGTGAGTTCAGAATATTACAGTCTGTAAATCTTTGTTCTTGCATGAGGAAGGTGAATATTTCCTGTTGATTGGGAGCTAAAATGTCAGAGTGAAGGCACAGGCTACTCGATGGTGGTGACCACAAAGTCCTCAGCTGAAGCTGGAGATGGGGTCCATGATATGATTGTGTTTTGCTTCGCCAAAGATGACTATGAAAATCCCAGGATTTTCATCACTGCAAAGAATCAGGGAAGTTGCCTGCATATTGCACAGCATGCCCTTTGTGCAGTGTATCTATGATCAGGAGAAACTCAGTTGTGGGTGAAATTTCAAAGAGCGTTTCACAGGCCTTGAGAGGCAAATCTACAGTCAGAAGGATTGTTCGGTTTCTGCTAAGCACAATTTATGTTAATCTTCATGGCACTGCTTGCTTAAAAGATGCTAAGACTGCCAAAATATTTGAAAAGGACACAACGGGAAGAAGAGGCGTTATGTGCATGAAATAGAACAAGAAACTTTTTTATTCTGTACAAAGAATGACTGAATTTTTACACTTATGTTTTGATGTGCAGTGTGTAAATAGCATAACTGTTTAGACTGAATTTCATCTGAATTGAGAAATGTATCTGAACTGAATTTATTGGAGAAAAGTAACTTTTAAAAACCGTATTCTTCATCTATGATTTTAACTTGGGAAGACTTTTCTAAAAGGTGCCTATTTTTAAGACAATGCAGGTTCTCCCTGTTGAGGAACAGGTGCTTCTGTCGCTTTGCATATTAATTTGCAATTATAAAACAACGTCATTTCCTTAGCAGAGGTAAAAGCAGAGCTATAAATGGTCAATTTTCTCTTCTGCTGGGAACAATCACTTTAGAAAGAACATTCACTGTGAGGTACATAGTTACGAATCTTCCTTACAAACATCTCCATTGGAGAAAAAGGGGCTGTCAGAAGACCTCCCATCTCCGCATTTCAGAATGGGTCATGGGGAAGAAGCTCTTTCAAAAGGGAGGTAGGAGTGTGCCCCAAAAAACCACAGGCATACAAACATGGAGCCAGCCCAGAGAACAGTAAATACGAGTCAAATACTTCAGCAGTCTTGCAGAAAAGCAGCGATTCTATGGCAGACAGCACTGGGAAATGGAGCTACCTTTTTGCTCCACTCTTAAAGCCCCTTATGCAGAAATTCCCCCAAAAGATCAATAAAGAGCAAAAAGATCAAGGGCTCTCCTTTGTGAAAAGCAGAGCACTGTGGCAAAAGAGCCTGCTCCAATCTCAGCTTCTTCACACAGGAACCACGGCCGTAGGAGCTCTTTAAATACGGACATCTTGAGTCAGGCAAACCTAAAAACAGTGGTTTTAAGAAGGATCTGACCCTCACAGTAACTGGGTGTTGCTGTGCAGCCAGAGCAATACTGCTGTTTCTTAAGCATCCTTCAAGGACTTGTGCTTTAAGTATGATATAAACTCCAAATCATGACAAAAAATTGAAAACATCTCCAAAGGACCTCCCATTTTTAAACTTGTCAAAGAAGAAGTGATGCAGTTTTACACTGTCACCACTCTGCCCCCACCAAATCCTCGGGAAATCATTCAGCTGCTACGCGCAGCAAACTTGACATGAAAACCAAATTAAAGAAAATATCAAGGTACTTGAATAAAGGAGACCTTTTTTTTTCATCAGCAAGTTTCTTACAGAAGCAAAAATGTGACAGAAGCTGGTGCAAAGCAGCTTTCTATGCACCACTGGAAATGCCCAGGGTTCACATCTCTCCCCGGCCAGGTTTCTTGTGCACTGAGATTTTCTCACACCATTTCACCTAAGGAGGCTCTTGGAAAAAGGGATGCTTCCTTCTCCACTGCGAGCAGTATGCATTCAAACATTTATAGCTAACTGAGATCAAATCCATGACCTTTAAAGTTTCCTTGTTTGTTTTTTCCTCAGTTGTTCTTCTTTATGTTGTAGCTTGCTTAGTAAATGTTGCGAATGCAAGAGAGGAAGGCACACATGACTGAAAAATGAATTACACAGATGTAAGTATTCAAAAAGCCACTGTTGGAAAAACAGTATTTTTCAGGGTTATGGTTGGTCTGAGAAGTTTTTTTGCCATTTTATTACACTAGATTAACGTTTTATGCATCACCTTTAAAATCTTAAATGATTTGGTTTCTCACTGACTTGAAAGAGAAGGAAAAAGAATTCTAAAGTGTCAGTAATTTTCTGCACCAAAGTTTGCAACAAACAGGGCATCAAAGAAGAAAAAGTTACGACACTGCTGAGGCTCCGGAGTGCATTCCATTTTCTGGGGCGGATTTGGCTTGGTGCAGGGCAGCTTGAATCCTGAAATGTGTTCTTGTTTCCATGGAGTAATTCTTGTAGTTTTGTCTAAAACAAAAGCAGATCCACTCTGATGAATATATATTTTTTAAACGTTTTCAAGTTATCTTTACATTATTGTTCTAAGCAAAACAACTGTAGACAGCAAAAAAGCCTTTCTTCACAAGCTCCTTTGTTGCCTACTCTGAAATACAAGGCATGTGTTCCCAGCCAAAGAATGTAGCTCTTTGTTCTTTATTTCTAGTTCCACTGTCTGGCAATTGCCAGAAAAATATAGCTTAATAAGAAATTTAATCCCGTCCACTCAATCAAAATATTGAGTCCTTTTCAAATATCTATAACATCCACTTAGTTTACATTCAGAAATTAGGTTTTATTTTTTCCCCTTTCAAAGTATAACTGAGAAATCTGAATACAAACACTTTCAGGATGTTTTTTTAAAAATCATTTGTGTAAGGCAGACTCATCTTAATTCAGCAGACACATTACAAGGATGCAAAGGTAAAAAAAAATAAAGAGAGAAAGAGCTGTTCTGAACAAGAAGAGGGAAAGACATCATCTCTATCTTATGGTTGTCACCATGTGTAGTAAATAAGGTCAATTTGCTGCCCTAGAAGCTTAGAAAGAGAATGTGGGCACAGCCAGGACTCTGTATCAGCTTTCGAGGAGCAATTCACCAGCTGAAGGGAAGACTGGCAAACATTTAGTGCATGACTCAGCAGTGTCACCTGCCTGCAGCCTATAGTAGCTATGTCACTCTCTAAAGAGTTACAGAAACATGAAAAGAATATGGAATTTCATGAAAAAGTTTATATTAAAAAAGAAAATTTGCCCCTAGGACTACATAGAAAGTGCAGAGCCTACTTAATCATAGAATCATAGAATGGTCAGAGTTGGAAGGACCTTAAAGATCATCAAGTTCCAACCCCCCTGCCATGGGCAGGGACACCTCTCCCTAGAGCAGGTTTCTCAAAGCCCCATCCAGCCTGGCCTTAAACACTTCCCAGGGATGGGGCATCAACAACTTCCCTGGGCAACCTGTAATAGGAATTAACACCTCAGCTTTTGCAGGATGGATACAGAATCCACACACCAAACAGAATCGGACCATGCTAATTTTCTTTTAGAAGATATTTGCCTCCTTTACAGAAACGTAACATTGCCTGTATACCTTAAAAGCACTGCAGTTCAAAATTTGTAATTGAAATCAAGCGTAGAATCCCTGTATCTGCCATGATGGCAGCGGCAGCCTCTTTTTGTGAAAATAAGGGACTCCACACCCATCCCACACGCCCTTATAATTTTATGTATGCAACACTCAGGAGGCTGACAGAGAAAAGGCTTCTGCTGTATGCTGATCTGGAACTCTTTGGGGTTTTTTCTTTAATTTAAGTAGATTTTGTCAGGCAGAGATTGTATTCCTCATCACCAGGCTGTTATTTTCACTTGTAGTTTCTGGTAATACAAAAAGATACCAAAATATTTCCACACATGACCAAGCCAGAACTGTTCATCATCTCCCTCCCTCCACTCCTTCTCCCAGGGGCTGAAACACTCCAGCCGGCAGCAGTGTGCGGATTTAGGTCAAGCAAATCAGGCGCCGAGCACCAGCCAAGTGCTGGCCTCCACCGCTGCCAACTGCCAAGGGAATCCTGCAGCCCTCAAACCCACCGCGGGCAGCACCTTCTCCCTCTGGTGGCTGCGAAGACATTCAGCATTTTTAGCTGAAAGCTTAGAAAACCTTAGAAAATGCACTGAGTGTTTTTAATGCAACAGCTACAGGTGGAAACGTAAGGGCTACATGTTTTTAATGACTGACTGAAACAAGAAGAGTGTTTCTGGAGGGTTGTTTTTTTTTCCTAGCATTACAGTTTCCATGAGTTCTTTTTAAGTCCAGTAAGTCTGAGCATTGGCTTTCCATACACTGAGTAACAACAAATTTTTAATTGTCTGCTGTCTGCTGGTGCTCTTCTTTAAGCTAAACACCTTCTCTGGAGGGGCCCTGGTTACCTGAGCCACACAGCCATCAGGGAAAGGTGCAACGGCTGAGCAGCACGGGACAAATACCAGATGGAATGAGAAGATCTGAATCATTAATTTCTAGATCTCTTCTTAAGAGAGATTTGACCAAAGGAGATGAGGGCAGGAGGAGAGGCATGCTTGGAAACGTGAAACCAATTAAACCACTTTCCATTGTGTTTTGCTAATGTAATTTCTGCTCCTCTTAACATCTTCCACAAGTCTGTAGAGAACCAGGCTTTTGGCATAATCCTTGGGAGGCTGATTTACCCCTCTGTCTTGCAGAGTAGGCGGACTTGGACAAAAGCTCTATCTGACCTCTTTGAAACTCGGGGCCAGACATGAATTCTGTAGCTGCTCACACCTGCAGCAGCAACTCATGTGACTCTTCATGCTTGGAAAGATGCAGACATCTGGAGTCATTCAGGATCCAGGCAGAGAGGTGAATAACCCTGCTGCAGGATGCTTGGATAGGGCAAGGTTTGTTTGGCTTGGATTCCCTCTCCTCCTTCCCCCTCCCCCAAAACTTTGGCTCAGGAAAATAGTAAAGGCTCGGGCAGAGGCACAAACCCACATTTTGGTAATTTTATAATAAAGAACATACATTATCAAGTCCAACTATTCCCAATAAACCTACTTTGCTAGAAAAATCAGTCATGCAAAATAGTAAGAGCAGGTGTCCTGGTTGCCTTTCAGATGCAGATGAAACAATACAAAGACACTAAACGCAACCTGAAGCATTATATTAAATGTATTTCATCAAGGAAAGAAAACAGCACTGCGAGCCATCAACTGGAGTAATGCTATTTTAGCCCTAACACAGAGCTTGGATTTAATTTAATACATCTCTTATGAATAAGTAAATAGACTACAAAGATTATTAAATTTTGTTAGACGTGGATTATTTCTTATGGAAGCCTTCGACATTCATATTAACATCTTTAAATTTTTTCTTTTTTTGCTCTTACCAGAACAGATAGGTAAGTCATCAGATAATGTCCACTGTTAGAAAGGTCCAAACCAAAGCTAGAGCATATGTGCTTCCACTGAATAAATGTGAGTTTAGTTTCCATGGCACTAGTGAAATGTTTCTGCTCCCTGCTAACCAGTGAGACACCACACTTGACCCATCAGACATCAGTAAAGTCTTTTCACTTGCTTACTTTGCTTTTTCCAGTAGTTTTATTGCTTCTTCTCTTCTGTCCTGGTCTAGATACAGTATTGCCAGCTCCAGCAAGGCATTTGGAATTAGATAATGGTCATATTTTATCTTCTTCTCACTGCATTGGAAAAGAAACAGCCTCAAGATCTTGAAATGATATATAGTTTCCTTCATTTAAGAGCTCCAAACACAAATAAATATTAGCTAAGATCAGTAGGAGTAATTAATCTCTATTACAACTCTTGTCATGTTCTCTACCCAAAGCTACATTCCAGGTTATTAAATGCGTATTCTGCATAACGAACCTACACAGTACGTTATTTCTCAGGATTACAAAACACTGGTTTTATTATCAGGGAATTATTAGAAAAGATGAGGATATTAGGAGCTCTATCCACGTGAATTGACAAAAAGATGCCATTCACTGCATGATGTACAGAAGTTTCAACTATAATCATGCTGCCATCTGTCTCTGCAGACTGCATTTGGCTTTTTGGGTACACCTTCCTCACGACTGGTGAGATGAAGAGAGGAAAAAAGGGGAAGTGGTATCTCAAAAATCTTATGCATGTATAATCACCAGAAAAGGAAAAAATACTTCAGTAAAAAGTGCAGATTTACAATTGTTCTTCCATATGTGCTTAACACCACTGGCAATTAAAAATACAATTCCTTTATATCAAAGCAATTGAAATAAATGCTAGAGATATTGCAGTCCCCTCACTTCTATTCATCTTGCAGTTGCATGTCCTCTTACTTAAAATGAGAAATTCAAGAGCTCTCCCAGATGCCAGGTATGAAAACTTACTTTAAATAGATGTAATTGAAATGGTCTTCTGCTTCTGAGATCTTGCCCAAATGCTTGAGGCATAAACCCTTTAACAGTTTAATCACGCATTGGTCATCTGCTAGTAGTTCTGGAACTGCAAGGTGAAGGAAATGGCACATTTTAGAAAACTCAAGAGCAGCAGAGACTTTCCTACCTATAGAAAAACTTTTACACAGGCAGGTGTGAGTACAACCCATTTACTGAAAGACAGGACAGAAGGAACTACATTCTACCTTTCCATAAATCGATCAAACTTCATCTAAAAATTGGCGGCTTTCCTTTCCTACTCCCATTGAAAAGATATTCCACAACTTTATTTTTCTGTCACCTAGAAAGTAATATAAAGTGCCCACTTATGGAAATATCAAAGTCCAATTTATAATCTCTTAACCTTATGCCTTTATTGCCTTTTAGTACGGATAGCTCTTCTTCCTTGACTTCTAGTCACATGATCTATTCATAGACAAGTGTTTTAGCAATTCTCCACCTTCGTTTTGCTACACAAAAACATCCCAGACTTCGCCACCTGCACCTCACATCCACCTCACATCCCTTCATCTTCTTTTCACCTCTTTTGAGTTGACACTTCTGAGTGCCCAGAGTCTCACCAGCCTCACCAGTGACTAGTTCAAAGTCCTTACTGAAAATCTTTCTCCATCAGAAATCTTCTGCCTGATACATTTCAAAGAAAACATCTGGCTTTTTCATAGCCATTTCATACAAAGTATACAAGGAAAAATCTTCCACTTGCTTGCTCATTTCCAGTTCATTAAATACCAGCTAATAAGAATTTCTGCAGAATGTGCAACGCTGTGCCTCTTGTGCTATTGAATGTCATCCTGTTTCCACCACTCCAATCCATACCTGGTTCTTCCTCTGCCACTCCAGCTGTTAAAATGCTGACACATATGGCATGAAACAGCTGCTGCCCTTTGGACTATGCAGCTGGAGGCCTTGATCCTACAACCAGAGTCACTTCTCTTGCTAAGTCCCACAGGGGCATCTACATACATCTGTCACCAAAGCAAATGCCACGAAGATGCCCAAAGACTATGCAGCAAAACAACTTAGAAGCATGAGATGACTTGGGGCCACAGAAGAGTATTTCATCATCATTATAAAAAGCAGATCAGTTCTCTCTTCTGCACATCTATCCCATGAACATGTATGTATTTTCTCTACTTACAACGAAGCTAGTGAGGGGTCTGGAGAGTAAGTCTTATGAGGAGATGATGAGGGAGCTGGGGTTGTTCAGCCTGCAGAAGAGGAGGCTGAGGGAAGACCTTCTCGCTCTCTACAACTACCTGAAAGGAGGGTGTAGAGAGGTGGGACTTGGTCTCTTCTCCCAGTTGACAGGACAAGAGGAAATGGACTCAAGTTGCACTAGGGGAGGTTCAGATTGGATATTATAAAAAAAATGTTTACACTGAAAGGGTTATTAAGCATGGAATGGGCTGCCCAGGGAAGTGGCTGAGGCACCATCCCTGGAGGTATTTAAAAGATGGGTTGACATAGTGCTTAGAGACGTGGTTAGTGATGAGTTGTGTGTGTTTTTGGTTGTGTTTTTTGTTAGCTTAGTTTTTTTTTAATCAGAGTTAGGTTGATAGTTGATCTTATAGGTCCCTTCCAACCTAGATGACTCCATGCATCTATATCCTACAAACTGTCCTGGATTGCATAAATGAATATTTAGGGTCCTATCCTGAACACAATTATGCCTTTCAGATTTGCATCTATAGGCATTACTTCCACGAACAGTCTTCCCTTTATATCTTGTATGGTGTGTGTATATATCTGTCTGTAACACCACTATGAGCACTTTCTCACATTCATAATTCCATGGTGCCAGGTTCCTGCACTGTGAATCTAACAGCGAGACAGAGAAAGTAAAATCATTTAGATTCAAATGCTGTCAGGAAAGCTGAAGAAAAGCATGGAAACAACAAGTGACTATTTGGAAAAGGTAATACTTGAAATTGTTTGTGTGTTTAAAATATATTCCACTTTTTGATTACATGTCCTCATAGTATTTTATAAACATTAAATGACTTCTACAAATCCCTGCAAAAAGGCAGCCTTATCCACAACTTACCATCTACCAAAAAAGGAATAAAGAAATAATTCACTGATTGAAAATAACATAGCAAAATGGGTGACTAAGAAAGTGAGAGGGTCAAAAGCCTTCTTCTAAGACATTACTTTCACTGGAACTATTTTTCTGTTCTCTTTCACAATTAATTAAAAAGGAGATAGCTTTAGCCAGCCTTTCAGGCAATTCTTTCAAATCTCGTGTAGCACAATGTGCACAGGAAAACCAAGGTCCCAAAAAAGACTGCAATGCAGTGATTTAGCCCATATTCCTTTGTTAACAGGGGCTTAGATCCTCTTGCAGGCAGGTAGTATATAATAATAAGATAAAATACTTATAAGGAAAAGCTTTGCGAGAAAAGCTGTGCAGACTGTGCTCCCATAGGAGCTGGGAAAGATTGGCAAGGAATAAACATCAATTGAACTTTCTCATGGATGGCTAATTAACTGACTGACAGAAGATGTGGTAGCAGAGCCTGTTCTAGCTCAATACTGTCCCCTATCAGATTCACTCACAGTGCAAAGGAAGCCCTGGTGTGTACTGTTGACACACCCGTACCATTCAGCCCAAGGACACATCATAAATTGGCAGAAGACTGAATTCTCTCCTTCTATTTATCCTTCAAAATGGAAGAACAGTATCTGAGGATAACAAAACTTTGTGATCCAAGTAATCAAGTCAATGAATATGCTGATTTTGATCTAGCAAAATACACAGTCTTTTAATACATGTCACAAACTATTCCTAATACACATCCATGGATGCAAGAACACTTGCTACTACTGTAAGTTATTGCTATATTAAAAAGGAAAATTATTCCTATCTGCACAAGCAGTTTATGGTTTCATTAAGTATGTTCCTCCTCTGATCAGATTAACTTTACTAATGAGCGTCTCTCTCTATTCACAGATAGTATCTTTAGCTACTGCACTGTAAAGCACCTGGTTAAACTATATCACTGATTACCTGAACTTCTTGCCAATGCTGCTTCTGCTTCAATTAAAGTCTCTAACATGCCTTCTGTCAATTTGGGACATTTTCCAATTACAGCATAGCCATTCCAGATATACATCATTTCCTAGGGTCAGGGAGAAACGACAGCATCATTAATTACAGTTCTGGGTAAATGCAGTTATCAAGGACTTCAGTTTATCTCTGTCTGATGAAAAAGTTACGGATTCCTTAAATAAAATGTCAGTTGTCAAAATATCTTCTCATTGCAGCTGAAAACCTGTTACACATTGGTTTGCAGAACAAATTAGCCCTGGAAGACAACTAAATAATTATTTACTACACACAATGCAAGGAAGATGGTTTGAATAGAATGTGAACACAATCCCACCTAGAGAAGAAGGCAAGCACCAACAAAACAGGCAGACTTAAAACACTCATGGCACACAGCTAACTGTCCCCCTTGATGAAGGTCTCCTCTTTTCAGTTTTATCCTAGCCAGGTCAGTAATAACTATAAATATAATGTATTGCTTCCATATAAAAAATACATACATATATATGAAATCTCAGGACAACAAAACAAAGCAAAAAGGAAACAAAAACCCCCAACCTTTAAGCCAAGCTTCAAACAATCCAACAGAATTTTAGAGCTGTACTGGCAACCCCTTAAATTCATAGAGTCATAGAACTCTTCAGGTTTGTCTGATATTCCCACAGAAATTAACTTCTCTCTTAATCAAATGTTCTTAGAGTAATTTTTATTAAAAACTATTGGTTTAATTCCTATTTGATATTAGGGTTCTCAGAGTGTATCACCAGATCAAATAAGCCTATTGGCATTAGCAATCTCAAAGTTAAAGATGGAAATATTATATTGATTTATGGCAAGGCATTTATTCTATTTATTTATGAGACCTAGTCTGTATTTGACAATTTAAAGCTTTTTGGCATATTCTGTATAGAATAACTGAGCTCTGGAAGTACCGTACAAAAAACTGTGGGCTGGAATAGATGAAACAGTATGTTAACTCCAGTCACGGTTGCTTCCACCATCTGGTCTCTATTGATCGGAAAACCGTGATGAACTTACTGTATCTAGTGCAGATTTGTTAACAGGGTTTTGACAGAGAAGTATTCAAACTACATTTATTCTAGGCTAAATCTCCGAGCCAAAACTTGCTTGAGGACTCTCCCCTCTCACAGAGAAAAGAAAAATCCTCGAGGTGACATTCTGCACCCAACTCCACATCCTCAGAGTGCTTTTAAGTAGTCAGCTGCGGCATCTGCTGCCTCAGAAATGCAACTGCAGCAGAAACAAAGGACGCAGTGCCCAGCCACTCCAAGGACAGCCCTTGGTACAGAAACCTAGTCTGCTAAAATCCCCTTAGAATAGCCCAGCCAAACCCCAGGTGTGTACCTTTCTTACTCTCTACAATCTCTGAAACCTGAAAGGCAAATCAAAGTAACCTAATTATTTCTCTCATTTCGGTCTCATGACTCAGTGGAAAGTAGCCCCTCGTGAATACCCACACTATGCTCTGACAACTCTATTTCTTCCCTGTGTTGCACACCCAGTTGGTGGGCTGACAAATGACACTCACTGGTGTCTCCCGAGAGGCTCAACTTGTTCAGGCATTTTCCTAAAGAGTATTTACTCATTATCCATCTGTTTCTCAAACACAACAGCTCAAAGGGCTGCAAAGGTTAACACCACTGCACTTGGCAAACCTGTGGACTCAAAATCCTTTTACGTTCTTTTACGTGTTCTTTGCAGACGAATTTTTGTACGTGCACCATGTAATGAGTGCCGTATGCAGCTCTTCTCATCTGGCCACAGAGAACTGGCCAGAATTACAGGGGGAAAACAATTTAAATAAAATTTAAAAAAAAAAAAAAAAATCAACAGTATGAGATGGTTTTCTGGACTGGCTAAAAGATTTGGCTGTTTCACCCTGTGGGTTGCTCTGGAGAGCACCAAACTGCAAACATTCAGAGGCACATTAAATAGATGCTTACATGCAGTCCCCAATTCTTGCATTGTTTCCTTGATTCCCCGCCCCGATTTGTACCTTAAAGTCTCCTTTTAGTAGTCTCAGTAAGTGACACATGACAAAAGAGACCTAGGGCAAAGTTCCTCAAAAGAGAATCAAAAGCAAGCTGTTGGGAGCATGCTGGCCTATGGCTGGAATAATGGGTTACACATGCAACACATTTATGTGTCACAAACAACTGGCTTAGTTCCCTGTGGCTGGTGCATGCCCCAGTTTTACAGCATTCCTCGCATTCATTTGGCTTTGCTTTGGGAACGCTCCAGTCTCCTGCCGAGGTTTTACCTTAGAAACATGGAAAGATACTATTCCAATTATCTCCGTTTCATTTCCAGAAATTAAAAAAACCCATGGTAACAAGGGGGTGTGTGTATTTCTAACTTACCAAAGGTGGAACAGGCAAAGGAACAGGGTTTGAAGAAAGGTATCGTCGAGCTTTCCGAATTGCAAACTTTTCTGTAGGCAATGATTTCCCAGCAATTTTCAGTTTCAAAGTGGGAACAATCCTGAAAGTTGAAAGGGAAATGTAAGGAATTTTTCCTTTGTGAATCCCTGGGAGAAAAACATTCCAACTTAAATAAAAAAGACAAAATCAAGCCAAAGACAAGTTAAAAAAGCTGTTATACACCTATTGCTACTTCTGAGGAAGCTGAGCAATACATATTCAGAAAAACTGTCTTGATGCAGGGCACGTGTATCTCTAGGTTTCCTCTTTAATCAAGCAGAAGGAAGAGGGACTCTTCTTCACCCAAAGAATAAATTAGATGATGCACCTAATTTATAAAGAGCCCATCTCTCTTCCCAGATTAAGAGGCAAGTTAGCTTTTGTCAGTGCTCCTCCTCCCATTCTCCCAAACACCCAACTGCTTCACTTCATAATGGATCCCAAATCCAGTGAAATCTGCTGGGAATTATTATACAAGACATAGAAAACTTGAAAAGAATCGATGTATTTTAAGCACATAAAAAGGGGTATTTAGGTTTTATAGAAAAATTCAAAAAGCCAAAACAATCAATTTTCTTCAGCCCAGCAAGGGTTTTGAGCTTTAACATTACAATCACGTTAATTCACTTACTAATAATGTACATATTCACTTGCACAATTAACTATTTCATATTCTTCTCAGACTCAAAAGCCAAGAATCAAATTGTACTGATGTTTCCACTGAGGAGGCACACCTCTTGTAGTGTAATCCACTGAAGGCTTTCAGATCTTACATGCCATTTTGATTAAAGGAGAAAAACTAAAAAGAATGTGAATATTACACGCAACAGCAGCAGCCACTGTACGGCTGTCAGACCTTAATATCCTGTCTCTAAAGTATTTCCAGGCCAGCAGAAATCTGCTGGCTGAACTCAGGGTCCATTTTAGTCTAAGGGAGTGTTTCATTCTGCAATATCTTACCAATGCAATGCTATTTATGCAGATCCTATGAATTGCACAATGAATAGTTTTTGCTCTCTTCCCCCAACACAGTGCTGTGAAAAGATGGGAAACTCTTGTAACTGGGAGTTAGTGAATTTTACCTAAATAATTCAGCTTCGCTGTCTCCAAAGGGACTGCAGTCATCTGGTCCAAACATACTGAGATAAGCAGCTTTCATGTAAATATAAGTAGCCTGTAAATGCAATCAAGAATATCTGTACAGAAAAATGAATTCAGGGCATCACCATTATTGACAAAGCACAAAAGAGCAACAAAGAGGAAGAAGTTGCTGCTTTTGCACATGAACAGATGTAATCTTACAAAATTTTAAGCAGGAGCTAAGTATTTTAGAAAGTGAAGTAGAGAATATTTTTTTTAGCATGTCTGTCTTTATTTACTTTCTATCAGCTTATAGTTTATGTGCACATTCCAAGAACAAACGTCATGTTTGTGCAAAGTGATTTTTTTATTACTCTCAGGAATACATACTGGAAAACTCATAAAAAGGTAATGCTCAGGGAAAAAACAATAACCTACTCTACTACTATGTGTCCAATCACAACTTGGTAGCATCTCTCAAATATTAGGTTTTAGAGAACAATAAACAGTTGTTGAAGGGTTTCATGACTTCAGATTATGAAAAATACTGATTTCATAGGGGATCCTGAGCAGTCATACATTCAGCAACCAAGGAAAGCAAAGCAGCAGAGGATGTTACAACTCTTGCAATAGTAGGGTAACAGTTGGTGAGTTCTTGAGTATTGCTTTGAGGAGGCTACAGTAACCATTTTTCTAGAATATTTTAAGCTGTGGTTATTTTTTTACACTGAAATCTAACAGTGCATGTACGTGACCACCTGCTGCAATACAGTATGAAACCCTACACACAGGTTAAAAGGACTCACATTAATATTAATCCTACAGCATTTGAGGATATTAAAGCTTTTAGCCAGGCGGTGTCCCCCTGGCCGTGGGAGCTGTGGGAGCTATGCAGACGAATGCACCTGGCTGAGTGTGCTGCTGGAATCCTCAGGGGCACAGGAGAGTGGGAGCACTGAGGGTTGCTCTCACCTGACTGCTTGGACCTTAGGTCAGTTTTGGTTCCACTTGGCCCATACGTACAATGTGTAGTAGAAGAAAAGAGAGATACCCTCTCCACACACAGTCTGATCACAGTAAGAAAAAACAAATCTCAGATCAACCACTCCCCCGGCCCAGGCCAGAATCATGCCTCTTCTGACAGAATTCCCTGGGGGCCTGGGGAGGAAAGCTACCAGGCTTTGGATGGCAGAGCTTCCCCCTTTCAGACGCACAGTGCGAGGCACCTCTCTAATGATATTTATTATCCTGGAGGCACCATCATGGCTAGCCTCACTCATCTCTAAAGGAGCTTATATCCACAGTGTAATGAAAGAAATGGCAACTCGTGCCATTAATTGCAGCGTGTTGACGACACAACCAGTCAATACACAGCAGAACACCTTTAACAAGCTGTTCTTTGCCTACAAATCAGGCCCAAAGGACTCTGTTTGCCCACAACCTGTTCAGATTTGAATGCCTGCAATTCACATTGTTCCGTAAGAGCCACTGCAGACCAGGTTTTATTTTACAATCTTCATCTTCAAAGCCACAAAAAGTCGACTCAATCTGATTGAAAGTTAACAGGTACTACAGGGGCTTCCATTCTCTGGTTCCAATTGACTTACCTTCGACCAAGTGTTTTCTTTGCTGAGCAGGTCTGCATAGAAGAAAGCCATCTTCCACTGGCGCTTGTAGGTGAAGCACCACATGAGCTCCCAGTAACACATGTGATGGAACTGCTTCCAGTACTGCTGAGCCTCGCAACATTCTTCGTACCTACTAACTGCCTGAACAGAGAGATTTCCAAACGCTGCCTTAATCATGTGTAAATGCACATACACGAGTGCTGTAACAGACACTGGAGCTCCATGACCTTCTGGCACGGCTCCTGCGACCTCCAAATTATTAACAGCCCGGTATTCTACAAAATCACATCTGTTGGCTTCACACAGGAGATCCTTGGCTCCACAGTCATCCTGGTGTTAGCAAGTTTAACCCTGCCACAGAGCTCCCCACTCTTGGAAGCTATATTACTCATAGGAAAAGTGAATGTTTGTGTCTAGGGAAATCAGGAAACTAAGTCAAAGGGGAGATGCTGAGCTGACATTTATTGTTGCAGCTCCAAAGATTTCAAGGGAGCTACTGCCCTGCACACCATCTGATACTCTGGTCTCAGTATTTTGGAGATGCATTTTTCTCCTCCCTAATTCTTTCAAGTCTTGCATGACTCTCCATTCAGATTGAAGGTGAAGGATTACCCCTGGATGTTATTAAAGACTAAACTCACTTCAGGATAGGAAAGACAATGAGAAAACTGCGTCGTTAATTCTGGCCAACTAGATTATCACCAGAAATTGAGAAGGGTAGCAAAACAAGCTGATCAAAGTAGTTTTCAAAATTCCTATTTGGAATTCATAGACTATTAATTACATATAGGCCAAAGCCACAAGAAGAATTAGCCAAAAAGGAAACTTTGTTCCTGGAGGAGGTTTTCTAAACTTTTTGAGACTTACTTTCCCAAAGGCAAAAGGATTACTTACCGCATCAATATTACCCTTCAGTGTTTCTATCCTGCCTGCAAAAAACAGGAATATGGCTCCCTGTAATAAATAATAATAAAAATACAAGTATTCTATAACAGTTTTCAAGCTGACTATACAGATTTGGCACGAAAACGTTAACATGACCATACCAACCTAAATTATGATTCATTTTACCTTTGGATAGCGAGCCAAGTAAGGCTTAAGTAGTCTTTCTGCCTCCTCAACATTTCCTTTTCCTGTCCCTAGAATGTATAAAAATGCAATTGATAAAAATAGTAAGAAAAGTGAAATTAAAAAAAAAAAAAAAAAAGAACAGGAATGCAAAGTACTGATTAGCCATCCTCATCTGGCCAATAAGTTCTTCTCTGTGATAAGTAAGGTCTAAACACAGGTTGGTGTTGTGCTAAGCCAGTGAGCAGGAAGAGCTCAACAACACTGCTCACTGGCGTGAAAACTCACTCAAAAGCAGCCCAACACATTTTAAAGAATTCTTCAGCAGAAGGTGACAGGGAAGTGTATCTCAGTGGGGAGCTATCTCCTCCCAAAACAGTCAGGGATGACACATAAACATGAACAAAGTATTCAGGAAGTCCTCACTTACAGCCATCACTGGAACCTCCCAAATAATGCACCTGACTACTGAACACAGATTTAGTTCTCACAACTTCCTTTGTTATCCCCATCATCTCCCTTCTTACGTGTTAAACAGACCTCCAGCTTGGAGATTAAGACATTCTTTTCAGTTATGATCACTGCTGTAAAATCACTCACAAGGGAGTTACATTTAATCTGATCACGAACAAACAATTCACCGACAAACAGGTGATGGAATCAACTTTTTCCCCTCTGTGTCCCACAAGAACTAATCAAATCCGAGAGTTATTATAAACAATCTTACCTAACACAAAGGTCATGAAAGTATGATAGCAAAGCAACAGCATGGTACACAGCACCGACCTAAAGCTGTATGATGACGCTCCTTCTTGAAGCTGCAGCAGACCATGTTCCTGTGCAAACAGAGGTGAAGAGGAGAAAGCATTGGAAAAGAACCAAAGCCAGGATTTTTTCCTCTTTGTGAACTTCTGCAGTGTCAGCCACAGGTTGCTCGCTCACCAAATTCTCCAAATGCACTGACACACACTGCTTACAGAGCAACCAAAGATAAAAAACACATGTATGGAGTTATCTACCAGTTTTTCAAGGAGTTACTGCTTAGCCTGGAAAACACCTGAGACAGAGCAGCAATTCGGGATTTATTACATGGTTAACATAAGAGAATGTGAGATGACTTATCACCATCATCCAAGTGCTGCTCAACAGCATTCCAGATGTAAAAACCACACAGTTTTGAAAGGCAAGGCAAATAGCACCTACTGCCATCGCAGTGTATCCATGGTTGTTGTCACTCACTGCACAAGCAAGTTAAAGATACCAAGAAAAAAAGTACTAAAATATGCAACTAGCAGGGCTAAGGATAATAGGGAAAAAGGATTTTTTTAAGTATGTTAAGAACAAAAGGAGCTTTGCAATGATGTTGGCCCACTACCAGCAATGGAAAAATATGAAAAGAAGAATACTTCTGTTCCTTTTGGAAAGAACTAAAGAAATCAAGTATAACGCTGTGTTCATATCCACCGAGAGCACGATGGATTAACAGCTTTAAGGATTCCAGTTCCTGAGGCAACATCATTTAGCAGCCCACTCTAGGACAGGTTCCATGACAGCAACAGCAAGAATATAAATATGCAAACATATTAAATATGAGGTTTCCCTAGTAAAAATGCACAGTGAGACACCCACTGTGTGCTGGGGAAAATTCTGTTTAAGAGTTATGCTGTGACTGCAATGGAAAGTTACTGGAAGGTGCTGTATGTGGTTATAAGGACATCCTTTCAAACCAGCTACACTATAAATAGGGACCCTGAGGGACATCTACAGGAGCCACTTTGGAAGGTATCAGAGTGCACACTCAGAGTGTGATCTCAACACAGATTTTCATCTCTTGAGTGTCCTTGTGGACAGACGGGTGTTACGCTGCCTCACCTTTACACCTTACTGTGTGAACCCCGAAGCCTGTAATCATATTACACTTTTCATCATACATGAATTTTTCCCTTTAACTAGTGTGGTTAATTGTTTTCATACAAATACAGTTATTTTGTAATTTAAAAATAAATATCCTAATTTATGACATTAACTACAGTTATAGGAAAAGGTACCATTAACACACAGGTCAATTAGTACAACATCCAGCCTGTCCAAATTAATTAAACTACTGACTTGCACGTCACATCAGAAGAAATTAGAAGATAGTAAAATCATTACTGAAGATCAATGACCTAATGGAAATCAAGCACTCGGCAAAATAATGCCAACTTCATTTTCTGCTGAGAGCAAAACTGTGATAGATACAGGTAAGTAGGAAAATAGGATATATTTCGCTTCTTTAAACTACCCAGATGAAAACCACAAATATTTGGATTTTTAAAAAAGGTAGTGCTGCAGCACTGCAGGGAAAAAGACAAAACATTCTGTGGAATGATTTTTGGCAGAAAAAAATTCCAAAGCAGATTCCCAAAGAACACTTTTTTGAATTGTAAAATCTTCAGGCTGGATATTGCACTGAGCCTTTACTGACATCAGTACTAGGCCTTGAAGTGTTTGGTATCTTCCACATGATACAAAAATACATACAAATTGGTTGCTGATCACATTTGTGAATAGCACTAAGAATGATATAGGAACAAATTATATTAGTCATATAGAATAATTTAATCATTTGTCAAGTTGATCTCATTTAAGTATTTCATTCAATTTCAAAAATGAATTTTAATACAGCCAAACACAAAGTTATCATCTGTATGGACCAGGACTGCAATCCCCACCCACCCTACATGGGCCTGCATCCTGGAAAGCAATAACTGTGAAGTAACTGGGTTAAGCACATCGCCCATGCATCAGATGAGGGTTGCAAATCTGGCATGCTTGAACCTAAATTCATCAACTGAGTAGTTACACAGGTGTGGGAAGCTCACTGAGCAAGTTAGTTCACTCTGTGGTTACATCCATAATCTTGTTTTGTCCAGTACAGGTATTAAAGAATGCTTACTTTTCACTCTGCGACTTGAATACCCCAAACTTTCTACATTAAAGTAACAATATAGCTAGTAGACATTCTGAAAAATAGAAATCTAGAAGTAGTTGTTAGTACCAGAACAGTGGCTTGTAGAAAAGGCTGCAACAAAGCTGCTTCTCCTTAAAAAAACCGCTTGCAAACTGCTTCTGTTATGATGAGATCTCCAGGAAAATGAGATGATGAAGGGTGTCACTGGGAAACATGTTTTAGGTACCACATCGAAGTGAGCCAGGCTGCCAAGGCTCCCGCCGTGGCAGGCAGAGACAGAGGTGCTTCTCCAAGGAACAATTCAGCACAGAAGCCCTGGTCAGACATTATGAATCACCTTTTTGAGCAGCTGCCCTGTGGAGATTAAGCCAGCAAACCTAATGGGCAATGTGAGGTGTCATGAGTTGGGCAATGCTATTACACCCACGTAATCCTCACTGGGGATCCAACTGGGGATCTCGGAATCAAATCACAGGCAGCTACTACTTGAGCCTAAGAAGTCAGCCCATAAACAAACTACACTCACTGCTGCCAGTCACTAAGGGAGCATATTATATTTAATTGTTAGGACACACCTTCAAACCATAAATAACCCCTAAATAACCCCCCACACCTATGCCACAGGTGATATGAGCAATCCCAGAACACCGGGAATGAGCTTCCAAAGTCAATTACAGGGTATATTGCTACAATATAAACTAGATGTTAAGGCACTAAGTGTTCATAATTTTTCCAAAATACTTAAATGACACCAACACATTTAGGTTTTGTTTTCACAAAAATCTAATGTACTCTAAAGGGCATGAGGTACAATGCAGAGCAGGGAGCAATGTCACTTCTCAGAGACAAATGTGATCCAATACAATAACCCTCACCTTTCTGTGCAAGTTGCCTGTAACAGCCCACAATCTCTCATCTCCCACGACTGTCACGACTCTATATTATGTCAGTATCTCAGTGATTTCATCCTTGTTCCAAGACATCCAATGCTCTGTCATTCAGGAGTCCCCACATGAGCAGTGAGGACTCCCACAGCGAACGCAGGACGAACAAGGACAACACTCAAAACCATTATCAGACAACGTTATTTCAGCTGTCACTGTCTAAAAATCCATCTACTTTCCTGAAGTGAAAGTTCTTGAATGATATTTTTAAATTACTCTCCCTTAATTAGTGATCTTGACAATGGAAGCAAAGCAAGGTCATTGATCATGTTCCCATGACCTGTTCAG
Organism: Thinocorus orbignyianus; assembly: GCA_013400375.1. Classification (NCBI taxonomy): domain Eukaryota; kingdom Metazoa; phylum Chordata; class Aves; order Ciconiiformes; family Thinocoridae; genus Thinocorus; species Thinocorus orbignyianus. Next base: position 1,238,616 of record VXBW01004385.1, read on the forward strand.
ACTACTGCAGGCTTAGTAAGGAGGATGGATATTACGAGCAGCTTTTATTAAGAACTGACTAATTAAAGTGGTAGATGAAGCATGTGAATATATCCTACGAAATAATTTTAGATTTAACCTTCATTTAAAATTTGCAGAAGAGGATCAAAATGCAAATCAAAGAGACGCTTAGTGGGAAACTGGAATTCAATTTATTACAAACTGAGACATCAAAAATATTCTTCAGCTCAGCTGCTTCAGGAAAAACGTCCTCCCACGTCAAAAAGTATAATTTGAAAGAAATTGGTTTTATCTGAAAGTTTTCTTGCCTTCCCCTGTCAATCATGCTGTCATCTGACCCTCTGACAATTAGCACTTAATGTGTGGTGGGCCCACGTCAAATTCCTCTACAATTTAGCAGCAGGGTATTTGTAATTGTCTATAAAATAAGAATAAGAGTAAATATTAGCCTGAGACCCAGCAGAGAGGTGAGTAAGAAGGGCGAAATGGGAGATAGCACAAGGATTCTTCTGATCTCACAGCAGAAGTTAGTTATCACTAAACACAAGAAATCCAGGCAGGACACATACTCCACCTACTGTCCAGGGGGTGAGGAAGGTGTGCCTCCCCGGCACATTACACACTGACAGTGTACAGCATATACCTCTGCCCACAAAATAAAATTTCCTTAAACTGGGCAAAACCACCCAATTTATGTCCATGCCCAAATTGCAGGGCCTATGCAATTAAACACAAATAAGCCAGTATTTTGACTAATGAGACAGAGGAAAGGAGCTTGAACAGTGAGAATGGCACCAACTTGGAGTGGAAGGGAACAAATGCGGCCTCAGGCTACTTTTATACTTTCTTGATCTTATCCTACCTACTATTTTGAGAGTCCAGGTTGCTGTTAAGTTGATCGCATTGTCCACAGTCCCCATAAATGGCTTAGGAATTAATCGAGCTTTGGGCATATCTTCATTTACTATCAGACACAACTTGTCTGAGACAAGGAGGGACCCTGGGGGCAAATCTGCTGGCTTCGAGGCAGGTTAATATTGTGCAAGATAACTCAATGCAGTTTCATACCCAGTTTCAATAAACACATGACCCACACCAAAAAAAAGAGCTGTCCTTCAGTGTGCTGCAGGTGAACTGTAAACAACTCAAGGCACTAACCACGGCTCTTGTCTTTCGCACAGTCTGATGCTCACCAGGAGCATTTCAGGAAAAGGTTGCAAGACCAAATACAGATGTATCCAAAACTCCTTTCTTCTGGATGGAGTGCACGACCTGACACACAAACTTTCCCTCTCCTCCTCCATCACTGTTTCTTTCACCTTCTAGACTCTTTTCTGTACTGCAGGGGACAGTTTCCTCTTGCAAGCTTCTTTGGAAAGCCACCACTGGGAAGGACTGCAAATCCAACTGCAATTTCGCTTTTGGCCTTAGGCATCTGACTCACAACTGGTAAATGTAGAAAGACTTTTTCAGGATGTTAAACCAAATGACCATCAATGAACTCTGATCAATCTATTCAAAATGCTCCTTTTTTATGCTGTGCAAACAGCAGGTTTTTCTTAAATTTATGGTAATCTAGGTCATGCTTCAGGGAGTTATTAAAAAACTGGAACAGAAGCTGACTCATCAACACAAATATCAGCCCACTCATTGCCACACAAGAAATCCCAAGGCCAAAAGAAAACAACAGAAATTCAATTAAAGGGACAATTTTCATCTGCAGTAATAAGATGAGTGTTCAGCAAAGTATTCTCAGAACTTTGCTGGTACATGAACTGCCCTTACAGTTTTAGGGTAATATTCTGCTTTCAATGCAATTTGTTTTCGTAACCAAGAGGTAGAACTATTAGATTTTTGCCTCTACTGTTTCTGAAATAGCTCCTGATCAGCTCCTGGAAATTTCCAAGTTCTAATAGAAACTCTGCCAAAAGCTCCTCCTAAACAAAATATTTTATTTTCAGATACAAGATCCTTCTTGTAAGCTAATAAAATGGTGATGTCAACCACTGACCTGTGACATAAGACTGCAGCTCTGATTAGGAAATAAGTTTTCTCCTTGAAACATGTTTTGTAAATAGAAAGCATTACAAAAGACTAAAGTTTTAGCTTGTTTATAGAGCTTTTGTTGTATTTGCAGGACATCAAATATTTACCTCATCCAGCATTTATGAAATAAATCTGACTAGCAGTTTAGGTTAAATGGACCATGTCTTCTTAACCCAGTAACTCAACCTTGAGTGAATCTCATGTTCTGCTGATCGAATGAGACAAGGGCAAGGTATAATGGCCAAGATATTCCCATCAATTTAGTATCCTACTTTGAAACAACAAATCCACAAAAAAGAAAACCTAACACAGAACCTTCTGTGCATCTGCCTTGCAGAATACCTCAGGTTCACGCAAGTTTACTGGTGCTTCGTCACTAAATTTCTGTCCTTAAACTGCACACACACACAATACAGGTCAGACTGGTTACACTCTAGGCAAGAAAGCATTTACTTTTTTAGGTAAAGAGAACTTAGGTGCCACACTCAAGTTACCAGTTGCTATTAAAGATACAGAAGACCAAAAAAAAAAAAATCAGAAATGAAACTGAATTGTTTTTTCCTAACTGGATGTCATGCAGGAACCTGTCAGGAACATTCAGATACCATAACGACAGTAACTATCAAGTAAGTTAAGATATTAGAGGCTAAGAATACACTTTTGGTTATGGATTTCTAAGCACAAGCACACATCAAAAGATCAGTAACCGAAAAACTAAGTATGTCAACATCACTGTATTAGCTGCTGTCTTTATTGTGTTTCTCAACTGTACCATCAAAAATATAAAGGAAAACTGAGTTGCCTGAAAGCATCACTGCCAACACTGTGCATGTGTGATACCAATCAGAGTGTCTCAGAGGGTTACAGCTAATGTGAGGAGAAAGACAGAAACACCCATCTCCATGTCTTAATTGAAAAGTGAGAGAAATGCACCAGTAATACTCAGTTCCCATTTACCTTGTTCCCAGAAAATCCAACAAACTCCAGTAATCTCAGAATTCGTGCAGGAAACATGGACAATGTCTACAGAAAGAAACACAACAGTTATGCGGTAATAAACTTTCTGCCTCTCAGCAACCAGCTGCCTCCTATAACTTTTCCAAACACAAGAAATATCACTAGAATTACTAAAAACATCTTTATATGTCTGATGATTTTCTGGTTAAATGTATACAACTGCTGTATTTTACATACAATTTAAACAGAAATATCTATTTAATAAGGGGACTCTGTGTCTCCAGGATCCCCTTGACAGAAACAGATTACACAGCACATGCTTAGCAACTCTTGCACTTCTTGGATGTTTCAGAAATACTGGATGCACATCACACAGTACATATTTGTTCTTTGGGCAGTAAATCTAACATTTGGGCATCTGCCAGACTCACAAAAAGTAAAGCAAGCAAAGGGAAGCACTGGGCATTTTCTGCAGCCCAGCCCATCACCTGAACAACCACATCACTCCTTGTCATTTCTGGGTCAGTGCCTTTCTGACATACCAGAAACCTCCTGTAGCATTTGACCACCCACTTTCTGACCAAAACACAAGCAAAAACAGCCAACAATTGGTGGGGCAGGTCCCATTCATGTACCCTGCCCCACCAATTGCCCAGACAACAGTCAAGTCCCTGGTTACTTAGAATCACAGAACAGTTAGAGTTGGAATGGACCTTAAAGATCATTGAATTCCAAGCCCCTGCCATGGGCAGGGACACCTCCCACCAGATCAGGTTGCTCAAAGCCGGATCCAGCCTGGCCTTGAACACTTCCAGGGATGGGGCAGCCACAACTTCTCTGGACAACCTGTTCCAGTGCCTCACCACCCTCACGGTGTGAGGTTTTTCCAAGTACTGGTACTTGGGAAGTGTAACATTTAACTGGTACTTCCCAAGCACCAGTTAAATGTTAAATGAAAGTCAACAGCACAGGCAACTGCTGCTTTGGTGCAAGGCTTCTCCTGGCCTCCATCCCAGAGGGTTCCTTCTCATGATACTATAGCCAACAAACAGCCATACTGGAAGCTGGGTGCAGGCACTCAGCTGTATTCTTAAAGAATATTCCCTTAGCCCACATCAGAAGAGATAATTTCTCAGTTGATAATCTCCTCCAGAGGATGCATGAGTGGATCTGTGCACACAAAGCTGTGTTGCCCACACTGTGGGTAGTAGTATCTATTTCTAAAGTCTATCACTACCTGATATTCTTAGACCAGAGACTGGGATCCCCCAAGCGTCAGCACGCACAACTAATTTTAAACATATGATTAGTAACACTGATGACAGTGGAACTTTTCAGGTATTTAAATTAAGATGATTTTCAGGAGGATGCATGACTTCAGCTCAAGAGAAGAACGGCTGGCACGTACCAGATTAAATGCTCCAACTCCAAGTTTTACACCGCCCTCAAAATGAAGATGGTTCTCTCCTCTGACATAATGTGGAGACTGTAGAAGACTGTCCAGCTCCCTGAAAATGCACAAGACTCACACTGTCAGTAAATACCACAACTGACTACAATTCAGTAAGAAAGTAATCCCATTACTTTGAACTACTATGTAGTTCAAAAAAGGTCAATTTGTCACCTCGCCCAGGTGACACCCCACCTAATCCAACACCTTTAATATTTTGTTCATTTTACCAACAAATCATTTCTGTCACATTATTATCAATTAAAAAACACAGAGTCCTGGAGATTAATTCCTGTCAAACAGACGCAGTTAATATGCAACCACATTCCTGCCTGAAAATGTTTCAAGAAGGGCTGTTGGGAATAACACCAACCTTTACTACTGCAAAAAGAGGTGACAGGCAGTGCAGGAGAGTTAAATTTATAATAGCAAATTTGATTTGAGTTTCACTAATTCCTGAATTAAGCATCCCCTTTTTGTGCACATTCATTCAAAAGGACATTATGCTAAATATAGGAAAAGACAATTTAAGAGGTATTTTTAAATGGACAGGTATATTGGAAATTACTTTTCACTTATTCTTCTAACTTTCCTAGATCTCAACTTTGTAGCGTCCCCTTATTTCCCTGTGTAAGCCAGCAGGACTTAAACCTGTTTTGTCTCCAAGCTTCTATAGTTATGTGTTTTTCATACTCCTGTTTCAGTTTATTTTGTTAATAACTTTTATCTGCTGGTCACTGCCAACAGACACAGGACTATTCATCATAATTCACCTTCAACCCACCCAAACACGGACACTGTCATCTCTCTCCCTTCCATCTGCTAGACATGAAACTTTTTATGGCTGCTCTGAGTCCAAATTTAAAGTCCTAAAGTAAAACAAAATATGATGCATATTTAGTTTGCACTTTGAAAAGTTATTCATGCAAGTCTGTACTAGTGTGAAAGTGCTCCGGTATTTTTTATTCAACTGAGAGTAACCAAATGTTTCATTCTGAATGATTGTTTTATTTCATTCCATCTTTTTGTTAGAGTGTATGGAAACCTTTCTTCCCTGAAAAAGAGTTTTAAAATCTGTATCTTTGCAGTGTTTACTCCTCTTGCCTTTTCAGGGTTGCTGTTGTTGTGGATTATCAAGCAGTACTGCAGACGGCAGAGAAAGGAAAGATGGGTTTTTACATCATAAACTATGTTGTAAAAACACTGATCAATCAAACCAAGTAAAGTCTCATTTCTGTATTTCCTTGTTTTCTCTGTAATCTGTTGCACCTCGTTCTCGCCAAAATAGCAAACAATTCTTTCTTCCCACAAAGGCACAGGACCAAAATGGCTACTGCTGATCTCACATACACACTTTCTCTTTGTTAAAATACACATTTTAGCAATACTCAGGTTGTTATTAGCATTCTTTTAAAGACAACCACCTAGGAGCCACTAGATTTAAAACACTTTGTTTATACACATTCTAGAGCTCCTCCTAACTGAGGCACAACTGAGTATGCTTTCCATGGAGTCTGTTTTAATGTAATTTTTAGAATTTATTACTGCACTTCACAACCTTTTGCACATGTTGAAAGCAGTTCTCCATAACTTCCTGGATGAAAAGAAATCTGTTTAAGCAGATGTTTTTGGCTTATAGGCAGTAAGTAATGGGCACATTGTGAGTTCAGATAAGCAACCCTGTTTATCATTTTCAATAGCAGGCACCCTCTCTTTAGGGTACAACAACTGCCATACTTAACCAGATTAAAAGTCCAGCTAACCAAATATTTCACTTGGATGGTGGCATATGCTTGACTGTTCAGGGACTTTGTGACGCAGAGAGACTGCATCTGTTCTATTAAGCTAACTAGCCCCTATAAACCCATTTCCTGTAAATTTGTTTACTCTGTGTTGGAAGCCATTTACACTTTCCACTGTAAGCTCTTCAGTTTATTATCTCTTAATTTTGTTCTAGTTTCATGCATTTATTATGGAATTACTTGTGCTTCAGCTACTGGTTTTGAACGTTCCACAAAGCTGCAGCTAGAACTATAAAGAAATGTTATTTCATATATTGAATGACTGCAAGACCTCCAAACACAAGAAACACTACATCATTTAGAACAGTTTAGAATGGTCGTTTTTTGACATAATTTCAAGGGTATAGTATTTGAAGCAAACCTTGGGAGGTAACAAGGTTAGAGTCTACTACCTTAACAACCCAATTCTACCATAATGTCAATGTCCTTTTTTCATACAAAAGAGGAATTTGTGTGGTCTGAGAAGAGCTACAGACACGAGGCCCTTAATAAAGGTTGCAATAAATACAACAGCAACTCATTTGTGAGCTGTATAATTCAACCAGTAGCACTTTTTTTCTGTAAGAGCACACTTAAACACATCTCACTCCAACTTACCTGTAGGTTTGGTAACTGTTTCGGACTTTGATGCCCCCTTTTATGAAGCTAACCATATTCTCATCCTGTTAGAAAACAATATGAATTCATAAGCATCAAAAAGAGCTTTTGAGATGAACACAACTATCATGACACAGTCAATATAAGTCTCTGAGGAACAATACATGGATTTAGGATTTCTTTTCTATATTAAAATATTTTTACTCTGTTCAGACACATACACCTTATTTGGATCCCTTCTGTGATTAGTTTAGCCCTTATGACCTCTGGACCATCTGAATTTGCATTATTGAACACAGGACTAAGCTAATGAACAACTCCTAAAGTACATGCATTGCATTTGTGGCTGTTTCAAAAAATAGATTTCTCTGACTTGTCCTTCAGCACAGATAAGATCTGAGTATTTCCTGGCTCAGCACCTGACACCTGATCCTCAGGAGTCTACAAAATATAGCTTCACATCCTAAAAAGGACGCACGGTAAGCAAAGTTACACAAGACATGCTTCATGTGGTCTGAATATTCAAGGTGCTATGAGATCCATACTAGTATGGAAACACGTTACATTACAAGCTATAATGAACTGAGAACTTACAGCACAGTCCATCTGGGGGACCATTACTTTACAGTTGTATCCCAAAAACAGAACTCTTTAGTCCCATAACTTTCTGGTGGCAGTTTCTTGCCCCAGTCATCGTATATCATCTGTCATTCTGCTTAGGTTTGATACCTGCTATTACTTTGGGGTTAGGAGGACTACAAGTGTTTTACCAGCTGATTTTTCTGTGATGGTATTTTAAGAGGCTGTACGAAGCATTGTGGAGAAAATAGCATAAATCAGATGAACTTTAATTGTCTTACTGTTCTTGTTAAGGAAAAGGGCCCATTTGTACTCATCAATATATAAAGAAAGAGACAAAATTTTCAGTCCTCCTGTAAATCAGGAAGATAACCCAATCAAAGCTACTGTTTAACTTTTTTCAGACTTTGCTTTCTTTGAACTAGCACAGGAAGCCTAATGCACAAAGTGAAGGGCAGGGGCTCACTCCCACAGCCTCCAACACCACCACGAGCCCGTGTCCTCTGTAGGACACATTCTTAAGCAACATTATCAAGAGTCATAATTGTGAACAGAAACCGTGCAACATAAATGGTCACATAATTCCTGGTTATATATTCCCAGAGACTTGAATCCCAAACCCATGCAACAAAATAACCACATAAAAATGTGATCCTGTTTTCCTTTGTCCTGTAGAAAAAGTCAATTTTTAATTAGCAGTTGCGGGGATAGAGCATACCTAACCATATCCAAAGGTTTGGTTGTATTTTCCTTTGAATGGAAAATGGAATGAGGAAGTAAGATGGTTTAAAAATGTTTAAATTCAGAATACTCGTGATACTAACAACAGAGATAATAAATGTGAGAATAGTTCAGCCCCTGAAAAATCCTGAAACTAATATTTATATGTTTTCAACTGGATTTGGCCACTTACATTAAGTATCAAAACTAACCCACTTCAATAGCTGTTGGAACCAAGTGCCTTTGTTTAATTTTTAAAACCAGTTCATGCATTCATGAAAAATTAAACACAGAATAGAGGAGGAAGCAAACGAACAAGGATTCTTTATGCAGAAGAGAGCAAGAAATTACTTTGTCTTAAATTTCTCATATATCTATAAATATCTTTTTGAAAAGATACCTGCAAAAATAGTGCTTAAAACCATAAGACACTGCATTAAACATTCCTTTCTTACAGGCACAGTAGAAACGTTCTGAAAAGCCTCACTTCTGTAGCTTCAGATATCACCCCAACTGTCCCCACTGCTACAGACTACTCATCTCAAAACAGCAGGAATATGGAAATAGGAAGCAACACAGTGGGCATTTCAAAATCCAGCACCTCCCTATAAAGGCACCATCGTCAGCACTCTAAAAACCTTCAGAAGAAGCTACTCTGATACTAGTTTTGCTACAAGGCAATAGTTTCTAGCAGTGGGGCATGGCAGATAGCTCAAAAAGGTTACACGGTTCATGAACCATCGTAAGCAACATAAATCAGAGCCCATCTGGCAACTCCCAAACACTATAAAATCACCAACTGCATTTCATTTTCTACCAGCATCTTTGAGCCAAGAAGCAGAAGCCCTTTGTGAATGTCACTTTTATTACCCTCTCTGCATAAATGAAGAGGCCCACTGTTGTACAGCAAGTGCAGAAAAAATCAAGAAGAAAAATCACTTATTCCAGTTATGATTAACAATTTAAATTGCAAGCTGTAGTGCTGGTAAGTACTGCTAATGTTGATCCATCAAACAAATCAAGCTTCATTAGCACAAACCTAAAATTCATGGAAGAGGAAGAGATCCCATTCTTTTAAAGACAGGCAGCACTGTTCAGCAGAAAGCATGTGTGGAGCCATAATAGCTGTCCAAGAACAAACAGGTGAGAAAGCAGTCTTGGGAAAGCAAACATCAGCCTGATCCAAACAAAAATCTGACTTGCATTCCAGCATAGCACAGCTTCAGTGACCATCTCTTTTTTCTTTTTTTAATCTGATATCCCAGCACCCAGCATTTAAAAATCAGTGCTTACTGCTGTTACATTTCACACATCCAAAAGGGAGTGGAGAAGGGAATCACAGGGGATTCAGTGCTACTGTGCACTGAGAGAAGCATTTTCAGGTAATCATGAGGGATAACAAAACATTCTTGTATCTCATCAGCAGATAGTCCAGCTAAAATCCACATTTAATCCAGGTGAAAAAGTTTTACACCATTAGGTCAAACTAGGATCTTCTACCATTTCAATTATTTTGCAAAAAGAAACCTGTATGATGTTCACTTTTTTCTTTTTCCCCCAAAAAGAGCTGCAGAGGAATCCATACCTGGAGGAATGTAAGCGCTGCCCTCTGAAGTAAACATTCAGCATAGCAAATTTCTGCATGGATTTCCTCTAGTGTCACATACAGAGAGGAGAAGAAAGTAAATCAATCAGACAAAAAGTAATTAAAAAACACTTAGCCTATTAGTATAGGAATAAGATCACAAAGCTCAAACAGAAAAATATTCTCCAAATTTGCTGTAGTAATTCTGTAGTTCATAACTGAATCAACTCCAAACAGAAATGACACACAGTTACGGAAACTTTGCACAAATTTCTCTGATGTTTTCCAGGATTTCCTGGATCTAAAGCCTTTATAGGCGTTTCAAAACTTCTTTCTAGGTATTCCTTTACCCAGCAATTTCTAGAAATGCTCAATCAGCAATTAACAAAAACAATTAGTGATTTTGGATGAAGCGATTGCCAAAACACTGACCCAGAGATTTTGGAAATGCCATATCGGCAATTTTTTCAGTGAACTCACAATCTGCAAAAACATGTTGAGTGAACAATTCTATAAAAATCAAATTGCAGCAAAAAAAAGATGAAAACATTCTGCATTTAGAAATAACGTTACCTTCAGTAAAGTGTTCAAGGCTTTGTCTATGCACGAGGTTGTTGATAGAATCAGCTACTGTAGATTTCTTTCTAAATCTGCAGAAAAGTCAGTTTGGTCACTCTGGACATGAAACATCAACAGAGAACAGTATCTTTCAGCTGGCCACCCACACAGCCACTAACATACCTCTAGTGATCGCCAGCCCTTTGCCACTGTACTACATATGCAAACTTCAGCATATTCCATACAGAAATTAGTTAACATGGTCCTTCTGGGATCCATCTATTACCCGTCATGTGTGGAAATCTGTCTTGTTGAGTGAAGGGGATAAGAGGTCTTTCTGATTTAATTTGTGTGTGTGTGTGTACAGAGGCAGCTGCAGTACGGCCCTCACCAAATGGGAAGATTCCGCTGTGTCCATAAACAGTAATTAACTTTTAGACATTGCAGACAGAACAAAAATCTAATTGCTATGAAGAATGAGATATTGCAGTAAACTGTAGTTTTTAAGACTAGACTGCTGAGAATCCTAAGTTATGTGGTATGACCTCGTAACTGACCCTCCTTTGAGCAGGAAGCAGGACTAGANGTCATGTGTGGAAATCTGTCTTGTTGAGTGAAGGGGATAAGAGGTCTTTCTGATTTAATTTGTGTGTGTGTGTGTACAGAGGCAGCTGCAGTACGGCCCTCACCAAATGGGAAGATTCCGCTGTGTCCATAAACAGTAATTAACTTTTAGACATTGCAGACAGAACAAAAATCTAATTGCTATGAAGAATGAGATATTGCAGTAAACTGTAGTTTTTAAGACTAGACTGCTGAGAATCCTAAGTTATGTGGTATGACCTCGTAACTGACCCTCCTTTGAGCAGGAAGCAGGACTAGATGACTTCCTGATGTCCTTCCCAAACTCATTTTCCTATGATTTCTATGAAGTTACACGTGTTTTTTTAACCTGGTACATCTTTCAAAACTTTCCCATGAAGGCACTATTTACTGACTAAATCATTCCACACTTACTTTTGACAGGTGGCTTGAGCTTCCTTCATTGTGTTTCCTGCATTAAGGATGTCCTGAGGATCAAATGTCATCATAGCTTGCATTTCCAATATGGTGGCATAGGTCAGTGCGTGATACATGCTATCTTTAGTTCTGAAAGAAAACAAGATGTAAAGCACAGCTGATCTGATTATATCATTACTTTTAATAAACAAATGCAAGTCCAATTCCAGAAACGTATCAGTGTGATGGGAAGAAGGTCTACATGAACTAGAAATGCCACACGTGGTTCACAACAAGCCCATGCAACGCTACAGGCTTGGGGAACGGTGGCTGGAGCTGCCTGGCAGAAAAGGACCTGGGCGCGTTGGTCAACTGTCAGCTGAATATGAGCCAGCAGTGTGCCCAGGTGGCCAAGAAGGCCAACAGCATCTTGGCCTGTATCAGGAATAGGGTAGTGAGCAGGACTCAGGAGGCGATCATCTCCCTGTACTCAGCACTGGTGAAGACCCATCTCAAGTACTGTGTCTGGTTCTGGGCCTCTTGCCACATAAAAAGACACTGAGGTGCTAGAGTAGGTCCAGAGAAGGACAATAGAGCTGTTGAGGGGTCTGGAAAGTAAGTCTGATGAGAAGAAGCTGAGGGAGCTGGGGTCGTTCAGTCTGCAGAAGAGAAGGCTGAGGGGAGACCTTCTTGCTCTCTACAACTACCTGAAAGCAGGGTGTAGAGAGGTGGGACTTGGTCTCTTCTCCCAGCTGACAGGACAAGAGGAAATGAACTCAAAAGTTGCACCAGGAGAGGTTTGGATTGGATATTAGAAAAAATCTTTACACTGAAACGGTTATAAAGCATGGAATGGGCCACTCAGGGAAGTGGTTGAGGCACCATCCCTGAAGGTTTTTGTAAAAGACAGGCTGACATGGTGCTTAGTGACATGGTTGAGTGATTTTTTTTTTAATCAGAGTTAGGTTGATAGCTGAACTAGTTGATCTTAAGGGTCCCTTCCAACCTAGACAATTCTATGATTGATTCTATGAAATCAAACACAAAGGACATGCAAAATACTTGAGAAACACTAATACATTGAGATTTGTGGGGGAAATTATGGCAACAGCTCCAGTTTCAATAACTGTGCTAAAGTGTTGCAATTCTGAGCCAAGGATAAATATTTAACATACATACAGCACAGAAATTAATCATGTGGCTAACCATCTAGGGATGATAGTCATGGGGTTTTTTAATGGAGTATCTAATGAATATTTTAACACACGACACAAATCCAGACATTTTTCTTCTATTTTGGGACAGTCACTCAGGACATACTCAAGGAGATAAGTAACACAATACTATAATCATGGCCAAAATAGAATCTTCTTTAAGCAGATCTTCCCACCAGCAGCCTCCCGGGCTACACCAAACATCACAGCTTTTTCCTCCTCTCCCTTTCTGTCAACCTTCCACCCCAATTTGTTCAACTTAAATATTCTTCTGTGAGGTTTCAGTGCAGAAAGCCAAAAACTTTGGCACTAGTGCAAGAAAAAGAATTAACTCCTACCTGCAGCCATTGCCAGCACTTTCCTCTGGCAGGTGAAAAGTTTATATATTGCTCATGTTTACTTTGCTCAGCCAGCACCCACCTGTCTTTTAATCCTTTGCAAATGAATCAAAATATCTTCAGGCCTACAGGTCCAACAAAGACAACTTGGGAAATACACTGGAGGGAAGGCTCAGATGAATTCCTGCCACAGAAACTCTCTGCAGTCCCTGCTAATCCACCCCTGACAAATAGCACGACTTAGACAAATACTGCTAAAGAGCAACAATTGCTATTTAATTGCTTTACACTTTCAGAATGAATCAGACAGTTTTATATGGCAAGGAATATTAAAAAATACTTGTAGTCAAACAAGGATATCCTTCCAACAGAATCTCCGCCCTTGGCACACCTGTTCTCAACACGTGTACTTCAGGTGTTCATTTCTCAAAACGAGCCACTTCACTTTCCTTTTCTGCCAAGGAGCAAGTGATGTGCCATCCGCGTGCTCTTGCCACAAACAGAGCCAACGGGGTGCATCAGGAGTGTGGTCATCTCGGGGGAGGTGATCCTTCCCCTCTGCTCAGCACTGCTGAGGCCACACCTGGAGTACTGTCCAGTTCTGGCTTCCTCAGTAGAAGAGAGACATGGACATACTCAAGGAAGCCCAATGAAGGGCCATGATGATGATGATGATGAAGGGACTAGAGGATTTCTCCCATGAGGAAAGGCTGAAAGACATGGAACTGTCCAGTCTGGAGAAGAGAAGGCTCAGGGGAAATCTTAGAATGTATAGAAATACCTGAAGGGAAGGTGCCAAGAGGATGGAGCCAGGCTCTTTGCCATGGTGCCCTGAGACAGGACCAGAGGTAATGGGGGGAGATTGAAACACTGGAGGCTTCGTCTGAACATCAAAAAACACTTTTCAACTGTGAGTGACCAATCACTGGCACAGGTTACCCAGAGAGCAAGCTGTGTAGTAGAGGTAACCTACCTGTAGTAGAGCTTGAATATCTCCATCCTTGGGGATATTCAAAAGCTGTCTGGATGCAGGCCTGGGCAAGTTCACCTCAGCAGGTGACCTCCAGAAGTCCCTTCCCACCTCATGCACTCTGATTCAGCGGTTTTGTTTTAAGGGCAAAAGCCAAACTGTAAAGACATCTCAATCCATTTAATTTCTCCCTTTGGAATACACTTGCCTCCCCAAGTTTTGATACCTGGATTGAATTGAAAGATAACTTCAAGGGTAACCTAAGACAATGCTACATTAACCAGTGATCTAACAACTCTCTGTGATGACCTGGACCCCATTTTCTAAGAATTCATAAATTATTATGGGCTCATTCTTTTGTTTGATGGAGTAAATGACGCTTAAGCATCATCAGAAGTCTCTGATGTTTGGTTAGTGTTTTACAGAGGCAAAAAAATAACCTTGCCTACACCTAAAGCAAGCCCTTCTCAACGACATTATGCACTAAAATCACCAAAGAAAAATCCAAGTGATGAGACAATCCTGTCTTTCTCCGTATAAATGTTTATAGACATCCAGGGGTTAAAGCAATACCTTCTGCTGGTACAGAGAGCATTACACTGACACCTGGTGATTCCCTTGCCAATCTTCATAATGATGATGAAGGGCTACTTTTTCCAATACCCACAGCATGGAGCAGGGCGGCTGTACTGAAGGAATTCGCAGTGTACATCTGTCACCTCCACTGCAGTCTGGGTTTTGTGGCTGCACTGAATTCCTAGCTGTCCTCACCATGTCCCCAGGTTACCTAACAAGCTGCTAACCAACATCTAAACTGATCTAGTGGAAAAACCATTTTGGAAAAATCACCTACTGCCATAAGTTCTATGAGCCCCAGATTATGCTAACATTCAGCTCATTTCCACCATGAGTAAGGAGAACAGACAGAAAATAGAAAAATTAGCTTAAAATCCAGTGGAGTCAGGACAGCTCTGTCTTGGTCTCCTGCATCATGATTCTTTCAGCAGACTGATAATGTAAAGTAGGAAAAAAATGAACATACTATAAAATGCCAGCCTGATGAAGTGTTCCTGCTCATTTGATTACTCATCAGCCTCAGTGGGTGCAGAGAAACACACTTCATCTCATATTTATGAAAATAAAGCCCTTCCAAAGATTCAAATTCAAAGCACAGAGAAGGCACCGAAATAGTCCCTTTCCAAAATCAAAACAGATTAATATTAAAATCACTGCACTAAAAGGAAAATTGATACTTTTCACAAATACACAGGATTTCCTTCACCAGTTATTTGCATCTGATGCGAAATCACTCCTGCCCTAATCAACGGTTTCATCTATTTTGTTTCTAATATTTTAAAGGAGATAATGTTGATCATTAGTCAACTGGTATTTTTCAACACTCAAATTTACTCCTTTTTTTTTTAGGGGCTGAGTGGCAGGCAGAAAAGTAAAAGTAAGAGTTATCTATGCTATTTATACTAACCATATAATTAAAGTTGCCAACTACATGCCGGTGTACTGCCAGAAGTTTTAAGGCCTGCCTTTTATATGGATGGGTACAGACTGAAACTTGATGGGTTTGTTTGTTTTTTTCTCTTTTGATTTCTCAGCAGCACTTTCCCCAGGACATTGCTGGAGTTAACAAGCCTTTATGACATAAATACAACTAATATTCTGATTAATGAGTTATCCAAGTAGCTGGTATCACATGGCTAAATAAGAGGATTATAAGTAATATCTTTAGGCACTTACGGAGTTACACCACATGCCTGTTCTCCAACTACAGTGCAATCACTATCATCTTGTAGTACTGCTCTTTCTTGAGAGCTGTTGGAGAACACTTTTATTCCTGCTTGAAAACAAGTACCTAAGTGAGTATGGTGACAGCTCTCCCCTCCAGCTTTAGTAGGAAAACCCAAAAGCTTTGGTTGACCTTGGAATTAACCCAGGAGTTGGCAATTTTTTGCAAAAAACAGTGCCCAAAATCATTTTGTGGATCCTTTTACAGTAATCCATCAGGCAGGACATGTATCACCAGGTTATAGAAACTCCAAGTTCAAGTCCATGCCCTGATTCACTAGCAAGATGCTTTTACCATGCAAAACAAATCCAACAGCACAGAGTGAGAGAGACCCTCCACAGAGCAGCCAACAGTCAGTTCATCCAGGTGTCCCCAAGGGTGAGAGATCAAGGCCCAGATGGAAACTACATCAGGAAAACGTGGTCACACAAAGCCTGAAGTCATGCCTCACCTTTGATCAAGAAGTTCCACCCAGCGTGGGAAGGTTTCCATAGAAATTCTCTGTTTTGATGAACAGACATTTTTCCAATAAGAACTTGCTTTCTATGAAAAAAAGGACCATTCTAACCAACCACCAGCCTGGTTCCCTCATTACTACAAGCCAACAGAATGGTCTAAGCCTGTTCTTAGCCAAAAATCTGCGGTTCAACAAGAGTACCCCTGAGCCTTTTTGATCTAAACCATTCTTCAGAATTCATAATCCAATAAGTTCTTTCAGCTAAGAGGTGAAGCCAACAATCAAGGCCGGTTTTGGCAGCAATTTATATATTTACAATGACTATAAAAGTTGTGTCCTTCCTGACTCCAGGCATAAAAAGATAAAAACCCCACTAGAAATAATGAGCACCTTCATGTTCTTGACATTCTTTACAATAAATAGCTAACTCGAGCTTACTGCAGAGCTGTACACCATTTTTAATCCAAAAACTGGCTAGAGCTTCACTCTACCTTCATGTGCTTTCCCTTATTCTCATCTCTCTCAGTTGGATAATCACACACCTTCCTGGTTAGATCAGTTCCAGAGAAAGCTCCTTCACCCCACCGAACAGCCTCATGTTTGCTTTTGTTCTACAAGGGCAAGAACATTTGCCACACCATGAAGACAGCCACTACAAAAGGCTCCCATTCCTTAGTAACCTCTTTAAACTTTTAAAAGATCAGAATTTTCAAGGTAGCATTTAATATTGTAAATTTGGCTTATTTTAAAAATACAGTGGTAATAAATAGGTATCTCAGAACTACACCATTCCACTAAGAGTTTCACTATCAGCAGAGCAGTAACACAGTCTCTTCCCGCGTACCTGAGATACTCCCACATCAAAGGACTGAATTCACCTTTAAACACAGCCATTCTGGAATTAACATTCCGCCAAACAACACCATGAGCTTCTTGGAGACTATTTTCAGCATAAAGTCAGCTGCTCAGAATGAATTGTTCTCATATTGTTCTTGTAAAACCACAAGCAGCAACACAGATGGGCTGCAGCTCATCCAATGATCCAGATTACTCTGTGTCATGAGTTTATTATTGACCACTCTCAAGTGATCTGACACCAGCAAACTATCAAGTTATTAAGTCATGCTTTCCTTCAGGATAATTAATAAAATATTGAATATTTGTCTTGGGGAAGGAAAGGGGACATCTCACCAGAATCAACTCTTTAATTTATTGTTATCTGCCTGCAATTACATGAGGGCTAAAATCTAGTCAGCTTTTAATCGATTTACTGCATTCATCTTGGGGTTGAGGAGAATGATGAGACTTTTTTTCCCCCACTCCAGTGACTAGACACTGTTACTCACTGTCACAGTTAACAGGTTGCATATTGAAAATCACTGCTGTGTTTGGTGACTGAATTTAAGGAATTTCTTAAGAGCACTCAGACTTAGTGTGAATATTCCATACAAGAGATTAATTTAATTAAACATACTGCAGAAACCACAAGATGACTGCAGCCCACTATTGTACAATGATTGCTAATGATAACAAAGAAAACTGAGTATAAAACCTAAAAGGTAGCTGAGGAAAGAAGAAAAGTTATGTAGCACGAAGTGAAAATGTCAGATGGCTTTGTTTATGAAATGAGATCTCTCCTTTATGATGGATTTGCTTTTCTAACAGGAAAAAAAGAGGTTTACCTCAACACAAGTCTAGACACCATCCTCAGATATTTATTTTTAAGCTACGAGGAAAGATCTTCCAATTTTAACTCTCATATATTGCCAAATCTGCTCTCAGTTACACATGGTACAAATCAGTTGAAAATACACTTATTGTGGGAGCCAAATGTGAGTAATTTAGTGAATCTGCAATAATGTAATACAGAGCAGAGTATGTCCTACAACATAAGTGGTAAAGCTGCAAAATTTATGACACAAAATTCTTTACAAGCATGTAAAAACTGAAAAGTATTTCTTTAAACAAAGGTAGTATGTTTACGGACTATGAAAGCCAATTTAAAATCTCAGCACGCTAGAAGGCAACAGTGAGGAACTGATGACTCCTAAAGAAAATACTCAGTATTACCATATGTGCCCACTCTACAGCTCTTGTCATCCCCCAAAGAGATGGGAGTGTGTCCATAATGGATATCATCTGTGGGGAAATTTAGCATCCTGTTTCTGCATTACACTTCCGAAGATCATAACTCTGTATTTTCCTCACTGCCGAAGGCAACAGGAAAAAGGGCCTCCTCGTAACAACAGGCTAACATGAAAAATCAGTTTCAACACGGGTTTGCAGTGTGGAATACAGTCAGGTACAAAACCAGAGTATCACCTCATTAAATATATTCTACAGGGCCCAACAAAGCCTGAATGAAAATCATACGCAACAGGAAAAAAAATGGATTTACAGAAAAAAACAGCCCCCAGTCTCACTAAATTTTGCAGTAATTTGGAAACCCCCTTCAATAAAATATCTCCCTATTTTATGCTAAGCACTGAGTAAGCATTTCCAGATGGAAACAGGGGCTTTACTGTCAGAATTTAATGAAAACACAGTTATTCTTCTTACCAATTTTATGATGTCTGATGATATATAAATACAAAATAACACTGCTGTGAATAAAACCAGTATTATTAATATATCTGAGCCTACAATTTATCATTAATGCCTTTCACAGAGCATATTTACATGGTTAAGCTACAGATTCTGGCATCAAAGACTGATACCTCAGCAAAGCAGGTATGTGGCATTCACTGAAGTTACCCCTGATGCATATCAAACACACACTACTGCATCACCTATGAATTTTATGTGGTTCATACTCCAGTGGCCTTAAAGAAAGCATGATGTAATTTGCTGATGGGTCAAAAAATAAATGGAGCAAACTGGGGAAAACAAAATGTGAATTAACCACAGACTTCAACAAGCCAAGAGCACAGGTAACTTCAGGACATGGTATGAAAAATCACAGACATGTAAAGACATAATAATTTTTAGAAGCTATTTTATGACCTCACTACTTGCAGCTGGGCCACTGATTACATGCTGGGCTGCAATGTAATTAGGGAACAGAGTGCGTGACCACAACACTGAATTGCAAAATAAGCTGTGAGAAAGTTTCTGCAAGTGGTTATTAAAAAACAAACAAAAAATAGAATTCATACCTAATGTGTCTCAAACCTGGCAATTCACGGTCAATCACTCATTCAGACACAAAGCAATAAATTCTCAAATTCTCACAGTATGCAGAAACATATGAGAAAGGTGGTGGGAAAGTGACAGAAGATGGTTTTTATTCTTCTGGGAGCAAAACTCTCCCATACTGTGCTAGAGCTAAAGGGTTACTCCTTTGGACAACAATCCTCTACTTCTTGTAGTTACCTTTGATCAGTCTTACTTACTCACCGAAGTGTAAAGCACCTAATCTGTCTTCCCCAAAACTTAACAGATTAATTTACAACCCTCTCCTGAACTAAAACCATGCAGTAATGTCAACCATTAACAGAGAACTAGCTGTCTTGTCATTCTTCTGAGAGGTGGTGAAGCAAAGAAAAATAAACACAGGAAAACTAGTAAAAGCAATCAACTTACTTTGCTTGTAAAGATGCCAAAGCATCTGAGAACTTGTTGTTAAGAAATAAATCCAGAGCTGCCATACACTCATGCAACGCCGTGTTGAGGTCTGATGTAGGTGACCTGCCAGAAGAAGAGAGAATAAACTCAGCACATCTGTCCCCCTTCTACTAGTGGATTACTGCTACGTTCAAACTTATCATCTTCAGTTCTAGCCTTATGTCCACATATAACATGCTATTCATAGAATCATAGAACGGTTAGAGTTGGAAGGGACCTTAAAGATCATCAAGTTCCAACCCCCCTGCCATGGGCAGGGACACCTCTCCCTAGAGCAGGTTGCTCAAACCTAATGACCATTCCTAATGACCACAAAAGTGTCTTCCATTATGTTTGTGGGGTGGTTTGTTTTTTTCCCCCCAAACTATGCTCTTACTCTGTGACGCACGGAAAGCAATTCAAGTTTTGTACTTTCTGAAAATAAACTGCACATACTGTAAATAAGAATCCAAACATGAAGAAGTTACCACGTGGAAATGTGGCAATTTGGTGAGCTCAGGTATCAGGAACACAGAAGCACTGGGTGACAGAGCTCAACTGACTCTGTGTGAGGCTGACAGAGACTGCAGGCTACTGATGTTACGATCATGTTGTCACTTGAAGGGTGAGACATTGCCAAATTGCATCAGATTATTCCATCACCTCTGCTGGAACAGCTGCTTTAGTTCAGCTCATGTTCAGTCTGGTTCCTGACCAGAAGACCACTACAGACTTACAGGTGAGTTAAAATTTCACATTATACATGCTCCTGGGAACAAAACTGTCCCTAAGAAGTGTCACTGCACTCAAATGCAAAATCTGCCACTGCATCTCAAAGTCAGAAGATTATCTCAGTGGCTTACTCTGGCTGTGCTTTTCTCCTTTCCAACATTCAGATGTCAGCCTGACCTGTCACAAGGGTTCTCAGCTGGTCTTTGGGTTACTGGCAACAGAATAATACAGACCAGCTGAATAAGTTTGGCCCAAGTTCCTCACCACCAGAACTGCTGGACAAAAAATTCCACAGAAGAAACAATAAGGCCTTGCACTGACAAAGTTAAGGTCACCTGGCCAACATCAGGACAGCCGAAACATCTGCATCTAATGATCAAAGAACTACACTGCATTAATAGATTGTATGCAAGTCTGTACAAAAAAAACCTCCCCCAAGAAAATACAATCACATCCTCATCATGTTCCTGACTCTAAACAGCTTTAACTGATGTGATCTGTCTTGTGACTTAGAAACTATGTTTTAAGTAATTACTTCCTTGAAAAAATGGCACAACACATAGCTTGCTGAAAGGAAAAACAGAAAGCAAAGTCCTGATACCATGTTAAGGACAAGACAGGGAGCACAGAACGAACAGAGAGAATCAGTAATAACCACTGACTGCAGCAGTGGCTCAGTTTTGTTTTTAAGAATAATGACTGCAAAGAAAAAAAAAGGGGGGGGGAGGGGGGCGCATAATTAAACATGAAAAACAGGATCATGAATTTGAGAGAAACATTATATGACATTGCTCATAGTGGCTGTTATCACACTTCAGATAGACTGCAAATCCCACACCCAAGAGACTCTCTGTGTGCTTTGCAAACATTGATTAACCAAGTCTTGGCATCCAACTCATACAATAAGCAATTCCGTATCTGCCTAACTATTCCGAGCCTTACTTAAATAATTAAAACTTTGCCAATTATTGTTCACATGTATTACAATTCTTTCCTACCTCTTTTAAACCTGTGTCCCTGAACCAAACAGTGTGTTCAGCACTCTATAAAATATATTTTCACCTATTTTAAAATATTTAGACTAGTAACATTTTACCTGGATTCTTTGTTTGCTTGTTTCTTGTCATGCAGGAGAATTACCCCATTCAATACAAATAAACCTTTTCAAAACACTCCTTTGAAACCAAAATATGACAAAGAAAAAAACACTATTGAAGCTCAAAGCACAAATAAGATATAGTAGCTACTTGACATCTTTTCTGAAATACGAGTTATTAACACAGTGCCACCCCCAGCAGCAGCAGCAAAAATACACAAGTTGCACACAGCAGCAAAAATACAAGTTGCACATTTCCTTCATGCTCCAAGGAAACCTGACATTTGATGTAGCTTCCCAAGTACAGGGCTTAAGACCTGATCACAACACGCACCTTACATAAACGCTACAAATCATCCCTGGTTGCTGTTAACAATAGGGAAGAAATACTTTAAACTAGAGAGTGCTAAGCATTTCAGCAAACTGATTAGTCATGCTTCAGTGGGCTGCAGATTCTCTCCCGCTTTCCACAGCAGGATGAGAACTGCTTTGAAGCCCAAGGGAAAACGTGGTGCATTGCAACTTACCTCTCTGCTAAATCCCTGGTGGTTTCTGACATAGTCATTTGTGTGCCCGCTCGGCGCCGGGGCAGGAACACAGAGTGGCAGCAGCAGCACCGGGTGCCAAGAGTGACAGTGCCACTGCCAGCACAGGGTAGGGCAGCGCTGCCTGCGATACCAGCCTCTCCGATTGGCCATTAGGGATGACACGATGGGAGTAATGAGCATCCCCAGCTCACCCAGAACATCCTGCAAACGAGCCATTTGGAGGCCGGCCCGTGACAGGTGAAGCTGATATATCACCGGGTACTTACTATTCATGTAGGAGGTGCTGGCAGCTCCTGGCTTATCTCTGATCTACAGAGCTGCCTGACAGCAGTGGCAGCACCGGCTATCCTTCATTCAGTACAAACTAGGCAGAAGTCAAATTTCCCTGTAATTACAGATCTGAAACAACAAAAGGGCGGACAGCATGGGAAACCTGCGAAGCAGAACGGAGGGGCAGAGGAGGCCAGCTGACAGGCAGGAGAAGCGAGGCATTAATTGCTGCAAGTGTGAGGAGCTGACACTCAAAGGAGATGAGGAGGTGCTCCTCCCCAGCAAGGATTCTCTGCAAAACAACCTTCAATCCGCCAGCCAAAAGGCTGCTTATTGTTGGCTCCTGTAAATTTGGGAGGGAGTGAGACTTTACATATTCTTTGTAAAAATCTCTCTTTAGCGCCATGCAAAATGACACAGCTTGGCATAAACAATTTAATCAGTGGAGTAAGCTCATTTGGCTGCTTTTGCCCAAAATAAATCGGTGTGTGCTGCCAAACTGCTTTGCTGGCACTTCAGCAGTACTGGTCCTGTACCTGAGAAGGGCAGCCACCAGCAGCAAGAACAGTCACCTCTCTCGTTACTGCAGCTGGACTGTAGAAGTTGATCAGCTATGACTTAATTATCTAAGTTAGTTCCTCCAAGTGCATCTAATGTTAAAAAGTATGCTTTTATTTTCTGCTTTTGATCCCACAAAGCAGTACTAATACTGAAGGCATCACCTGCTAAAGGAAGACCCAAAAATGCTAAACAAATGAGAGATAATTTCAGGAAGGTACTCCGAAGGCATTAGCATTCCTGATTAAATCTCTTGCTGGTTTTATGACATCCTCTACAGGAAAAGCCTGTGCTGCATTCGGTATAAAAATTATTGTAATAGATTCACAGGCTGCCTCGTTAATGACTCCATTACATGTTTGTAGCAGCACCATGTACCTGGGCCACGGCAGGAGATAAAAGACATTACTGGGTTGTTATTTTTCCCCCAGCTGGGAGTAACTACTGCTTACAACTTAAAATTAACTGGGGTGCTTCCGTGGCAGGATCAGGAGCTACTCGGAAAAGATTATTCATCGCTTTCACTAACTGTTTATACAATTTCTAATTGATACTGTATTTCTCCAAATGGTCTTTGAAGTTCTGTCTGGCTATTTCTGCCAAGTTCTTCAAGACTTGAGTTGGCAGGTTTTTATTTGAATATCACTTCCCTGGTAACAATTACACACTCGCATCCTTCAGCATCCAACCTCTCTTCCCTCACATGTATTGATGCCTTCTTTTAACTAGAGAAAACAAATTTAAAAAAAAAATCAAGATCTGAAACATTTCCAAATCTAGGCCATTTCCCCCTTGCTTTTAGAAGCTTCCTTCCTCTCTCGCTGTTTGGCAGCAGGCCTTGCATGGACAGTCATATGGTTCTTGTTGTGGTTTTATTATTTATGAACTCACCCTGAGAACCATGATGTGGGGGTGCTTCACAAATCATAATTACTTAAGGTAATCTTAATCTGATCTCCCCACTCCACTGCATCCCCATTTTCTCAAGTCAGAAGCTAAATTTCTTGGGACATCCTAGACAATACCCTTTTTACTTAAAACTTCAAATCCTTTTTATGGCAACAGCAATATCAAGCAAAATAAATAAGCAGAACTAAGCAAAAATTATTTTTTGAATATTCATGAAAAGTAAAACTCTTTCAAAAGTAAAAAAATCCTGATGTTTAAACCACGGTCTAAAGCAGGGGGAGGGAAGGCTTTTTTGAGCATGGGAGTTACCATATTTCTGCATAAATTTTATTGCACTGTGTGCATGATAGTGTGGTTTCTTACTATACATTTACAGCACACATAATTCATGACTTATCACTGGGTTTTATGGATTTCATTAATAAATAGGACCTCTATGGTTGTATTCTGAAAAATGCTGAATTGCTATTCATTATACCTCCGTAATTACCAGAGCTTTGCAAAAAAAAGGTAAGCCTGAGGTTTGTGTCTTTATAGTAATGCTTTTAATAGTAATTCAAGAGCTCCTTTGGTATTGTGAAACACTGAAACAAGTTAAATCATTCACATCCTAAAATATGGATGCATTTCTCTGCCAAATCTACGTTAGCTGCATAAGTCAGCTGAGGTAGTGTGCTCGGGTAACTTCACGTGGAGGAAGAGAATAAAATACAAAGAGTCAAGCGCAATTGAGCTAAACCAGTACCTGATGAGAAACCACCACAGAGAAGACCAAGTGCTGGTGACTCAGTTGTTGACTCTCTTCTCTCCATTATCAGGAGACTCTTGGAGCAGGGAGGAGTGGGAGCACACCCTGTTTTCCCAAATATATCCCAAAGGCACCGAAGCAAGTGAGAGACAAGATCAAAGAAAAGCATCTAATAGGCAGATGAAATTCCCATCCCAAAGAAATTTCACAGTAACATCCCTGTAACCATACCAGGGACCTTCTATCTCAGGGGCTTGAAAAGTAGTGGTGCAACTGGGCTCAATGATACTGCTTTCATCTTACTCAGAGACATCAATACAACTGCTCTAGAGAACACCAAAATCCAGGTTGTGGCTTGAATGCTGCAGTCATCCTACCTGCACTGCACAGCTGGCTTCTGCTCCTGCTGTTCCACCAAAACATTTCTCCTACAACACAACAGAAACTGCCTGGCACCCAGCCTCACTGCATGGAAGGCAAGGAGAAGATGGCCATTCATCTGGAGGGTTACAATTTCAGCTCGAAAGGTTCCTCTTAGGTAACTTTGAAGTATTTGCTATTAATTTTTCATTCAACAATTGAGATAATACAGGGTTTTGGCCTCCTTTACTCTCCTTCTTCCAAGGGCTCTGTGTAACAGTTTCAATTTTTACACGATACTGTTAATCTTATCCTTTTACAAGGCAGCACAGACACTCCTGACACTGGCAGAAAGGACTGGGGTTTACCAACACATATTTTTGCAGCTTTTAAGCCATCTATATCAATAGTGAATACACCTGGCAGCACACCTTACTTCTGTGATGGTGGGGAGCTCAGTACGTACAGAGAAGCAATAATTAGAATGACATTCTCTCTGTCTTCACAAAGAGATTTAGAGAGGGTTTCCTCTAGCCACACAGAAAAACAAAAGGCTACAAATTCTTAAAAAACTCATTTATAGAGCATGAAATGGAACTGAAAAGAGATTAGACTCACATGTCCAAAGTGGCTTAATTTTTTCCAAGAAGAAAGGAGCAGTAAAACCATATTGCCCCCTGCACTGCGCCACTTCGGCTACCAAAGCTTCATCAGCTCTAACACCAGCCATTCACGAATGTGAGCTGCATCCCAAAGCACATTTCAGTCCTTAACAACAACAACAAAAATATCTAAGACACCTCCAAGGTATGAACACAACCTGGCTTCCTGATAAAGAAGCCACCACATGCAGCAAGTCTTGCCACTGACACCAGGGTGTCCTCCCCATTGCATATTTTCAAATGTATCACCACTGAATATTGAAATTCTTGCAATGTGTCATGGTTTTGGCTGGGATGGAGCTGACTTTCTTGCTGGCAGCTGGTGTGGGGTTTATGTTTTGGACTGGGGATAAGAATATTGTTGACAGTGCACTTAGTGCACTGGTTGTTGCTGGGTAGTGAAGGCCTTTTCTGCTCCTCACACCACCCCACCAGCAAGCAGGCTGGGGGTGCACAAGAAGCTGGGAGGGGACACAGCTGGGACAGCTGACCTCAGCTGTCCAAAAGGATATTCCATACCATATCTTGTCACACTCAGTATATAAAGATGGATGAAGAAGAAGGGAGGACAGGGGAGGTTCGGATTAATGTCATTTTGTCTTCCCAAGTAACCATTACAGGTGATGGAGCCCTGCTTTCCTGGAGATGGCTGAACACCCACCTGCCCATAGGAAGCTGTGAATGAATTCTTTGTTTTGCTTTGCTTGTGTACACGGCTTTTTCTTTAGCTATCGAACTATCTTTACCTTAAGCCGTGAGTTTTCTCACTTTTCTGATTCTCTCACCTATCCCAACCAGGTGGGAGAGAGTGAGGGGCTGCGTGGCCCTAATTGCAGGCTGGGGTTAAACCATGACACCATTTACTCTTCTCACAATGCTAGATAATCAGGGAAACATTAGGAGATACCAGGATACACTTCGGGTTATTTTCTTTGGCCTTTTCAAGTTTATCAGGTAATTTATAATTCGAGCACTATTACTTTTGTAAACAGATGACTGCTTTGGGCAACACTGCCTCACAAATGTTCTGAGCCTGACAAAAATCTCGCATTCAAAGAAAACAAAAAGCACATCACTTTGGAAGAATTCTTTTTGTCTTTTGGAAACGTTTCCAAAACCACATGAGATCAGAAATAATCCTGGATGAACAGCTCTCATTAACCATGACAAGAACACCACTAAGCAGTTCTCACAATAATTTGTTACTACTCAGTTTTCAAACAATACAGACATTTCTTCATAATTTGAAAGTAAATAAGTTAATGCAAGAACATTAATTCTACCTTATCCTTTCCTGTTCTATTTGCCAAGCCTCAGCATTTATCTTCCTGTGTTCTTGAAGACATTTCTGTCCTGTGAGTAAGACTCCTCAGTGCTGCAGAAATACCATCACTTCTAACAACAAAGCAACTGGAAAGGTTTCAGTATTCACATTCTCCAAATATTGTGCACAGAGACATGACAGTGATGCAATTCTGGAATTCAGGAGATCTCAGTCAGTATTTCAAGTTGGCCAGGCAGTATGGCACACTTTATTTTTGCGGCTAACTCAGCTCTCAAACCACCTAGCTTTTGATGCCTCAGCAGTCTCAAATGTCAAATAAAAATTCAAAAATGTTAAAAAGATACTCAGGCATTTGGACTTATCTCTTTTAGTGAAGGCTCACAAAACAAAGGGATGTGGCAGAGCAGTCAAGTGAGCAGAACAAAGTCCAAGCAGTCGCCAGCCTTAGGCTCAGCCCTCAGTTTCCCCGCTGTTTAACTTGTTGCACCAAGCAGGATCTGGGTTGCATTACGTTAACAGTTCTCATCCTGTATTTGAATGGGCAAATAATGCAATAAATTCATTAAGATAGGTTTGCTCAGATAAATAAAAGGTATAGGTGTCATTTTTGCAGTGCCTTTTCCTTGTTGTACTGCCACACGGGCTCACCAAAGGCTGTATGCACCACAGGGAGTGCATTTCCCAGTTAGCTGAACTGCCTGCATCAAACAGAATGAAATATACATACGTATATATGTGTATATATATCTACACACACACACAATATAGTCCAGCAAATTACAAATTATCAACCCAAGCATCCTGGATCTGCACTAACCTACTGGAATGTACGAAGTAAAAATCAGCTCACACAAGGACAAAAAGAAAACAAATACATCCAGCATTACAGAAGTTTACAGGATTGCTGCAATTAAGACTAAATTTTAATGATAAATCAGTCTGTGTTGATACTTAGCAAGTTTTAACAGCTCTTCTTTTACAATTCAAATGCTCAACAACCTTTGTCACTTTGAAGGAGAGGTGTGATTCATACCATGCCTTTCTGTTTTTAAGAGCCTTAAGGTCTTCAGACAATCTTACACCACCTATTTGCTCTTTTCTCAAATTCCTCTAACTACTCAAAGTTTTACTGCCTCCGGTCAACCTTTGCTTGTGACACATTCACTTTCAATTCTTAAAAGTCTAATCCTGTTCATGTTAAAACTAATGAGAAATCAACCAGAGCTGCACTGCAACATTGCCTTGCAACAGTCTTGAGCACATTGAGGTGCTCAGCAAACAAACAAACAAACAAAAAGCATTAAGCAAAATCAATCTCCCATCTGCCACATTTTCATGGTAAGAAGCCAGACAAAAATCTGAGAGATTTGTTTTTGTAAGGGCTGCAAGATCAGAGTAGAGGTCTGAATTATTTCTGAAATAAGATTCAGTGAGAATCTAGGGAGGGATATTATGTAATTTTCCCTTTTGGTTGGATTCTGTGTTACCTAGCAATAACAAAGACTGACTGGTAGGTCACAAAACAGTGTATCCTACCTTGGTAAGTTGGTAAAGTCTGGTCTCTTAACCCTGACTTACACTTCACTTCTTTCAAACTTCAGTGTTGTGCCAAACATGGGAGGGATTTTCCTGCAGAACTTTAATTTGAGCTGAAATGTTTCTTGGTTCGGGTTTGTTCTTTGTTTAATTTGTTTTTCAGAACTAAATCTACACAGCACGTTTTAAAAATAAATTACTTTGTAATATGTTTTATTGCAACTTTAAAAAAAATAATCATGCTTTTGTTTCAAGTCCCTTGCTAAACAGCACGTCAGATTCCCACCAGAAAAAAAAAAGGGAAAAAAAAAAAAGGAAAAAAAAAGAAAAAATACTTCAACAAATAGGGAATTGTTGCTTTGCCTTTAATAATTGTTTTACATGAAATTTCAGATTATGTTTCCCTGAGAGCTCCCAACAAACTGACCTTATATTTCAGAAGTCATCTGCAAAGCATACTTCATGGTACCTTGACCAATAACAATGCTGCTTTCTCTCCAATTAAATAAAAATTCAAGCATAGCACTTCAACACGCCTTTAAACTCTCCTGAACTCTCTATTGAATCAATACTCAAGAACAGAAAAAGAATACTAGTAGGACGTCTTCTTGGCATCCAGTATTTCTAAAGCCATTTTGAAGAGTTATTCTTAGGCACAACAGCTTTAAGAAGCAGACAGCTATTACTCTCTCCATTTCAGAGTGCAAAACGACTAAGCAAGCTACCTCAGGAGAAAATCAAAGCAAAAAAAGCACAGAATTTTCTGATTTAGAACTAGGAATCAGAGCAGTCCAGGATCTTTCTGGCATTTTTTCCCCTTTCTGACACAAAACACAGATTGGTCAAAATTAAAAACTTTGATGCAGACACAGTGATAAGATTTCATCAGCTCCAGACAACAATTTTAGATAGAGCCAAAGAAACAAAAAGATAAAATTACATGCAAAGTTCAGTATTGCATTCTGTTTGACTTGTATTCAAGATTCAAGCCATTAAGCCAAGTATACCTGAATGACCATCCTAACACTCAGACTCTCTCCTGATACTTTTTTTGCACAAAAGAGGACCAAACGTTATATTATCAAAGACAAAAGCTAAAATCTGCAAAATAGGAGTTCATTTTCCATCACTCCTACTCAAAGAATCTGACATTTAGTTTTCAACTCCAACCAGTCCACTAGACCATCATGTCCCCCGACTATGAGCTAATAATGTCAATCTATTCCCAAAACATATCTGAAACTTGAAGAAACCAGCAGCTCAGCCCTGTGAAAACACTGCCTGGGGGCTCCATCGGGGGTTTTATAGGAGCATTTTAAGTAAATCGTGGACTACAAAAGGGAAATACTAATATTTTTTCCAAAAAAATCCCAGTTTTCAAAACTGTAGTAGAGTAACTGAAACATCTGAAGCGCTGCACGTCCCAGTGCAATGTCACACTGGAACGTGGCAGCTGGTTCCAGTAGATGGAGCTGCAGAAAGGCGATGAGGACCCAGCACCAAGTTCTCCAGCAGCTTCAGGAACACAGTCCGACTTTTGGGACAACCTGCCCAAACTAGCAAAATTTAGCAAACTCTTTCCTGCACCCCTTCCTGCTTTGG
Organism: Thinocorus orbignyianus; assembly: GCA_013400375.1. Lineage (NCBI taxonomy): Eukaryota > Metazoa > Chordata > Aves > Ciconiiformes > Thinocoridae > Thinocorus > Thinocorus orbignyianus. The sequence goes on from VXBW01004385.1 coordinate 1,268,598, forward strand.
AACATTTTTGCAAACGTTCTTCTGCACATTCAAAACTTTCTGCAGCCCAACGCAACCACAATCTCTCAGCCTGCGATGCTGCTATTGCCGGTGCTAACACAAGACCTAAAAGCCATTTAATGATGAAATTTAAAATCATTATCACAAACATATAGCCTGCCTTCCCATCCTGGAGAGTAAAAATAAAATGAAATTTTAAAAATATAAACATTTTTTGTCCATTAAAGACTTATCATGACAGAACATAATAACAAAATTGTGTAAAGTTATTACAAATACTAACACGTGTGTTATTTGGATCATTGGTCAGTTTAACGCACTGTATTTTTTAACCCTACATGATTTTGCTGATTTTAGTGCCACCAGACACCCACCACCACCACCACTCTCTGTAATAACTCCAACATTAAGATAGATGCCACCAAAACCAAAAGAGCACTATCCTGCAGTTTATGGAATCTGAAGTTCAGGAAATGTCTTCCACTATGGGCTCTGAAGATGAACTAAAGTCTTGGACTGATGTTTGCCATTTTCAGCTTGAAGGTATGGGAATGGACAAGGGGTAATGGTTTTAAATTGGAAGAGGGGAGATTTAGATTGGATATTAGGAAGAAATTATTTCCTGTGAGGGTGGTGAGGCACTGGAACAGGTTGCCCAGAGAAGCTGTGGCTGCCCCATCCCTGGAGGGGTTCAAGGCCAGGCTGGATGGGGCTTGGAGCAGCCTGCTCTGGTGGGAGGTGTCCCTGCCCATGGCAGGGGGGTTAGAACTTGATGATCTTGAAGGTCCCTTCCAACTCTAACCATTCTGTGATTCTATGAATGTATAAGACAGAGGGAAAGTGTGCAGGCAAAGGCAGAACAAACAACTGCTTCCAACACTTCACAAAGAGCCACCAATAGACCCTTTTCCACTCTTCTAGGCAGAGAAATGGTTGGCTGACCTCTCAAGCAACCGCTCTCCCAAAACTTTCTTCTCCCTCCTGCATAGACAATAAAGCAGGTTATTTCAAAAGCCTTATGTCAAACCAGGAATCCACAAACGGGGCCTTTAACTCCGCCACGTCTAAGATATAAGGCACCGTCATCACTGGGGAAGAGTGTTATTTGCACACTGATTCAGCCGCTGGAACACCTCCCTCACGCACACACAATGGCAGTCTATGTATTTTAGGGGCAGAGGGAGGAAAAGTTTTCCACCTGCAGCTCCTTCCTACGGGCCAGCAAGAAGGCGCTTGAGTTACAGCCTAATTAGCGCCAACGCTTCCCTGTCAGGGACTGTTACAAACAGGAGCTGAGGGAAGAAAGAGCCCCTTGGTCTTCCTCCTCCTCCTCGCTCTTCCACAGACAGGAGGCGGCGGATCTCGAACAGCGCCTTTAATGAACCCAGTTAATTAGCATATAACTACGGAGGGGTTGCAGCGCAGGTGTGCCATTACCTTCAGCCGTTGTCAAAACAAGAGGAAAAAAAAAAAAAGAAAAAGCCCTGAAAGTGAAAAAAATTACCACAGTTTATGCCCCTTCAGGGGCGCGCTCACGGAGCCGTCTGTGGGCGGCCGGGCCTGCGGCGGGGCCGGGCCGCCCCCCGAGCCCTCAGCCCGGGCAGGAGGAGGGCACCGGCTCCCACACTCATTCCAGGAGGCACCGAACTCCATTTACCGGCTCCAGAGCAAGGCGGGGAAACGAGCCGCCCTCACCTCTCCCTCATCGGCGCCCACAGGACCCTCCGGGTGGCACCGGGACGGTTCCCGCCGCCGCCGCCCCCTCTCCCCAGGCGGGA
>VXBW01004386.1:0-35658 GCA_013400375.1 Thinocorus orbignyianus
TGTGTGTATTTATTTTTTTTAAGTATTTTTGAGCTTAACTTCAATCATCGCCAGTTGTTCAGGTAGTTTCAGGTGAATGACACTAGGAAAGGGCAGAAGGTGAACCAGGTGGGATGCGGTGGTGCTTGTTACAGCCTCCCTCCATCCCTCCGGGGCTGGTGTCTCTGAGGATGCTCTCAGAGGGCATATGAGCTCCCTGGCTTCAGAGCATCATGGAATGGTTAGAGTTGGAAAGGACCTTAAAGATCACCGAGTTCCAAGCCCCTGTCATGGGCAGGGACACCTCTCACCAGAGCAGGTTGCTCAAAGCCCCATCCAGCCTGGCCTTGAACACTTCCAGGGATGGGGCAGCCACAGCTTCTCTGGCATTTACGTGGTAATTCCTGAAGATGAACAGAAAAAGCAGTTCAGTCTCCTTTAGGACTTTAGGACTTAGAGTCCCTCTCCAGCTCTGCTGGAGCTCCCTTCAGATACTTGAAGGCTACTAGAAGGTCTTCCTGGAGCCTTCTCTTCTCCAGGATGAACAGCCCCAGCTCCCTCAGCCTGTCCTCATAAGAGAGGCTTGTTGCACAAACTCTGTTTTCCCTCACGAGGGAAATGCTAAATGCACTTTTTTTTTTTATTTTTTCCCCCCTGTATTTCTGTACGTCTGCCAACCAAAGCCATCTGTGGCATTGGAGTTAAAAATAAACTCTGTAACTTTTAGTGAAAACTTTTTAATATTTTTTGTCATCTATGCAGAAGTCTTTTTTTTAATTTCAGAAGAAACAAAAAAATGAAGAAATTTAAATCGGTACCTGGTTTCATTGTACAGTACCAAAAATTCAAACAGAGAATAAATCTAATCTGTATGCTAAATATTGCAGGGGAAAACTATAAGATAAATCTTAAAACAGAAATTATTTTGTTGACTTTCTTTATCTTTTTTCAGTGTCAGGTTATGTTTATTCCCTTATTTTGTGTTCAGAAAAAATTTGAAAAGAAATACAGAATTTGTTTTCTATGCATGTGTACAAACTAAACATTAAAATATTACAGGTTAGGAGCAGCAGGTTAGGGGTAGAAAATAGAAATGTATTAAAAGTCTTAATTACGGGACTATAATCATTGCTTTGATTATTTGATTCAATTGTTGATTTTTTTTCTTAACCAAAATGACTTGTTTGGATGCTACTATTATTGCAGAAGTTTTTTTCAGTTGTTTGGTGTGGATATTGACTCATTGGTAACTGGAAAGCATTGCCAACCAGTTGGGTTGGGTTGGTTTTGAAGTTTTTCTACTACTCAGCAGCAGTTTTGCAGCTTTTCATAGTTTCACTCAGCGTTCCCATGAGCTGGAGTGGTCTTTTTAATTTAGCACACACAGTTGATAGCATGAGCCCTTCAGTTGGCCGTTCCAATGTATCTGACTCTAGAGCATATTAAATTGCTAGAAATTTTAAATAAACTTACTTGTCTCAACATAGCAGATACTTGGAGCTCTGCATTTCCTTCTAAAAGCTAATTATCCAAATAATGTTTCCATTTTTGTGTTCTTATGGCACAAAACCTTCAATGATCACAGTCTTTTTAGTTGCCTCATTTTGTTTATTCTGACGGCTGAATTGCTTTTTTTGTGTTGTTTTGCAGTTTTGGATTACTAAGTGGTCTAAATACGGTGGTTTTATGTCTGTAGCAGAGATTTGCTAATAATTACGTTTTAAAAGAAGGCAATATCTGCATTTAAATTACTGTTTAATTTGCTCTGGTATAATAAATAGAACTGCTGCTGTTTTAAAATTACAGCACGTTCTCAGTAGTCTTCAATAATACAGTGGGCTCTAGATTCAAATCTGACTTTCAAAGTAAGCATAAATTAGACCTTTATTTTCTTTGTAATGTCATTTGTGGTTCTCAGAACAGTATTCAGAATGGAAGAAGCATACATAACTAACTTCACTACAGTTTTGCCTCCTGTTTTCTTTGTGGCTGGAATGAAGTAGCCCACATTCTACTTCTGTTATTTGTATTTATAAAAGGTTGTTGGAGATGATCTGCTACTTGAAAGATAAATGTTTCTTTAGTGCCTCTCGGGTGCATAGAGCAAGCATTTACTTGAGGTGCATTTCAAGCAATCCTGATAACTTTTCATGTGATGCTATCAGCCTTTAATTTTGATTTTCAGTGGGAGGAATTGCGTTGTATTTTTCTGTTCTTTGTTGTTTGTTTTTTTGTTGTTTTGTGGTTTTTTTCTATTTAAAAACAACTGGACAGCCTCTATATTTATAAAAAATGTGAGAAAGTTTTCTGTTTGACAAATATGTTCTCAATTGCTTAATAGAATGTCAGGACTAACCTTTTTTGTGCTTCAGGCTGAAAGTAGCTTCAGTGAAGAGGAGGAAGAAAAACTTCAAATAGCTTTTTCATTGGAAAAACAGGATCTTCATCTCGTTCTTGAAACTATATCATTCATTTTGGAACAGGTGCGTTATTTTTATCACTATAAATTGATAATTTTTTAATCCAGTTGCAGATTTCAAAAATATGAAAGTCAAATTAAGAAATAATTAGTGAAGGCATCTGCCTATAGTATGTCACGTGTGATTTGGGGGCATGATTTTGTGTTTTTACGGCTTTTGTTTGCTTGTATTCCTGATTTGGATTGGACTCACTGCATTTGTGGATTAAGTTTCCAGCTAATGTAAATATAGGTGGTGGAAGGGATCTCTGTGTGAGTCCAAGAGAAGTGTTGATAGTTATGAGATACAGTCTTTCCTCTTATTCATTATAATCAAGCCAGCCGTGCATTTTTTAATTGCTGCAAGGAAAATATTAGATAGCATTATCAAGTATTGCTTAAGTTACATGAAGTATCAGTTATGGAAAATTTTTGCACACAGAAGCGGCCTGTACTTGGGTGAACAGGCGCATCTGATATAGCTTTAGAGTCTGAATGAATAGGTGACTGCATGGTATAGAGTGAAATACCTTGTAAGCAGAGAAGGTTTTCTCATCCTACAGTCTACCTCTGCTCAGGCTGAGAAGCCAATGTATTACATGGTGAATATGTTAACTTTCTCAGAAAACACCCATTTCATGCAAGTATACCAAGTGCAGTCTGCGCGGAGGGCATCTGTTGTGGGATTTGATCTTGTCCTTTCTTACACATGTCAATGTATGATTATTTCCTATAATTAGCACACTCCACAGCATTAGACAGACAATGAAAAAACAATCCTCCCCATAGCTTACATCCAAAATCAAAGTGAAATCTGAGGTTGCATCCAGAATTTTCTGGATGTTTAAATTTGTCTCAGTCAAGTGCAGACTTACCTGACTTATTGCCTGTTCTGACTGCTTTGTTTCATAGAATCATAGTATGATTAGATTTATAAGGGACCTTAAAGATCATTTGAATTCCAACCCCTGCGATGACCAGGGACACCTCCCACTAGACCAGGTGGCTCAAAGCCTCATCCAGCCTGGTCTTGAACTCCTCCAGGTATGGGGCATCCACAGCTTCTCTGGCATTTATATGGTAATTCCTGAAGATGAACAGAAAAAGCAGTTCAGTCTCCTTTAGGACTTACTGTTTTCTCATTTAGAAAGAAACAAAAGGGAAGTTTATTAATATCCACCCAAAAAAAGGTCACACGTGGTCCTTGTGTTCCCACTGAAAGCTGCACTTATTAGGGTAGCTGCTTGTTCTGTCAGAGTGTAGCTTTTTTAATAGGCCTGTGGGCTATGGACACATCATAGAGAATAGGAGTGCTGCATGGTCTTTGCATGTGGTGTTTCTTTTTTTTTCTTTTAACCCCTGCTGGGATACTGATGGAGTCATGGAGACCAGTGTACTATATAGAGTGTTTACGACAAAAACTGATGCTAATAGGGAGATAATATCTAACATCTTTTTTGGCAAACTGTTCGTGTCTCTTTAGAATATTGTCTTGTAGTTCAGGCTTGCTTGAGCAGTATGAATTTGGATACAATGTCCTTTCTGCAGGTCACATTTGACTTCAGAACCCAGATTTTTTCAGTTGTAGCTACTTTGGCATTATGTACAATGGAAGCATAGACATACACATAGGTATTTTGTCATAGTTTGACTATCTTGAAGTCATTTTTGATATTGCATTTTGAGATACAGTTGAGATAGTCACACTCTTTTGTCTTCTCAGTCAGAGGGTGAAGATGAACAGGACAGTTGTAATCCCACGGTAGAGTTGCAAGTGACAATCTTGTGTGAACGTGGTGGCCATGTGTGGTAGAATATATCTGGCACAGCTGGTAGAACTCAACAACAGCAGTTATTTTTCCTTTTAACAGGCAGTCTATCATAATCTGAAGCCTGCTTCATTACAACAGCAGCTGCAAAACATTCGCCTGGATCAAGACAAAGCTGAAGCATTTGCCAGTGCATGGGCGGCTGCAGGTCAAGATACAATTGAAAAGTTCAGGCAGAGGGTTTTGACCCCTCAGAAGGTAACGTGTTGGTTTTTTTTCGAAGAGAGAATACAGCTCTATAGGATTGTTATAAAGTAATGAGTTTAAACAAAGCTACAGAGTGTGTGACAAGCCAAGGTACAGGAAAATAAGTAGGATAGGTTTTAGGTAGTAGTTAAGTGTGATGGAGGCAGTGGACTTCCCTTGTACTAAGCGTAGGTTAAATGTTAGCTGACCTGCTGTAACTGTTCAAACCTGGCTGTATGTGCACTATTAACAATGTAAAGTGATGTAACCTGCATACCATTTGGAGATGTTTATGAACGTGGTTTACAGTAGGTCAATGGTAAAGTGTGCTCATAAACACTTGCAATGGTTTAGCTCATGGGTTGGCTCACTAGCGTGTTGAGTCTCTGTACTCACAGTGTATCTGAGCGTCTGACTTTTTGGGGTTTTTTTGTTAGCTGGCTGGATGGAGCATTTTGTGAGATAATTACTACAGTTTTGAGATAATTTTCTATGATAGCATGATAATCTTGCTTCATATCTGCCTGTTACCAGTTAAGACTTTGGTATGTACTGTGGAAGTCTCATTGTATCTTTAGGCATAGATGTCTACATCTATAAGAAGGTATAATAATAATAATAATATCATAGTGTCATTGAATCATTTCTCTTGGAATAGACCCTTAATATCACTGAGTCCAACCATTAGTCTAACTCTGCCAAGTCCAACCACCACTAAACTGTGTCCCTCAGCACCATGTCTGCCCATCTTTTGAATACCACCAGGGATGATGGTTCTACCGTTTCACTGGGCAGCCTGTTCCGATACTTGACAGCTCTTTCGGTGAAGCAATTCTTCCTAATGTCCAGTCTAAACCTCCTCTGGTGCAGCTTGAGGCTGTTTCCTCTCAACCTTCTGTTGACTCCTAACAGGCCTTCAACTGTGTAAGTTGTATGTGGAACACATTAATGTCAGCCAGGATTAAATAGTTCCAAAAAATTGTGGAAGAGTGATTCGATTGTTCTCGCTTTATTTTTGTCATTGGTATATATCTTCTTTATATGAGATTCAGTTCGTTACTTTATGATTTGGTTAGTGAAATATAGATAGAAATTAATTAGGTACACATGGTACGCTGACAGAAATAGAACACCATAATTTTTGCCAGCAGGTTTACATCTGAATAAATCAGTAAGTTTATTTAAGTGTTAAAATGCACATTTTGAGAAGATAAGGTACATCTATGGAACAGACTAAAGATATTCAGAATTGTATCACTGGTGATTTTTCCAAAGTATTTTTCCAAAGTTCATACTTTGAAAAACTGGGGAATTTTAGGCAAAAGAACTTGCAGAATTTTCCAAAACTGTAGTAACTCATGAACCTAACCAAGTAAATGACTGATAAAGTAAGTATGTAAAAATATTTGAATTGGACAAGATATTTTGGGCTTCTGTCTTTTTGGGATAATATTTACCAATGCCAAGCATACAAGCCCCAAAGTGCGATACAGTAACTATATATATGCAGGTATGGCTGTCTGTTGAAGAAGGTGAGTAATTTGAAAACCAAGTGAAATCACAAAAGGTTATGAGGCTAACTTTTCCGAATAGGGTATATGTATGAAGGATGGAAGGCAATTCTGAAGATGGCTTGCAAAGCAGCTGACAATTTTTTTCACTGTGCAATAATACGTATTTTCCTGCTGGGTCTGCAGCTTAAGAGAAACTAATAAAAACACCTCTGATCCTCTTTTATTTGGAGGCTGCACCACAAACACCCGCGGTCCTTCTGTGACCTGGTTGGAGATGACATTGCTTTGTTTGTCTGCAGTTTTATGAGCCCTGCAGCGTGAAATGACTGGTGTATGTTACAGTTTTGGAGATTCTTTGTGACTTCAGCACCATCTCATATAACGCAATGGCATTTTGCTAGTGTCTTACGTCCCATATAAAGTAGTTTGCAACCTAAATTACAAATGACAGTTTAAGAAAAGCAACCACAAAAATATCACAGTGCAATTAACTTGTTTTTTATCATAGAAACAGGTTTAAATATAGATACATGCTTCTATATGTGCTTAAATTATCATTTTTACTTCCCCCTTTTTTTTTCTTTTCCTAGCCCAGATGACGAGTATCAGTCTGAGTGTGAGTCTAGATCTTAAGGTGCAATTTGAATTTGAACTTGAAATAACGTTCTTTGTTTGTTTTGAAAACCTCTGAAGTCTTTATCCTGTAGACTTCAGTTAAGTGAAAAAAAACAAAGTTCACAACAATTTTTCCTTAACCCAGGGGTTAAGTTCACAAACCTACTTGCTAAATGAAGTATTTATTCTGCTAACTAGGCACACAGAGACGAAATATTTTAAAAATCACATAGGATGATGGAAGAAGACCTTGCCATCTCCTTATAACTTACAAATCTCCCTATAATGTCTTATGAGTGCAGTAGATGCCTGCATGATCCTTCCATTGTTTCCTTCTATATTCTGTAAGTAATTGCATATCAGCACAGACTTGTTTTACTGTCCTTTTGTACCTTGAGAAATAGTGGACAAAATATTTTCTTATTTCTGGTACAAGCTGGTAGTGGTGGTACAACTTGCTGTAAACGTTGATCAACATCTCTTGAATTAAAGTTAAAAAAACCCAGAGTTCTGAAAAATACTTACAGTGGTACCTTCTTAGATGAGATGTACAATTCAGGTATTTAGATTGATCTAAAAGTTATATTAACTTTCTTTGTTTAAAAAAAATTATTGAATTATTAATACTGTGTGCATCAATGATACAGGAATATAACATGTAAATCAGTTGCTCTTACGAACATGTCCTCTATATAGGAACTTCTTTATATGGCTGTGTAAGAGATGTGCACAGTGCTAATCAGGAATTCTTACAGAAGAAATATGAGATACAGAAAAAGAATTTGACATTTCTGTTGTCAGAATTGCAGCAACATAGTCACAGAATGGTTGGGGTTGGAAGGAGCCTCTGGAGGTCATCTGGACCAACCTTGCTGCTCACGCAAGGCTACCTGGAGCCAAGCTGCCTGGGACAATGTACAAGTGGCTTTTTAGTGTCTCTGAAGATTCCACCACCTCCTTGGGCAACCTGTACCAGTGCTTGGTCACCCTCAAAGTGCATAAGAGCTTTCCTGGGTTCAGGTAGAGCCTCCTGTGTTTCAGTTTGTGCCTGTTGCCTCTTGTGCTGTCACTGGACACCACTGAAAAGAGTTCAGTCTTCTCTGTACCCTCCCATCAGGTATTTATATGCATAGGTGCTCCTTCTCTTGTCCAGGCTGAAAAGTCCTAGCTCTTAGCCTTTCTTCATAGGAGATATACTCCAGTCCTTTTATCATTGTTTTGGTCCTTTGGACTCTCTCCAGTATGTCCATGTCTCTTTTGTACTGGGGAGCCCAGAACTGGTTATAGTATTTCAGGTGTGATCTCACCAATGCCAAGTAGAGGGGAAGGTTCACCTCCCTCAGCCTGCTGGCGTTACTTGTGATGCAGCCCAGGATACCATTAACCTTCATTGCTGCAAGGACACGTTGCTGGCTTATGTTCAACTTGGTGTCCACCAGGACCCCCAGGTCATTTTTCACAAAGCTGCTTTCCAGCTGGACAACACCCAGCATACACTGATGTGTGATATGTATGAGCTCAGGATTGTTCCTCACCAGCTGCTGCTCTTTTGCACTTTACCTTGTTGAACTTCCTGAGATTCCTATCACCACATTAATCCAGCCTCTCCAGGTCCCTTATGGTGGCAGCATGACCCTCTGGTGTATCAAGCACTCATCGCAGTTTTGTGTCAGCTGCAAACGTGATAATGGCACACTCTGCCCCACCATGCAAATCATTAAAGAAAATGTTGAACAGGACTGGAGCCAGTACTGACCCCTGGGGTACACTGCAAGTTACTGACCTCCAACTAAACTTTATTCTTATCACCACCCTTCATCCCGCTTTCAGCCCACCTTTCTGTTTGCATCACTGCACATCAAGAGCTTGTCTATGAGTATCTTATGTGACACAATGTCAAAGACCTCTATGGAGTTACAGACCGTATCCACTGCTCTTACCTTGTCTACCAAACCAGACATTTCACTGTAGAATTTTATTAAGTTGGTCAAGTGTCACTTGCCCATTGTGAATCCATGCTGACTACTCCAAGTCAGTGTGTTTTTCATATGCCTGGAAATGGTTTCCAGGATTAGCTGTTCCATCATCTTCCAAGGGACAAGGATGAGGCTGACCTTTTGTTCCCTACATCCTTTTTCCTCCCCTTCTTGAAGAAAGGGAAAAGTGATATGTGTTAGGTCTTTCTAAAACAGTATATCCATTATCTTTCAATTTTTAATGTATATCCCCTTTATCATTATGAAAAATACTAAAAAAGAGCATGGTCTGTCTTTTTTTTTATTTTAAACTACATGGTCTGTGATTTCTAACTCTCATTTAATGGAAGTTTCCTGCTTGTCATCCTTCATGTTTTCTGTGTCTGACATATTTATTCTATATTTTGAAAGAAACTAATATGAATAGGCTACCATACAGGCTTGTCTGGAATGTTAGTATTTCATGTGGTGGCTTTGTAACTAAGGTCTCCCTTGGGGGTTTGGACTGGACCCAGCACTACTTATTGTCTCCATCAATGTCATAGTGGGATTAAGAGCACCCTCAGCAAGGTTGTGGATAACACCAAGATGAGTGGTGCAGTTGACATGCTTGAGGGAAGAGATGTCTCGTGGGCCTGTGTGAACCTTCATGAGGTTCAGTGAGGCAAAGGGAAAGGTTCTGAACCTGTGTTAGGGAAATCCCTGAGAAAATATCAATAGAAATAGAAGGATGAAAGGTTTGAGAGCAGCCCTGCCAAGAAGGATTTGGGCGTAGTGTGGGTGGAAAATTGGATGTGAGTTGGCAATGTGCACTTACTGCTCAGAAAGCCAATCACATCCTGGGCTGTGTCAAAAGAACCACAGCCAACCAGTTGAGGAAGAGGATTCTACCCCTCTGCTCCCCTGTGGTGAGACCCTACCTGGAGTACTGCCTCTGGCTCTGGAGCCCTCAGCACAGGGAAGGCATGGACCTGTTGGGGATGGTCCAGAGGAGGGCTGTGAAAATGGTGCGGAGGCTGGAGCACCTCTTCTGTGAAGACCGGCTGAGAGAGTTGGGGCTGTTCAGCCTGGAGAGGAGAAGGCTCAGGGAGACCTTACTGTGGCCTTTCAGTACTTAAAGGAGGCTCATAAGGAAGATGAGAGACTTTTTACCACAGCCTGTAGTGGCATGACAAGGGACAGTGTTTTTTAAACTTGAGGAGGGTAGATGTAGGTTAAACATAAGGAAAAATTTTATTTCCTCTGAGGGTGGTGAGACACGGGTACAGGTTACTGGCAGGAGTTGTGGATGCCCCGTCATTGGAAATGTTCAAGGTCAGGTTGGATGGGGCTTTAAGCAGTGTGATCTAGTGACAGAATGTTCCTGCCCATGGAAGGGGGTTGGACTAGATGATCTTCAAAGGTCCCTTTGAGCCCAAACCATTATATGATTCTATAAATACAAATTATTTTTTTTTCTTTCGTACACTTATTAGAAATACATACAGGTTTTTTGTTTGTCACTACGTATTTCGTAGGGACATTTACTGACTTATTGGTGGTATGCAGTGATGCATATTAATTTAGAATTCGGAGAATGTGTGACCGTTTCATGCTTTCACTTGCTGTGTGCTTTTCTGTACATTTATCCACTCTGAATTTTCTTTATGATGGTTTTAGTGGGTACATGCATGGGATTGCTCATCTGGATTTGAGTTGGGAGCATTGTTAGTATTACTGAGGTCCTGATCGTTCTGAACCAGGATGAGAGGGTCTTCAGGGAAACTGTGCAAGACAGAGTTTGCCATATAACTAAGAAGGAACTAATTAGAATTTTATCTTTGTTTTAAAGTGTTTTACTAAAATCCAAGTGGCGAAATAATTCTGAGTTTCTCATGGCATCTGGAACTTAGAAGTCTTCTCTTTTGGAAGTACTTTGGAGCTGTCACTATGTCTTATTTTTGTAGTATAACTCAAGAAAGACCTGGCAGTAGTCTTTCATGTCTGTTTTAAGGAGGGGAAAAAAAAGAGTAAATAGTTCTATTTTTTTTGGTTAGAGATGTGATTTGCACATTAGGCAAACATTGAAACCTTTGGACAAACTGAAGGGAGAACTGAGGATTGATTAACTTATGGCCAAAACTAGTGAGTAGCTGATTGTCCAGAATTATTCTTTCATAATATTACTAATTAATTTGGTTCATTGCTGCTTTTGAGAGACTAGGCCGCAGCATGTTTTAGCTTGCAGCAGTGCTTATGTTTGGACTCCAGACTGCCAATTACCACGGGAAGTAATTTCTTACAGATATTTTGCTTGTATTAACATGTTACTTCCCTGAAAGCAGATTTGCTTCTTGCCTACAAACTGCAACTTAGTGAAAACTAGTCTTCTGGATTCTGGGTCTGTCAGTTCTATGCAATAGATTAAGGTGGTAATACACTGGCTGATAGCTTCATTAGGATGACAAGCCAAATTGAGTTTCTTAGAGCAACAGGGAAAGTGTTTCCCAGAATGCTGATTAGGTGAAGTTTTCTATGGCATATTGAACACTACTGCTAATTGTTAGAGAAAAATGTTATTTTTTTTGTCATAGATCTTTGAATTTTTTTTTTTTTTTTTGTGTAGAAAGCTTAGTTGGCAGTCTTGAGAAATGAGTAAAAATGAGTAAAAAACTGTAGAGTTAAACTAAAGCTGTACTGTTTAGTAGTATTTGTTTTCTCACTTCATCCTTTCTTTATTCTTCACTGAACTATAGGCAGTCTTCAGCTGCACAGGGTGACTAGTTATATATATATATTGTCCTGTTGCATTAATTGGTTCTTTGAATCTTTACACCTATGGCAGTCCCTTTATTATATTATTTCTCCTGTATAATGCAATTCTAGTCAATTAGAATGATGGTATTTTTATCAGCTTTTTCTTTGAATGTGTTCTTAATTTGGCTTCTAGAATGACAGGTCAGTGAGAATAGTCTGATAACAATCTGATCCAGTTCTTAAGTCTGCTGTGTAATATGTCAGTTTAGAAATCAGGACACATATTGATCAGATTAAATTTTTTTTCCTCTACATGAAGAAGAGCTGGTTTTTTAGTAGGCTCCACTCTGAATTTTCATGGTAATTTTTTTGTTAATTCTCCCACTTTCCTCATCCTCTCCTTCCCCCTCCTCCTATATTATGTTCTCTGTATGGTTTTTGGTACTCTGTGTAAGGATGTTTTAAAGGCAGGTCAAGCTAAATGCCTCATAGCTTTCTTATTTTGGAAAACTACTCATGCTATCTTTATATATAACAAAAAATATAAGAGTCCTATGTTGCCAAGCAGGAGAAGCTTTCTATAGCCTTCGGACAGCATTACTTAATATAATGATGCGTGGGAATGCAACTAATGAAATTAAGTACCTAAAATTATTGATGGAGCTGTCAATTCTGTATCTTGACTGACTGTTTCAAGCCATATGGGAAAATCTCTGAAAGTATTTTTCTTAGAAAAATACTGGCCGCCTTGCTAAGAGGTATATATGTAACATGAATATGCTGAATTCCCTCTACTAAACAGTGACAAATCTACAGAAGTACTTTGAAACACATGCATTCTATGGTGGTTATGAAAAAAAAAAAAAAAAGGAAAAAAGAGAATGGGCTTGGTATGTGTGTCATGGGGGGAAAAATTCTTTCTGATATCAGAAGAAATGCAAAGTAAGGAGGAATACAGCTCAAAGAGAACCTTTTAGTTACTTGATGGTGTCTGATCTGCTAGTCATACAATCAGTGATAAGCAGAGGTCACAAAGACTGTGTTGTCTCTTTAGGCGCTGTCACAATGAATTATGAACCAACTTGCATTATATGATGCCTTCACAGACAGTGGCACAAAGAATGCAAATGATGACACATACAGTAAAGTAACAGTTTTATAACTACTGAGATTTATTTTATAGCCAGCTACAGCACAACTGAGTGTGTTTCATCTTTCACTTGTCCAGCTTTGTTAGTGGGTATTCTAGTTGTTTGCAATTTTTAGGTATTACTTCTTAAGGATTTTTTTTAATGAGTTTCTTCCTACCCTTTTTACCCTCTCCCGTCTTCTACCAAGAAAGTGTAAATGATAAAGGTTGAAAGACAGTACATTTTGAGAACGTGTAAAAACATCTGAAACATTTTTTCTGTTCCTAAATGCAAAATAACATCTTTTAAGGTACTCTTATATGAGTACCATGTTTATCTTGTGTAACCCTCTGTGTAATATAAACCATAATTTTTCTCCAGTGCGTGAAAGAGCTTTTGAAACAGGGGTCTGGTTATGATTTCAAGTCTTGAAATGACAGGTAATTTCTGGGGTATCTTTTATGATTAATAAAAATTTTTGTCTTATCTCTGATTAAAAATCTAACTTCACCTTCCTGCCAAGGGATTCTTGCTATATATTCTTCTGCTAGATAAAAGAGCCAGTCAGGCATGTCTTTTCTATGCAAGTGCTCGTAGACTGGTGCATATTTTTACTGCAACTCTGTACCCACAAATTTCCTAAAGGGAGAAAGAGCACAACAATAGCTTTATCTTCTACACGAAGCACTTCACTAAATACTGGAGTTATGGAAACTTGAATGTTCTTTCTAATTTTTGTCGTACGTCCCTTTCTGTTTGCTTTCAAGCTAGCTGCTTATCAGTTAAAATACATGTAAAGATGAAAACCTTCAGTAACTTCAATTAGGGAAAAATCTTTTGAAGTTTTTGCTTCTTAGCACTAGCCTTACTTTACCAATTTCATGTCATGTTATTTCTTTTGTTTCTTCCCTTTTGAAGTACAGTGGTCTTTTTTTGGTGTGTATCTTTTTCTTTTTTAAATTCAAAGATGTGAAGGGTTTTGGTTTGGCTATTGAACAAAGAAGTCTGAAAATATAACTTTTCCTGGCAGATGTGCTAAGCAAGGTTTGGTGCAGATAAAAATGAGAAGTCAGAGGACATTTCAGGAGAGAGCCAACCTTGGGTAAAGAATCTAATTCCTCTTGTATCTTCACCAAATAGGATGAATTTTGGTACATAACGTGTAGATTTTCCTTTTAGAGTTAAATTTCAGTCTCTTTTTCTACTCTAAATGCACTTCTAATATCTAAATCATCTGAGAGGTAGCGAGGTGCTCGGTTTTTTTGGGTTGCTCCTCTTGCTTTTTCTAGCATTAATTACAAGCTGAAACTTCTTGTTTACAATGTTAAAATGCATACTGCTCCTCTTTGTATTTCATTATCTCCTGCCTCCTATGGTTACTGCTGTCATTAGGGAAAGTTGTGGCAAGGGATCTGAGAGTTGCACAGCAAACATCCTGTGTGACCCGTGGCTCTCTTCAGTGCCACTCCGTGCCACTGTCTTTGTTTAACTACTCATCTGTGTCTTTGGCCTAACTGATCTTAAGTCTGTTTGGCTTACAGTGGCTGCTTTCAAGATTAAGATAGAAAGCTACATAAATAGGTGCTATAAAGAGATTCTTTTTGGTTTTTTAAATTATCAGAATTTTTTCCCTTGGGAATTGTGTTCTATGTGGTCAGTCTTTTTACAGGATTCTGTAACTTCACTTTACAACTTTCTGACCGATCCAGCCTTTTTCTTGTTGTTATGTTACAACTAGCACTATTTCTAGTTAGAGACAATCATAGCATATGGTGCTACTTCAGAGCCTGCAACAGTGTTCTTATCTGCTGCTGAAAAACGTAGTTGTTGATTTCCGTTGTGTTTTGTCAGTCTCTTTGCTGATGGTCTTGCTGTATCTGCCAGATTAAGAGAGACGGATTCAACATTGCATGCTAGTATTGTGGCTAGATAGTGAGATCCATCCAGTGATTCTTATTTTCTTATGACTATGTGACTAAGATACCTTGCAAGACTATCATTCAGGTTGCAAAGTCTGGTCTTACAATTTAGCAAGAGGCACTGTAGCTGGCTGTGCAACCTCTGCTAAGCTTGGCTGTCCATACATGTTAAGACTTTCTTTAATTGCAAACTCTCATGCTTTTTTTAAAAAAACAAACAAACACTATTATTCTGCCTTTATTTTATAGATAGGTAGATGTATGAAAGGTTTTATTGGTAGTTATGTGCCAGTTTTGTGATGCCTGCTCTGCATCTTGGGTTTAATTTGAAGATTTGCCTAGTACTGAGAGCTGAAGATGCTGGTCAGTCAATTTGTGACTCATATCTCTCTATAAAAATTTAGTATTACAGATCTTAAATCTGCCATTGAAGAGTAATTTTCACTGAAAAAAAAAAAAAAAGCCTCAGTAATCCATTTAGAAAAAATGGGGATACTGAACTGTATTGAAGTCGAATATGTTTGTACAAATTTTTGAAGTACTGAACACCATCAGGTTTTTCTGTTGCCGCTCAAAATGCGGTAGAGGACTGTAGTCAGAAACTTTATGCAACCAGTGTCTAAATGCAGAGTTCCTCACCCATAGAGCAGCTGTTAGTGAGGCCTGATGAAAAGGGTCTGCAACATCCAGACCCTCCTTCAAAGATATGCAAGTCACCTTTATAAAACTGAAATCAGTAGCAACGATACAGAACAGAAAACAGTGTATTCATACAGTCATCTCCCCCGCCCCCAGAGCTGGAGCTTCCCCATCAGTAGGAAACTGATATTTGATCTGTGGCTTACCTTAAAGGAAACACTCTTTTCCTGATTGCAGAATACTTCTGTGAAGATGACCCTACCTGTGATGACTGGCAAACTGTGCCTGTCACTCATTGCATTCTGCTTAAAAATGTGCATCTGTTCCTCTGTTTTAGTATTTGTTCGCTGTACTAAGTACACTTTTGACTTACCCTGCTGTGTCTCCTCTGCACTAACATTCTTTTCAGCAGAGTTTTTGAAGGAGTTCATTCAGATATATTTTGTCATTCTTCCCTTGGCCTCTTACCTAAATTATTTTCATCATCACAGCAGACAAATTAGACATTTTCATGCCTAATTTGTAGTTTTGATTCTGCAATGCTGAGTGTCCTGATGGAGAGCAAAATTAGCATCTTAGGCTGTCAATTTTAGAGAACAGATCGGTTTGCTCTAGTTCTATATTGGTGTGATTCACAGGTCTGAAGTTAAGAGTAATGCGTTGTAGACCAATGCTTTTCTTCACGTCTGATACACCTTTAGTCCTCTCCCATCCATACAAAACTGGTAGTTATTCTATTAAAACAACATGTATTTGTTGCAGTACTTTCTTTAAAGGAAAGGTATTCATTTTTGTAACTATGACTTAGTACATTTTATCTAATTTTATTGTGAAAGATGAGGGGAGGAGACCCCCAAATGTTAAAATGTGAATATTCTGATTTTCTTTTTCTGCACTTAAATGAGTAGTAGTCGGCCTTCAGTGTAGGAACTATGGCAATTACACTTTCAAGAATTAAAGCGTGTGAAAGGATAGCCATACTCATTTTCCTGTAGGTTTTTTTTGTTAGAAAAGCTGAAAGAAGTGTCTTGTAGTTGAAAGATCTGCAACAGAAAAGTCCTTATGTTACAGGTTATTTACTTCCTCAAAATATTTTGTTAGTTAGAAAACATTCTTAAATGTCGTGTCAGAGTGATATATGCTATTGTAATAATGAGAAAAAGATTTGCAGGGGATGTCTTTCATATCCCATTATCTCTCACTTCACTGTTCATAACAGCTTAAATGAGGGTAATACTGCAGATATCTTCAATTACATAAACAGCTCTTTCAGATTGTTCCAGGAAATGTTTCCATCTTTAAAATTGGACTATTCCACTGAAATCAGAGGTGAAAATAGCTGAAATAAGTGAGTTAGTATTTGTGTTAAAAAGACAAAATTCTGACTTCGTTTGCCAAAACAGGATTTATTTTTTCTCTCTCTACAATTGCTCCTTTTGGGGCAGAATAGGTTCCTTCCTAAGGTGCATGTGGGCAGAGATATTGAATTGTTAATTTTCCCTATTCCTGCAAGCAACCACATCATACAGTATGCTTTCTGAATTTGTCAGGCTCCCTCTTTTAATTATCTGAGCTTTTGTTCACACTGGTGCCATTTGAGGGTAGTTCTTGAATCTTGTTTCTCTAGCTATCGTAAATCTACTTCCAGAAGAATGGATGAAGGTTGAATTTTTGTTTCCCTATTATGCACTCACCTACAGTGTTTGTTACTTAATATATAGACTTCTAGTATAACAGTAGAAGTTTTAGACTTTGGCATCTCAGGTTATCAATATTTAATTTAGACTGTGAACTGAAGTAGCCTTTTAATTAACTGAGCACTCCAGCATTGATCTAGTGAAGCTGAATTTACTTCCAAGAGTACTTGTTCTGTGTAAGCTGATACAGTGCTCTTACAGATATACCACATTTGATAGAAATAGATGAATAGAGTGTAGTTCTGAAAAATTGTGCCATTATACCTGTATATCACTTTGGAGTTTTTTACAGAAAAAACATTATAGAAACAAACATGTAGAGTTGGTTTTTTTCCTCAGGATATGAAAGGTGTAATCTCCTGTGCAGTGTCATTGAAGTTATCACAAATACCAGATCATTTTGAACTGAAGAAAAACTGAACCTTGCTCTGAAAACAAGGACTGAAGTGCTTGAAAATGAAGTGGGTGGGCATATGTACCAGTGAAGCATGAAACTTGGGATTATTGTAAGCGTCCCACTTCAGTTTGTTAGGCCTCAGCTTAGCAGAAGACTATTTTCTGTGATGCCTGTAAAGAATGAGTCAGTAAGGAGTTCTTTCTGGTATTCTGTTTCTATTATGCAGTTTTTCAAAAACCTAGTGAAAATGAAGTCAGTTACAGTGCTTCAGCCTGTCCTCAAATTAATCAGACTGCCTGTGAAGGAAGGAACTATAGATGTACTCAAACTGCCCTGAAATGGTTCTTTGAGTATTGACCCAAAGTCAGATGTCTCAAATGTTAATTCTCAGCTCTGCAAGTCTAAACCAGCATTCTGTGCTATAGGCATCTGCCTGCAACTGTGAGCAGGGATGTCCGTATTAGTCAAGTGCTTTAGTACCACAAGTGGTAGTAGGGTTAGAAGCATTGTGAAGAAGTTTTATAATAGAAATTATTATAGAAGCTTTGTGTTGAGATTTGAATTTTCAGAATGGATGTCAAGATTTATTTTCTGCTGTGCTCAAGATAGTAAAGTCACTAGGGGCCAGTTCAGCTGAACTGGTAAGGTGCATTATGAACTAGATGAATAAGATTTAGTATCATAGTTTTCTTCCTACATGTTCTTCTTAATATTCACAACATGTGGTATAGTTATTCTAAAGGTTACTCTTACTGGCTTTTAATTCTGACTGTGGGCCACAAGCTCAGTTCTCATCACTCATGTTGGGAAGCTTCAACAGCCCCCTTAACAATTTCAGGGTAATGAAAACCTTTTGCTGTCTAAAAATGCATGTGTTGGAGCAGAGTTGTTACTTTTTCTTTTTTTTAAAAAAAGAAAAGTCCAAACAGACAAACTAAACCACAACCCACTGACAATGGGAAAATACACAATTGAAATAAAGCAATTGAAGAATTCTAATATTATATAGTTGATTTTCAAACATTACCAGATGTAGTGGTAATGTTACCACTTTTTTTACCAATTATCTTTTGTCAATACTGAAAATACTTGTTGTAGTACTAGTGGTACACTTCAGAAATTGCATATGCTATGCTGCTTGTGCTATATATTCCTGTTCCACTGAGAATTCTGTTTTTCTCACTTTTTAGACTTTAAGATTAAACTAATTCTGACAGTTCTTTTTCTTGTTCTATGCTAATGAGCATTTCTCTCTCTCCTTGTAGAAATGCGTACAGTCATTTGTTTATCTGGAAGACTAATAATTAATGTGCCAGGATCTTCATAATCTTTCCTGTGGTTGGTTTGTCTATAGTTGCTTGTTAAATCATATTTAACCTACAATGCTGATTAATGGCATTTGCCCACATGCTCTGAATCATGTGTGTTCTGAATACATTATAATTATTGGCTCATTAACTGGAGACTGTGGTTGTAAGTTTTAGTATTACATAGAGGTGAAGTACCTAATATTTTATTCTGTTTAGAGAAAGCCAGGTGTTCTGAAAGCAGCAAATCTTGTCAAGAGAATGGAGTGCAGGAATCTGAATGAAATATTTAGATCATAATAAGTAAAATTTGACCCGTAAAGTGATTGGCTCTTTTGTAACTGTAGAAATACCTGGTAGTTATAAAAACCTCAGTCATACTATTCTGTGTGTCCAAGCAATATTTCCCTACTGTGATTTGTGCAGGTTCAATGCTTTATTTACTTAATGTTACTCTTACTTTCTCTGAGGTCAATACTTACAGCACTTTCTAAGAGACAAGTAAATGCCAAAAAATGGATTACCCACGGAGGAGAAATAATGATTTGCATGCTACTATGGCATCCTGCTTGCGTTGTGGTGAGCAGTAAGCTTTGTGCTATATCAGTGAATTCTGAGGGCAGTAATGCTGATTTTTCTGTAGTTCCTGTAATGATTTGTCATGATATTAGGTGACCTTCTGAAAGCTTCGCCTTCTAGAAAATCCCAGTTTTCCATTTAAAATTAAAACAAGTTTCCAGTCTTCATGGGTGTGGTGACAGACAGGAAATGTGATCTCAATATATCACTCAAGTCCAAAATAAAATAATTAAAAAAAAAAAAAATTCCCCTTTCCCTGCTTTGATACTGACTGAGCATTTAAGCCCTATTTTCCCTCTCCTTCCTTAAAAATGCTGGACCATGCTGCAGAATTTTTGAACAGTTGGAGTTGAAAATATTGGGGAAGGTACTTCAGGTGCTTACGCACTTTCTGAATTCTGTTCCACTTTTAGTTTTCCCTTTTTTCTGCACAATATTGTCACTTATTTTTTCTTCTGAAATTAAGGTCCTTGCCAGCATCTCTTTCAGTGTGAGTTTCTGTGTCACTTTTAACTTCATTCTTGGTCCTCAGCTTGGAGCCCTACAACATGCCTGTTTTGGACATCAAGTCTACCTCCAGTCTCAAAGCCGTAATTTTTAATTTCTGAATCTTAGGCTGTTTCTCGAATAGCTAAGGCTTGAGGCCACCTTGAATACTGTGTTCAGTTGTCTGCCCCTCACTACAGGGAAGACATTGAGGTTCTGGAGCATGTTCAGAGAAGGGCAAGAAAGCCGGTGGGTGGTCTCAAGCACAAGTCTTAACGGGAAGTTGCTGAGGGACTGGGATTGTTTAGCCTGGAGAAAAGGAGGTTGAGGGAAGACCTCATCACTCTCTACAATTATCTGGAAGAAGATCGTAGTGAGGTGGGGGTCTATCTCTTCTCCCCAGTAACAAGTGATAGGACAAGAGGAAATGGTCTCAAGTTGCACCAGGGGAGCTTTAAGATGGATAACAGGAAAAATTACTTAACCAAAAAGCTTGTCAAACATTGGAACAGCCTGCTCAGAGAAGTGATTGAGTCGCCATCCTGGAGCTATTTAAAAGACTTGTAGACGTGGTGCTTAGGAACATAGTATAGTGATGCTTTGGGCAGTGTTAGGTTGATGGTTGGACTCCATGATCTTAAAGGTCTCTTCCAACCTAGCCAATTTTATTATTATTTTCTCCTTGAACTTTATAGCCTGAATTTCTTTGCCAAGGAACATTTATTTTATTTCTTTAATATTAAAGAGTATAAGATAAATATCTTTACATAGTTCAGAGAGTATTTTCATTATTATTGGTTTTTGGCAATTAATATAGAAACTTGTCATGTTGATCTGATTTCTTGGATTTCTTCTCAGTTTTGATTTAATTGTATTAATGTTTCTGGGTGGTTGAAAGGGAAAGTAAGGATTTGTGGTGAAAACATGCTGAAAAGAGACAGTAGTGTGTAAAAACACAGTGGGCTGTAAGTGATCAAGGAAATAGTGGATTTCGTGGATGTTACTTTTGGCTATGTGAAATCTTTTCTTTGCTTGGAGATCATGCTGAAAGTTCGTGTCAGATAAGCTGTGAAAGCTGACTGGACATTTAGTGCACATGGGTGTTCTGCAGAGGGTGACTTTCACCCCAACATTTTACCATAGTTATGTTAGATTGCTGACGATCTTATCCTAATACATAAAGTATTATGCTCTACTATTTAGTGTGGAAAGTAGTCTGGTGGGCAGGAGTGTGGGCTTGAGTTAGAAGCTCCAGCGTTTTACAATGGAGGAAAATGTGGATGCCATAAACTTCATAGACGGACCAGAGATGATATATTTATGAACCTGTAAAAGTGTTAGTGATCTACAGATGGAATGGGTCAGATCCTCTTATATTAGGGGAACTGGCAGCTCTCCAGTGTGGCTCTGCCTCTGGCACAGGAATGGATGACCACTGGGAAGCACTATGTTTCCAGGGGGTACAGAGTTGGTTAGCAGGTATGACACTTTACCTTTTATATAGCTAGTACTGAGCGAGCGCTGGAAGGGCAGAAGTGCATAGATTCTTCCATGCCTGTTAGTCCTTGCGGTCGTGGTATCCTCTTCAGAAGCCTGAGTGGAACAAAATGGACATGGGAACTGAGGATTGCAGGGGTCATTGAAAGCTTCATCATATCTTTTTCACCTAAATCATTTGCTGTAGTTGGAGATGCTCTGAAGCATTTTCATATGTGCTTACTGTTTGTTTTGTTCAGTATCTGTGTTTTTTTCCTTTCCATATTTTCCAGCTTGCATCTGTTTTTTTGTTTTCTAAACATAACCCTGGGGTTAAATAAGTGCCAGAGATACCAGTGAAAACTTGGAGTGCTAAATGCTACATTTTCAATGGTGTTTATTGTTTCAGTGACAAGATAGCTTGCGCATTTCTAAACTGCTGATAAGAAATTGTAAAAAGAAGCTAAAGGTCTATAGTAACTAAATCCGTGGCTTTATTTTCATGCTCGTTATGGAGAAATGCTTCCCCCAGTAAGTGCTTTTCAGGTAATATAAGTGTCAATGTTATCACGATTCTGGCATCATATAGTCTCTCCCAGTGTTTTGTTTTCTATAACAAGTTTTGTACCAGAAGTGAAAATAATTTCATAGTCATTTCATTTTTGAAAAAATTGGTCCTAAAATGTGTACTCCCAAATACTGTGTCTTGACACAAATGCCATGCAGAAACATGTCACCATGCTCAAAAGGTTAATTGGTATTTCAGGATGCTGAATGTCTTCTAAGTAAACACGACCATAGCCAAATACATGTTATGTTTTTCTTTCAAGAAAATAAATAGTCAGACTGTTTTGAAGCCCTAGGCAGCGTACTATTTGTTAATCAAAACTTATTCTCATAAAACTATATTTAAAACAGGAAAGATACATGAATCATACAGGAAAACGAAGCAATGTTAAGGTAAAGCAATATAAAAAAAGAGTTATGGCTGCTGTTCAGCTATAAACTCAGGCTACTGTGCTGCCACATATATTGTATTCGTTCTGAGTCCTCTGCAATATTCCTGGATAGATGTGTATTAAAAGTGAAATAGAAGACATAAATTTGAATTTCTTTACTTTTGATGTTTTGTTCTTCATGCTACACACAGTACACTGTTTAATGGCTTTGGAAAGTCCTAAAAGTCAGGCCTCCTAGGACACTGTTCTTATTTCATAATCCTGGATAAGCTGCTACCTGGTCTAAGACATGGTTTCCATACTACTGTAATAAACTGTTTAAGTAACTGTTTGAAATTCCTTTCTAAATTGATGGGCTTGAAACCTTAATGACTGCAGTATGAAGAACCACTGCATTCCAGAGCTTGCTCACTCTCTGTATTTACCTTAGTGGTTTTGTGTTTTATCAGAATAGGTAGTACTGTTTCCTGTTGCCTGCTTTTGGGTGCTCCCCCCAGTAGCACATAAGTCAGCACTTGGGTCTTTGGCCATTCTAAATTTTGATACAGCTCTTTAACTGAACTAAACATCTTTCTTGATCTAAAACGTAAAGTAAGGCAAGATCTTCTGATCTTGTTGCTGGGAGAAACAGAGGTAATTTCTTTACTTAATCTTATTGAAGTCTGTAGAAAGAAAAATGTTCTCCAGCAGTGTCATTCTGATATAATTTCTTGGAAGATTCCAGGTACTGGGCCAGCACAGGAGCTTAGCAGGGTTGTTCATTACTGTGATAGACGTGAGTATCCACAGAATCCACTTTGGATTGTGCTGTACTTCTGGGTGGGATGGGCAGTGCCCTATTGTTTTCATCAACCAAGATGCAATCAGTTTAGAGGAAATCAAAATGGAGAACTCTGAGTAAAAATTAATCTGCTTTCATAATTTCTAAAAGTCATCTTTTAAAGCACCTTTTCTTCATAGATTGTGGGCTACAGCTACCACAAAATGAGCTGGACCAGATTTGCGGCATTTTAGCTGAGCGCATTTGTGTTGTGCACAGATTTCATCAATTTGATTAATTATAAGCATACTTATTTTTACCACAGAGTGAAGCCTGAATAGAGGCATTTATTGCAGAGCAGCTGACAGACTGCAGGCAGACCTGCTGACTTCTTCCTACTCTCATGTTCCTGTAGCTGTGCACAAAGGCAGCCTGAGATTGCCCATTAACTTTGTTTGGCCTTGGCTGAACTCCCTAACAGTCTTGAAAAGGCAGTGGTGGTTGATGGGTCCTCATATGTAATGTGCCTTTTGGTATGCTTAGTCATGTGGCTTTCAGTGTTTGTTACGTATTTGGTGTAAGATCAGCGCACTTTACAAAGAAACACAGTATAACTTAATGCATAAATATAAACGGGTAGAGCTGCAAAAAGTTTTGGAAGTTCTGTCTTTGAGCTGTGCCCACGGGAGATGTTTCTGCCCCTCACTCTCTTCTTTGGAGATTCCTGTTGCTGCAGGAGGCAGGGCATGTATTGGCTTCTCTGACCTTCACAGTACGGTGCCTCTGGGATGGCTCTCAGCTGCTGATGATTTTAGCTAAATTACTGGACTGGTAAGAGGTTACCCAAGATGTAGCACGCTTTCACTTTTACCAGGTCAGCCACAATATTCACTAGCAGAGGGGAGATGCTAGATTAAAAAAAGCTTGTAGGCAAATAAACTTGCCAGATGGTAAGATTTTGCATTTCTACTTTCCTTTATTCAAGAAGGCCATGTAGGTTATTTTGTGAAAGACTTGTGGTTCTGTTCTTACCTGCTTCATGTCTGCATCAGGTATAGCTTGGTAATGTTTGAATACCATTTTAGATGAATGATTAAAATGCAATTTGAAATGTATTTTTGTGTAACTTCCTATTAAAAATTCTGTTGCTCACATGCTTAACTGGTTTTTGGCTTCAGTAGTAACAATTTAAAAAGCAGCACAGAATTATTTTTTGTTATTTACATCTGTGTATGGTAGAACACACATGAGTAGATCTGTTGATTAAGAAATTACCATTTTTAGCTGTTTTACCACTTATTGGTAACTTTTTTCGTTTTCCTGAAAGAAAAATAAATATGAAATAAACTTGAATCCACAACTTTGCAGATAAACTTCCACAAGGAGCGGGAAACTGCCTTATTTTTGGATCCTTAGTTGTGTTTTATGGATTGGTTCCAACAGATCTGAGGCATATGAAGTTGCTTTATTTCAGGTGGTCACAGGCAGTTTGAACTGATAAATTTGGTAAGAGAGAAGAAAATCTGTCTTGGAATCCAGGAGAATTTTGAGATTGTGCATCGTATAAAAATGCTTAATATTTTTAGAGCCTGACATTGTCTTCACTGATACAGAGCATTCACAAAATGAAAAGTTGAGCTGAGTGCTTCTGTACTATCTGATTGTAATATAAGTTTGTGTTTCATAGCTTGAAACAATTGGATGGCAGCTGAATCTTCAAATGGCAGAGTCCATGCAAGCAAAACTGAAGTCTCCTCGAGCTGTGCTAGAACTGGGAGTGAGCAACGAAGATTCAAAGGTAAGAAACAACACACCTGGCAGAGTTGGAATGAGTTGTGGCGATGGCCTTATGTTCCACGTTCTGAGGCACCAGTTGGAGCTCTTGATCATTGCTAGTCTTGCCAATGTTTATATTTATATATTTCATAAAATTATAGTAAGCACGTGGAATTGTGAAGTATTTACGTAATAGAATACATACTAGGTAGACCAAGCGCCGTGTTACCAGCTCTTTGGGCTGGAACATGATAGAGAAATATGGATTATGGTTATTTTAGATCTCTAAAATATGTTTGTAGATAATTTATTTTTATGGCATAGCATGTGATTGGTACTTTGTATACTTTTAGTGCCTAGTAGCTTGCAGCCTTCTGCCGTGTGTGTTGTTATGCAAGATGTTACTCATCATTTGCAACCTTTCTGTGATGCATTTATATGAATGATGACATAGTATTTGGGGCCACAGAGAGCCAATTTTTGGAGGTTTTTAAGGTAAAGCCTTAAAGTGCAAGGATTTTAGTGACTGATGGCAGTTTAGTGCCAAAACCCACTGATGGCCTTAACTTTTTACTCATAGTATCTGTATTCTTTGTTAGCTGGTATGTTTTAAATTAAACACATGAATTGCTTTTAAACTTATCTGGCTAATGAAAATTGCAGTCCTTACTTCTGTGGTGTCTGTCAGAATGTTTATCTATGAAAAAGTCAGTATAAAACATTTGAGGGGAAAAATCAGAGCTGAGCTTTAGCATTACATTTAAATCACAGTAATTTTACTAATGTGAGTGGAATTTCTGATTTATAGTAAAATAAAAGAGCATACAGAGATTATGTTTGTGCTTCTCACCAGGGCTTTGCAGCAGTTACATTTTTTACAGCAGTTCACTGCAATCTATATTTTTTGAATACAAATACAGGAACCAGACACTATTTTATTTTCTAGGCTGCACTGGGCAGCAGTGCATACAGATTCAATTCCGTGGCAAAACAGTTCTAAAACATATGAGGAAAAAATGTCACTTTCATACGACATGAAAATTCATGTCTCTGGACAAAGAAACTGAAAGTTCCTTTACAAACAGAATTCAGCAATGGATTTTGTTTGTTTTTGTTTCCCCTCTTTCTTATTGTGGGTGTAATTAGATACCAAGTTCAAAACTGTTTTGCAGCAGTTAGTAGCGTAGAATAGACCTGTAACTGGCATTTACATAGAACAGGGCAACAAGAAAAACACACTGATGCTCTCATATTACAGGCACTAGAATCTGTGTTGGTCTACAGGTTTTTTCACTGAATGATGGCATCCTAGTATAGAATAGGTTTAAGATTGGCTAATACAGGCTTATATATTGACAGAAGTGTTGAAATGTGATTTTTGTGCTGTATTTTGCATCTTCACGGTGTTTGTGCACTAAGTATTATATTAAGATCTTAAATACTAGGTACTTCTGTTTTTCTCCCCAAACTTGCCTGTGTAACTTTTGCACAGAAATTTGGCATGAAGATAGCATATATATTCTTAATGATTTTCTTCATTTCTCACAAAACCTTTTCATATATATATTTTTTTTTTTTTTAATAATTCACAGATACAACAAATTTTTCTCAGGAAAGACAAAAGCTGTAAAGCTGTTACAGAGGAGCTTTTGTGAGCTGGCTCATTAGGGGGCAGTAGTGCTCTTTGTCACACTGGCTCTTTGCTTTTTTTTGAAATCATACTTGGAATCAATTCTGAAGTCAGTCGTTGTAGGAAGTGTTAAGTGTTTACATTTCTAATCTGTATATAACAATAGAAGTTTGTCTTGCTCATCTACAAAACTAAAGCCTGTTAATAAGAAAAGCCATACTGAGCAAGGTAAAGCATGTTGACTATTACTTCCACTTTTGCTAACAAAAAGTAATTGTACTAATACATTAATGTTTATTACAGCTCATTCCACTTAAAGATAATTTAAACAATTCTTTGTCAGAAGTTGACATTTAAAATTAGTATTTAAATTATTTTTCCAGGAGAGGTGATCAGAAAACCTGTGGATGTCTGAGTGTTATTTAGCTTTATGAAATAAAAAGAGTCAGAGGATCTGCTGTATGCTGTATAAATATTTATAGAGTATATTTTGTCAGCTTCAGATGAAATGCAGAGTCCCATAGGTATTATGCCATCAAAATTCAAAAGTAAAGTGGTCTCTGGTTCTTTCATGTGATTCAAGCTGCGAGTGACATTTGCATTGCCCAGGAAATACGCTGCTTCTGGTTAGTAGTAGTAATTCTGATCAGATCCCATGATTTTTAATAAACTTCTTTTTTACTGGGCTTTGTAAAAAAAATTTGCTGTTTGTTTATATACAGACTTTATGCTTGATTGGATCTAACAAGTATTTTGCATGTGCCATGAAAAGTTTTTCACCATGGGGTTGGTTTAATTACAGAAATGAGTTACCTGGAGAGGTTGCAGAGTTGACAGCCTTGGAGTCAGGAGTCAGTGGGACGAGTCCCTGAGCATCCTGACCGAGGCGTGGAGTTTGGAGTTAGCCCTGCTGTGAGCTGGGGGTGGATCAGGTGGGCTGCTGACCCCTGCCTTCCAGCCCAAGCTGTCCTGTGATCTCAGCTGCTGTGCAGCTTGGTTGCTGATGGTGTTTTGTATGCGGAGGAGAAAAAAGGAGCTTTCAATTAAAAATCCAATTAACAGCGGCTCCTTACAATGATTCAGAATTTGAAATGTTTAATTGCATTTCTAAATCTGAGGGAAGTGGAATTTCTATGAACTAGGCACGCCAACAAGCTGGTATGATACAAACATCTTTGTGAACTGCTTCCATTCTGACATTTTAATGAGCTAAAGTGACATTTAGAAACGATGTGTAAGATACCAGCTGTGTAGAAGAATTTTCTTTAATAGTATAATTTGGTTTCAGATCTTTTGGGCTGCTCAGTTGCAACACAATAATCTGGATTTCTATTTTTTTTTTTTTTTACAGAATGTTATTATTTTTATAGCTATGGAGTGAATAAACCAGTAGAGGGAGCACAAATTAACAATCCTGGTATTCTGTGCTGCTAATTATGATTTTGATTTGCAAAGACTAATCCTAAAAAGGACTGTTTGTTTAACATCTGTTTCCTTCAGTAATTTATTTATTACCTACGTAGGCATACACTTTCATATTCTTTTCCGCTGTTAATAGCAGTAATTCCTTAGACTGTCAAGTCCAGACCTTTCTAAAGAACTGTGTTCATTTTCGATAACCATAGGAGACACATTAAAAAAGATTGTAGTAAAGATTGTAGAAAAGGTCTAAGGGCTTCAAAAATGTCACATCATCGGTGCGTAATATCTCCGTAGAGGAATGTAAGAAGTAGGAGTGTGTTCTTGAGGAATCTCTGCTACACATCTTCTCATAGGAAGGTCCAGTAAGGTGCATTGCTGTATAGGGTACTTATTATTGTGTACTTTTACCCATGATCTGTACTTAACAGTTATGCCTGAAAATCATTATGAGGAGAAAATTTTTTTAACCAGTGTTATGTCTCGATAGTTATCCAAATTTCTTCTGGAAATCCACTCCACAGGTTTCATCAGATTCTGTTATCTAATTGCAACTTTTCCTGTGGAAGGCTGTGCTCTTTTCTGGTTTTTCTTCTCTGTATTTCATCTTTGGTTTTGTTCTTGACCATTAAGGACTTCTTGAGGGAGTTTGGTTTTTTTCAGTGTGAATACTGTGTATAGGTTCCTCATAAGAATTCAATACTTTGTTTATTTTGTTCCCTCTTTGTACATATATTTGCAGAATTCTATTAGGGGATTTTTGTCTACCAGTGCAGGACAAAAAAATAACTGGTAAATGCACTGGTTTGTTAAACCTGCTAACGTAATGATTCTATGATTCTAACACTTTTGACAAAAGACAGATAAGATTAAAATGTTACTATACTGGTTTAATTTTATTTCCTTTTAACTAATTTCCCCTACGTTATAGATCCTTTAAAAGAAAAATATAATAGTGGAAATATTTTTAACTATTTTTTGTGCAACTGTTCAAAATCAAAGTGAGGTCTGATTGCATTTGAAACTGAGATTGTAATACGTATTCATCATTCTACGGAGTAAAGAAAAGTCTGGAAATCTTAAGTGATTATTTTTTGCTTGTTAAAACAACAGAACATGGTTTTCTTTTCTCTACCTTGCCTCCCCTCTTCCCTCCCCCCATCACTTTTTATTTATTTTATTTTACAGACTTTCTGTACATTTCTGCACAATGAACAGATCTCAACCTTGGATCTTTTGCTCTGTTTACTTCAATAACTATGCCATTTTGCTTTTCAAGTTTGCCGTTGAGAATATTTTCCCTGTCTTTAACAGCAAAACAGAGCAGATGACGAACAAAGCTTTTCCTCTGGCAGAGCTAGGTCAATTGCTCGATTCAGACTGGATTCTGTGCAGCCTGTATGGATGAACTTGGATGGATATATAAGGAAATATGGTGGTCCTTCCCTTCCTGCCCTTCCCTTCTCCCCCATATAGCCCTTTGTTTCCTCCTGAAAATAAGTTGTATTTGTGGAGTGGCATAACAGTGAGACTTGGTGAATGGTAGTGATATGTTCCCACTCCAGAGAGGTAGGAAGTGGCAGAGTTGAGCATCTATACTGTGATATTCCCCCCTTCCTGTTTCTTCTCAGCCCTCAGCTTTCGGGGTGATGCATCAAGGTTTTTTTGTTTGTGTTGGTTGTTGTTGTTGTTGTTGTTGTTGTTGTTTGTTGTTTTTTTTTTCCCCCAAAATAGAGGAGTAATTCCTATCTATAGGGCCTTGAAAGAAGAGGGTAGATGAAATACATGGTGCTAAAGGACTTGTGGTTAGATCAAAGTTTTTCGTAACAACTGTAAATTGCTTCTCATGTTCATCAGCTTCCTCTCAGCCACTTTCTGTTCTATTATCACCCTTTTCCTTCTCAGAACACAAACTAGCTTGCATGTACGCCCTTGAACTGTTTAGTCTTCTCATCAAGCAGATTTGTGAGTCTGTAGCCATGGCAAAAATAGGTAGGAGAGGCCTTGGATTAATGCAAAAATGTTTAAGGGTGAAACTGAGAGAGGAGTGTTTTTTCATTCCTATTTAGAGGAGGTAATTGGAGGCCTGGATAGCCTCCGATTGCGCAGTCCTAGTTTGAGGTCTTTCTGAACTTCTATACACAATCAAGGATGCTGCTTTTGGCAAAGTGCATTATGAAACCAATTTTGTTCTGAGAACTAAAAATCTAATAAATACTGCTGATGATAACCTTCCCTAGGAGGAGGTTTCAGAATATTGAGAGAAATCCTCATATTTGTAGGAGCTTTACCAAGTACAGCTATATAATTTTGAGTGTGTGGAACAGCTCAGAAAAATGGGCCTGAAGCTTCTAATTTGCTTCCAGACTGTCACATTGCTACAGAAAGCTGTCAGAACTTACTTTGCTCAGCCATGAGAGCCAGAAATTCCAGACTTGGAGTGTGCATCAGTTCTTGCATTAGACTGTATTTGATCTATCATGCCTATTATCCCTGATTAAATCAATTTAATTAGGGAGAAAAAATGAAGGTGTAGTCCAGAATTTTCAGGATGCTGGACTTTTGTTTTCTTCTGGTGTAAAAATATATGGCAGAGTAACCCATGTCCTGTAAGTTGTGCATAGTTTGACATTTTACTTAGGAGCCATTTGCCAGATGGTGTGACTCCAGGAGTATGCAGTCACCTCTGGTGATCATACTGCAGAGTGTGGTCAACTGTCTGGCTTCATTTGTGATCTTACATGATTTAATTACTCAGATTACAGTAAGGATCTCTTTACAGGGTTCTCTTTACCTTCAGACCTTGTTGAAGGACATAGGATTGTCTTCTACAGTCATGATTACTACCTTTTTTAATTATACACTTAGACAACTTTGTTGCCTTACTTCTCATTTCTGTGGTGACAGCAATCTGTCCTTTGCTGGTCACTTCTTAGGTGGGAATGGTAGAGGTTCTGAATGCCTCCCTGTTTTCTGGTAGTGCATACTGTGTTGGAGGCATTCTCTGAGCATGAGATCTTAAGAGAGAAGCTAAATATAAAAAAAGGGAGTTAAAAGTAAGATCTCAGTGCATACATAATGTTTTAATGCAAGTTGTGAACTTGCCTATAAATGCCTCTAACCTTTTGTAGCTGTACCATAGAAATGCATTTCTTGGAGACACTCCAAAAAGACGTAGGTTAATGGCTTTGCTTGGGCTGTCAGAAAAAACAGTATGGAGTGTTCAAAGGAAGCTTTAAGTTTTATACAGCCTATTTGTAAACAAACTGAAAAGTTGGTTAAATAGCAAACTTGTAGAAGAAAGAGGATGTGATGTCCACACCTGCCTAGACTGACTTTGGTGCTCCACCTTTTCTCTATGTAATTTCCTTTTTTTACTGAAGTTGGCTAACATTTCTTTTCTCACCACTTCTGCACCCGTGGCAGGGTGGACAGAAGACCATTTGTGTCTTGCAGTCCTCTGTTAAACCGTGCTGTTTACCAAAGCACTGCTGAGCAGCCTCTGTGATAAGCATGGAGAGAAATGGAACTCTTGTGTTGTAAGCAGAAAAAGCAAAACTCTGTGGAGAAACAGAAAAACATTCTAACACAAATGCCAATGAAATGGGTTCTTACTTTACACCCTAAGCAGCTCTTGATTTGTATAACTTTTTATTCCATTTTCTTCGTAGAGTAAACAACCATACTGACTTCTTTGAACTTGAGCTCTTGTCAGTAAGGATTGACAAGAGTGTTATTTTCTTGGTTTCCCCAGTACTTCATCTGCCTTTTCTTTAACACAAAAAGCATACCTGCAGAAAATTCTTAAACACCCCTCTTAAGATGTACTTGACTATTTTGTCCCAAGTTGTGTATTTTTTGCCTTTCAAAGTTAAGTGGATGGATTAGATTGGAATCTGCAATATTATGTTTCTATGTTTAAATTATATGAAAGACAATTTTTCAGCCTACTCTAAGAGGAAGGGAGAGGGGCTGGTATATTTGCGTGGAGGAAGATCAGCATGAGCTTGAAGGTCAGCAGCATCTGGCCTCCAGATATTGCTGCTCCATCTTCTGCACTGGAAGGGGAAGAGAAATTGGTTGAGTTGAGGGTAGAGGTTTACAGTCAGTGTATCTGCACAGGGCTTGGAAGACTTAATCATATCCTTAAATTTATATAATGGAACAGTTTACCTTTCTTCCAGGAAAAGGACTGCTGAGTGTCTAGGTGCAGAGGGATGATTTTGGTAAATTTAAAGGACCGGGCTTTAATTGTACGGTTCCATGAGTGCTTCTGTCAGTATGATGTTGAACAGTTGTGACATTTCTGCTTCAAAATATGAGTACTTGGGAGTATTTTATTTTCAGACTTTCTCTATAGCCCTTTGGAGAGTAGGGGTAACCACAGAAACCAAAAATGAACTGTCTGAAGCATTTGAACAGTGTCTCATTTGTAATACTAAGAAGTGAGGACATTGCATGTGAAACTGTTTAATATGGGTTAGGAAATTACACATTCTGTTACAGTATTTTTACTGTGCAGCCCAAAGGAGAGTAGCTGATCTGTGTGAGAGCATTTGCATCTTGCCAGGGCAAGCTTGCATAGCTTTTGATGGGACCGCTCTGGGGCTGTGTCTCGTGCCTGCAGCCACCTTTTCCCCCTCTGCTCTGTCTCTGCCATGTCATGTTGAGCAGCACACATGCAGCACACATTCATACCTTTTCTTCCTAACCATCATCGTTTACATCAGGAGAGGCTGTCTGGGGTGGCAGTGAGCAGCTGCCAGACCCTGCAGGTTGCACCTTGCTGACCTACCTTTAGAAGACAGGATGGTGAGGAGAACCATATCTGGTTACCTTGTTTGTTCATACCTTGCCAGCAGCTCTGTATTACTTAGACTATTAGCAAGTATTTAGGTATTTTACATGACAAGCATCTTACCAAGTCTGCTTAGAGTAGTACAGAAGGAGCCTGTGCTCCTTTGTTTGCATCCAGTTTACATCTGTGTTCACTATCTCTGTGGTTCTCCCCTGTGTTCTGCTTTTCCTTTATCACTAATGTCCTTTCCTTAAATGCATTGTTTCTTGAGTTTTAGTACAAAATGGTACTGTCAAGAAAAAGTAATCCTCTTGGTGATTATGAGTTTCCAACCAAGCTGCTTTACAGGTTAATAGCTGGGTTTTTATTCTAAAAGCAATTGGATTGTTTTGTGTTTTCTGTCTGCTTCGCAAAATCGCTGGGCTTACTTTTCTGTTAGTTTGTTAATTTTTTTTCAATGTGCAAACTAATGAAATTGCCAAAGCCGGCTTCCTGGAGAAGTAATATGTACATTCTTGAAAGAGTACTAAGTGAGCATCTCCTGTGTTGCTAACATCTGTCCTGCTTGAGGCAATAAATATACAGTACATGCTGTTGAGCAATATCAAGGGTGTACATTTGACACTGAACAGGTGTCTGTAACAGTGCTGTGACACCCTTTCCAGGCATGCTTCAGGTGGAAGAGGGTAGGTCATCACCTCAATTATATGCAAGGATGGTGATTTCCACTCATCTTTTTTCCTGTTGTTTACAAATGATGAGAGTCTGGTATCTGGAACTGTGTGGCATCTAAATTTGTGCCGCTTCACTTTGTATGAACGTTTAGCAAACTTTAGAAGCAGCTATGACAAGTGACCTTTTCCACTGGTTTAAATACATGAAATGTCACCTCTTTCACAGGCAAACCACAACCCACAGCATGGCCTACAGCCCCTGAGCAAATCTTGTTCAGTATGATTGCATAAAATCACTACTAATGAAATAACAAATACATATTTCTAGGAGTGCACACTCGCTGGCAAGGCAGTAATAGAAAAGTGGTTTTGAGAAGGAAAGGAAAAGACTTTTTTTTTTTTTCTCTCCATATCGAGATGGTTCCTGTTACTAAGAATACATTTTGAAGCCTGGTAGTAATGAAAGGGCAATACAAAAACAAAAATCAAGCCAAAACTAATGAAAATGCTTGTCAAGCTTGAAATTTATACATAAGGAAAAGCTGCTTCTTTTTCTGACCCCCTCAGCAGCGGTTTTGAACTTGCATATGTGTAAAAGTAACTGAGTTGTCCAGCAAGCCCACAAGATGGAACCATACCAGTGGGACAGATGACAGAGAAAATTGCACTGTGGTGCTTTCTCAGTGAAGTTATAGCTGTCTCAGTCTGAGGTGATGACAATTTCTGCTGTACATCTAATCCAAATATTAGGACAATTGTTCCGTAAGTTGTGTTTGTAAATGCTTTCTGTCCTGTAAAACATGTGGATTAGGCCCGGAATTTTTCAGTAAGACCTGATTTGAGGCTCTTTGGGTTACTGCTGGTGAGTAGTGGCAGGCAATGCAGTTCTAAAGAAGGCTGAAAATGCCAGATTATTTCCCTGTCCTTTCTTCCAGCATCAACAGAAACAAGGAATTGGGAGATGCTTATGCTTGGGAATAAGTCATGTTATGAGATTGGGAATTGGACAGTAAAACAGGTTGCCGAAGTCCAGATTTCTAGGCAACTTTGGCCAGCGTGTATTTCTTTGATTAGGTGCTTCAAGACTAAAAGAGTGCACTGGTCTTCTTCATGAGATGGAGAAACGTATTACCCACTGTGGTGGCATAGGAGACTCACAGGCTTAAGCTTTGTGGGACAGCACTGACACTCTACCCTAGGGGCTGCCCACTGCTCTTTTCAGAGTGCTCTGGTACCCAGCCGTACTAGGGGGGGTTTGCAGCCTGGAACCAAGTATAGGATTCATTAACTGAACAGAGGAGTTCAAATTCCTGTTGTCTTACTTCTTCTGCTGTTATGAATCCTAAGTAAAGGAATCTCAAAATCTAGCTGTACACACTTGAAAACAAATAGATATCTTTGTTCAAGAGTAAGTGCATAAATGTTATAAATACTGCCTGCAGATACCTGAGGTCATAACTGAAAAGGAAGTGTGCTTTATTAGAACATTTTAGAGTACTCAGGAGGAGAAGGTTCATTTAAAGATGCAATTTAGAGGCAGGAAAAAAGGTATCTTTAGATTTAGGGAAGTCCTTGTGACAGCGAAGAAACAGAATTCCTGAGCTGTTTTTTCTTTTTGTCATTTCAAGATCACTTTGCCTCTTCACACTCCCATTCCTTCTTCCTTTCTGTCATCCCATCTTCATAGGAACAAGAGCGTTTTTCGATAGGGGCACAATGAGACGGATTCCAAAATATCTTTGAATTTTCTCTCACAGCAGAGTTGCCATTATAGTGGGACGGAGTTCCTGGGGTTGGTGCTGTGTCTAAGAAGTTCTAAACATGTTTTCAAATGCTGCCTTCATATAACTAG
This sequence comes from Thinocorus orbignyianus, assembly GCA_013400375.1. Lineage (NCBI taxonomy): Eukaryota > Metazoa > Chordata > Aves > Ciconiiformes > Thinocoridae > Thinocorus > Thinocorus orbignyianus. The sequence continues at coordinate 34,792 of VXBW01004386.1, forward strand.
TATCTTCTTTTTTTTTCTTCTTCGTGTTGCTTCTGTTTCTTTTCTTTTTGAACCATAGTAGATTAAATAAAATATTATTATACTTCTTTATTAGATGGGTTTTCTTTGTTCTTCAGGCCTTAAAGTACTTCTTGTGCTGTGTAGGATATGTCATGCTCCTGAAGGGGTAGCATATGATGATATAAATAAAGAAAGATGTTTAGGCAGTGTTTTTGACAGGGTTCCTGTCTGTACTTTCAGAGGCCAACATGTAATGAATTCTTGAGTGAGTGTTTTAGATTCATCTTTCTAAATTTATATCGCGTTGAGTGAAAATGACAGCCTATCTGATGAGAACCAAAATGGTTCGTAGAGAATGTGGATGAGATCAAGAATAGCCAGTTTTATTTACTGAAATTGGAGCTATTTGATTTCCTTCCAAATGTGGATGCATTTGAGACCGCATTTAATGCTAAACCTGTTCAGGAGAGCAGCAAGGAGCTTCTCTGTTGGAGCTTGTTGATCTGCCTAGGGTGCTGCAGGAGGTAAGCTCAGGTGAGCAGAGGTATCTGCGAATGGTGGAACACAGCAGAAGTACGTGGAACAAACACGGGGAGGTGGAGGCCGGAAGGGCAGCACACGGCAACAGGAAAGCAAGGATGCATCCTTCAAGGAGAGCTAACTGAAGTTGAGTTGAACCTGCAGAGATTTTTTTGTTGAATAAGGCTGAGGATGATTAGCATGCAGGGAAGCGGCGCGCTGTGAGAAGTGTTATGCCACATGACACACTGCTTTCTTCTCAACCTGGTATCAGAAAAGTCATTCTGAAAAGCTCTTGAAGATTCAAGTGTAGCATAATTTGAATTTATTTTGTGAGTGGAATTGCTT
>VXBW01004386.1:35669-87271 GCA_013400375.1 Thinocorus orbignyianus
TGCTTTAAAATTCTCATTACCATTTTAAACGGCAAACTGCCGTGGCCTTGAGGAAGTCACAAAGAACCTGGAGCCATGCTTGACTGTAAGAGTGAGGCCTGTGATGCCTGTCTAGGACAGAGTCACTTGTGTTTACTGCTTTTTAAAGAGAAGACCTTGACACATCTGTAGCTGAGGGAATGCAACCCAAGGGTGAGTCACAGACCAACAGCAGATTTTTTTCAAAGAGGTATGGGAATAGTAAGGTGGAGGAATATATTTATATTATATAAATATAATAAATATAATTTTAAAAATTATATTTATTATATAATATAAAAGGGCATTTAGTGTATCTTTTTGCAATGGAGAGACTGATGAAACACATTTGTCAGTGCTGAGCATGAGAGGTACAATGCTGTAATTTAAGCACCATTGAGATGTTAGGTTGTGGATACTCATTCTAAACCCTTTCTTCCATTCTTTGCAGTAAAATAATTTGTTTTCAAAACATTCTAATCTGTCACAACCCAGCTTTAAATTTGTTGAAGTAACTTGAATGCTTTTTGTTAATGTGACTGTTTTTAAGATGCTCAGAACTTGCAGGCTTGAGAGACTGCTGGCTTTTTATAGCAACGTGGCTTCAGATAAACAGAAAAAGAAAAGCCAGTGTTCTGTTTTTCTGGTTTCTCTGAAACACTTCAGTAATGTGCTTTCAGCGTTATCTTTTTCTTTTTTTTTAACTAAAGAAGCAGGTAAGAATCATGGAGCAAACATCAGTCAGCCTGTAAAACTGCAAGAAGAGCTTTGCAGCTTGAAACCAAAATATTATTATTTTAGTATGTGTATATATATGTGTACATAAAAACCAAACCAAAACCAAAAATGTCCTTCCCATTTTCAGTTATGTGTAATTGGCATGTGTTTAATTCTTTCACATGAAGTTGTGGGGGTAGGGACAGTGTGATGTTAGGAAGACCGCAGGTTGTTATTACTCTATTGGAAACACTGTGCAGTAAAGTGCTGTTCCACAAACAGGTCTGGAACTGGCACAAAATTAATCTTTTGCAATTGTATATGTGCAACATATGTTAGCATCCTTGTAATACCTCTGAGCTTGTGAAAATTAAATTATTCTTTATCTTTGTGGAAATAAAGTTTGGAAAAAAGTGATCTAGTTACATAGAGTCACTCTTTCCTTATGATTTGCATCTAATTCTTGCACTTCCATTACATTTTGCAGATTGGGGTGGTTTGATTTTTGGTTTTGTTGGTTGGTTTTTTGGGGTGGGTTTTTTGTTTTTTTTTTTTGGTTAAAGAATAATAGCATTGTTACTGAGTGCAAAAGTATTTGCAATATGTCAAGAAGAAAGCCTTTCGTGACGTATAAAATAATGTAGAAGAGGGTGATGAATCTCCACCCAGGTAGATGAATGTCCTACACAAAATGATGAAATAAAAAACCAAAACATTTTTAGAGAGTTTAAGATGAAATATACTCACGTACTAACAGAAATACAGTTGAGGTGACCAAAAGGATTTTCCCATGTTGTTTTTGATGGCAATAAAAAACCCTATTTAAACTTGTGGATTTAAAAAATACGTATATATAGTGAAGGACTGCAGATGTGTGAGTGAAATTAAAATCTTATTTGCTTACAATTCTGTGATCTTGTCTATTTGGGCTGTACAGAGCCTGGAAATCGATTTGGAAGGGGACAGGGAACCCTCAACCGAAGGCTGCCTCCGCGACAGACATCGGGGGAAGTAGCACAGCATGAGATTGAGTTTCATTGGCTGTTCTCGATAGAACATTGGAGATGTTTTTATCCTGAAGTTACAGACTTGAAATCTTAACACTGCTTAAATGGCATATTATTTTTGCATGCGAGTAGATACCTATGTCAACAGTTGTCAAGTGTCCTTCAAGGCAAACAAAAAAGCAGTAGAACAAACTGTGACTCTAGAGATGAGCCTTGGAAATAAAAGCAAAACAAACCAAACCCCCTTCTTCCTGCTGGGTGTGGAGAAGTGTATTGATTCTCCCTCTAAATCCATTGAAACCCCAAGTGCGTGCTTTCTTCTGTAGTAGGTGGAAGAAAGGCTGGTGAATGAAGATCACTACTCTCTAGTTGTGCCAGCGTATTTATAAAGCTGCACTGGAAAATAGATTCCCCCAAATGAATTAGCAAATGAAACAAAAACAGGATCTTGGAGGTTTCTAGAAACCATGGGTGCTTAAGTTTCCAGTGGACCCTACCAAAAAAAGCCTGGAATAGCACAGAAGGAAATAGACTGTGGTTTGCAGGTGGTTGTGACTTGTTCGCATGAGAAAGGGTGTGATGTAGCATAGAAAATACAGCTTTAAACTATGCCTGGTTCTTAACTGTTACACTTCTTTTTCATGGCTGCTGGACTCAAAAAAACACATACCAAACCTAACTCACTCCTTCACCCCCACAAAGAAAAACCCCAACAAACCCAACCAAACAAAGAAACCGACAGCCCAAAACTGCCTTTTTTCCCCCCCTTCTTTTTGAAAAAGGGAATTGACTCCCAGATTTTTAGCAGGCACCTTAGGACTAGCCATTTGCTTTACAGATGTAGATAAATGGTGAGACTCTTCTACACCTTTAATAGAACTACTGATTCAAAGATCAGGAAGATTTTTGGGAATCTCATAAAGCTTACAGTTTTCAGAGGTAGGAAAGCAAAATGACTTGCGTGGAATTTATTAAGGTTGATGCATTTGCATTTCTTGTTAATGAAATCAGTGAGATGGAGAGACAATTAAATATTTCAAGAATTTCTACAAATTTAAAAAGTAGGAAATAGCTAAGTATTTGGGGTGTTTTTGTAATTGTGTTTGTCTGAAGTGCTATTTGATTAGATTATTTTTCTGCTATTACTATTGTCATTCATGTACTGAACCTTAAAATAATGCATTTTTACCCCAAGCAATTCACAGTCTCAAAGAGCTTCACATGTAAAGTTTGCATATGAAGTTTTACAGATGGTGAGCTTATCTCATGCTACTGTAGCTCTTTTAAAATAATTTTCTCTTGTGTCCAAACATAAGCTAAAGAATACAATAAAAAGAATTTGATTTGTAAGTAAAGTACATGTGACTAAAAGGTACAGGTATGAAATAGCAGTGATAAGAAAGTTACCTGATTGTAATCAACATGCCTTACGAAAGAGAAAACAGGAGGGAGAGAGGAATGGAAATTATGGAAATGTCAATATGGAACATATTTAGAGTAGATATTGTACACATTAGTAACAGATAAGATAAAATTGCCAAAATACTTTCGGTTAAAGGATCAAGAGTAATGTGGAATGTATGGAATTGACTGAGGCAGGAAATGAATGGCTGAGGAGCAAAACCCTCTTTGAGCTGCAGGCATTAGCCTACCACTTTGTTTTCTCAACTAATGATTGAAGTGTAGCTAGCTAAGGAAATCATAGAAATAAAGGATGTTACTTGTAACGTGCAGTGGTACAAAAAGTAAAAAATGAGAAAGTTATGAAGAAAGGATAAAAGGAATGCAGAGATTAAGGCAACCACAACTGAAACTCAAAGATTGTTCTCTAAGATGATAGTGATTATTATCAAAAGGATTTCAGTGTATTCAATTAGTATTTTAAATAAGTTTTTCAAATTGGAGGGGAGAAAATAGGGAACGTCACTGAAGATGGCTAAATTAAATTTGGGAGGAACAGTTTATGTGGTTCTGTAGATGGAAAGTTTGAAAGAAATTTAAATTTTTGTGCTGCGAAAGTGCTGTGCTCGAGTAAGATCTAAGAAGCGGATATTTCTGGTGAGGCTATATGTTGAAAGTTCTCTGTAAGACAAAATACTTGGGCTTTTAGAATTACACCTTGCCTTAATCAGGGGAGTGGGGATGGGTGGGCCAGATGACCTGTTGATGTCCATTTCATGCTAAATTATTTTGCAGTTATAGAGATTTCAACTTTGAAGTGGTAATTAGACTCCTCCGCAGAGTCCCGAAAAAGAAGCTGAACAAATTAATGACTAATTTAGTATTCAATTTGCTGTTTTGTTTAAACAAGAAAGGTGAGCAATAACACCTAGGTTCTAGAAAGAGTCAAAGGTGGGACCACCCCTTCAGAGGAAGAGCGCAACACAGACGTTAAATCTACAAATTGAAGGGTCTCCTTTGTAGACAAAATTGCACATTGCTTTTGTGAAACGTTCCTAATTTGTTTTGTCCCTTTCTAAAAACTGTATCATTCTGGTCAGTTTGTCACATTTTCCATTTGGGGTATTACGTTAAGCTGTCCAAGCAAATTTTCGTTAGAAATGCTACTTAGTGGGAGATGTACAAAAGTGCTATAGCAACGCATGTGAGTTCTTCAGTGAAACTTCTTTTATTAAAATCACTCAGTCATTATTAGGTAATGAAAAATAATGAGTTGCTTAAAACCTGGCAGACTCAAGATCTTTGTCGAGAATTAACCAGTGTTACTGTAGTTAGCATCACCTGGCATTGTGTTAATTATGTGAAACATGCACAATGAGGAGCTATTTGATAAGAATGAAAGCATTGAAATGAAGGAAAAACAATGCACAGAATAAAAGACCAGAGGCAGTAGTAGCTCTGTGCCTGGAATGCAAATTTTGTGATATTCTGTATTTAATATTAGAATAGTTTTGGGGCATATTTTTGTGGTTGCAGTTACTCTGGACAGAACTGGTAGTGCTGGATACAAACAATTTGGGACCTGGATTCTAATATCTTGTCACTCTTTATGATTATTGACTTAGTTTATTGTAAGAGTAGTACTAGCTTTTTAGGATCAACAAGCAGAGTAGCAATTCAAGGACACTTTTTTTCTATTATTTTCTACAAATCTTTAATCTGACTTCACACTTTACAGTGTAGGATTTGTTGAGTGGGACACAGATTCTGTGTTAAAAGTAATTACTAGTGCATGTCTGAAAAGCTTCAGCTTTTTAAATGCTGACCCTGTTTTGCTGCGGATTTCTTTCTCAAATCTGCAGTGTTCTGCATTGAGACAGTACATTATTTTGATAGGTAACTTTTACATTTTACTTCCCCAAGAAGGTCTGAAATTAGTGGTGGAGTTTTTTTAAGTTGTTGCTTTCTGTCTGAGGAAGGTACATATTTATAAATTCCTTGCAGCAGGATCCCTTTTTGCTGTACTTTGAAATAGCATATCTTTGCCACAGTTGGAAGATATTCCTTCACACTACTGCTAAATGCAGTGCTTGATTTTAGTCTGGCACTTTCATATGTCCTCAGTACCGCTGTATTAACCTGTTAAATGATACGCCTTGTAATTCTCCAGTGCGTTCTTTACATAGTGAATTTAATACAGTGCTAATGCTCTGTAGAAAAAGCTGTGGAAGTGCTGTGGAAGATTGGATTCTGTGTAGCTTTGCCCCTCCTATTCACAAGTAACAAACACCTATATTCTTTATTTTTAATATGTTGTCTGCTAAAATTGCATGTTGCCTCTCCTTCAGCGATGCAAGCTGCATAGCTGGCTGCAGCTACGCCCGAGTTGATGTGCAACACAGGAATCACAGAACTGATATGGGGTTGGAAGGGACCTCTGGAGACCGTCTACTCCCATACCCCTAATCGTCTTTGTGGTCCTCTGCTGTATCTGCTCCAGCAGTTCCCTGTCCTAAAACTGGGGAGCTTGGAACTGGAGACAGTACTCCAGATGGGGCCTCACCAGGGCAGAGCAGAGGGGCAGGATAACTTCCCTCGATCTGCTGGTCACACTCTTTTTGATGCAGCCCAGGATGCCATTGGCTTTCTTGGCCACAAGGGCACATTGCTGGCTCACTGTCATCCTGTTGTCCACCAAGACTCCCAGGTTTGTTTTTTCTCAGAGCTTGTCTCCAGCAGGTCAGCCCCCAACCTATGCTGGTGCAGGGGGTTATTCCTCCCCAGGTGCAGCACCTACACTTGCCCTTGTTGAATTTCATCAGGTTCCTCTCTGCCCAGCTCTCCAGCCTGTCCAAGTCTCAATGGAGGCAGCACAACCTTTTGGTGTGACAGGCACCCCTCCTAGTTTTGTGTCATCTGCAAACTTGCTGAGGGGACATTCCATTCCTTTATCCATGTTGTCGATGAATATATTGAATGTCCATGAACCCGTGTCCATTGCCAGCGCAGCGCCGCTTTGGGAACAGGTCTGCAGTCAGCAGGGTGGTATGCTGGTCCATTGTTCAGATGCACAGTCCCCAAACCAAGAGGACATCAAGATGTGGTGTCCTGTGGTACCCGAGGCTGCCCTTGTCCATTCGCAATGGCTGTGGAAGCAAGTCAGGCATAAGTCCACTGTGAATGCTGTCATGAGGATGGAGAAGCTGGACAGCTTGCGAGGGAAAGCAGAGTGCTGGGTGGCTGCACTCCTGTGGCACTGCTGCCTGGTGTACGTATAGTTGTTTTTTAAACCTATTAGAAGATTAAGGTTTGTAAAACCAGAATCTGCAAGCCAGTTATTAGACTGAATTCTCATTTAGGTTTCAGAAGTTGTAAGGAACAAAAAGATGGTTGTAAAATGTTATATTGCTATGTTTAATAAATTGAAAAAGTTCATAGAAAGCTTGTTATCGAATATAACATACAAATTATTGTCAGGCTAAGCCTGGAAGCAGGCTTTTGCTGTGATGCTTTTTTAAACAGTGGTATTCTTCAAGTGGAAGGTGCTGCTCAACTTTCACATGAAATGCATCCAATCCTGCAGTGTTCCCTGGTGGTAAAAGTATGCCCTGCTTATTACAGAACATAGCAGGGAGAGTAACTCTGTTGCTTTTCACACTCATTTAGTCTAAAAATTATGCTTTGTTTAAAGGAAGAAAATGATGCATTGAAACGTTCTACCATTTGCTTCTAATATTTCCCCCCCTCCCTTTGGCCTCCTGTCAATTTCATTGATTTAATTCTTAAATTAGACTTCTGAAAACTTTTGGAAATGCAAAATTAACCCTTTCTTTATCAGAATGAAACAGTCTTTGCAGTGAAGTAGGGATCTCGGTGTATTTTTTTTTCCTCTATTAATGCTGTTAAAGACAAGATTAACCTTTTAGGTGTGACAACTTAAAAGAGTAGCAGGCAATTGTGAATTAGGAGTGGAATTACATTTTTAAAAGAAAGTATTGTTGAATAAAGTCTGTTGGAATTCTGCCATACTGTTCTTAATATGATTTCTATTTATAAATTTTTAAAAGCTTTACTACAGAAGAGAAATATTTGAATTCTTTAATCTGAGACAGTTTAATGTACGTGGAGGTAAAATATTAGCAAAAGATGACACTACACATTGGTGGTAAGTTGAGGAGTAGAACCTAAGCACTGCTTACTGGGAAGCAGGCTGTCTTAACTCTGTTCTTTGTGAATAAATGGGAACAAGAATATTCGTATTGTGTGTTGTAACAGTTGACACTATCTGAACTATTCTTGTGCTGTCAGATACTCCAGAGTAATAAATAGGTACGCCTGAGACACAGCCAATACCTCCAAGTGAGAAATCCACACATTCTTTCATTGTCTTTAATTTTGTGCTGAAGCCATTGTGCAGGTCTAAAGTGTATTATTGCTGTTAGCTCCTGTGTGTTTTACTTTTGTAATACAAATGTGGCACACATAACGGGGTGGTGGGTGAGAGGATGAGTGGGTTTTGACAATGATATTGCTTATGGCATAGTTAAAAACAGTGTAAGTGAATCTTCAGATTTGCAGCTTAGTTTGCCTGTATTTAGTAAAATAAGGTTTTGCAGAAGTAGAGAATCTGGAGAAGTGATGGAAGAGGTAGACAGAGGATGGAGCTGAGCTAGTGCTCAAATTACCAGAGCGTGTTTCTTTCTCGAAGACCTGCTCTTACACTAGCCATTTGTTCCTGCATCTGTGTGGCAATCATGCACGGAGATGTTTTAGAGCTTCTTGTGGTGTAGGAGTTGTGGTGCCTTCTGACAGAAACGAACAACCCGGCATAATTTTAAGAGCATATTTAACTAAATACATAATCCTGTCTTTTAGTTCTTTGGGTCCCAAACATATTCATTGTTATTTGAATAACTTATATACACTCCTCAGGTTATCAAGGCTATAGAAAATATTTCTTATGGGGGACAATTCCCTATGTAGTAGGAGTCTTTCTGCATTATTGTTAGACTTACATTCTTAGTTTGGTAATTTTCATGTTTGCCAAGACCCTGTGGCCAGATTTGATGCTTACCATATGCCAGATATGTTCAGCTATCAGTGTGATCAGTTTTCCATTATTTCTGCTAGTAATTTTTTAAATCTCATTGTCTGATAGATAGCTTACTTGTTGAAAGCAAAATGCCTGTGTATGTTAGTTATTTTTTTCTTGATTAATTTTTTTAATGAGCTAATTCATTCCTTGTGCTCCATCAACACAGCAGGTCTGATTTATTAAATCACATCCATAATACCCATGACCTTGGAAAATTCATGAAAATTTCAAATACCCTCCGCTGCCAGTGTCACTGTCCCAATGGGATAAATGACAGGAAGCAGAGAGAAGTATGCTTACCTCATTAAGTGTTTTTTTTCTTCTTGGTGTTATATTTAGTTCAGAAAACTTCATTTGTATTTTGAGAAGCCAGGTTTTATAAATCAACGAGTGAACCTGAATTCTCTGTTTGGAACATTGGTTTTAATAATTAACATTTATATTAATTTCTAGACCACATGCTGGCCGTTTTGCAGAAATCAAAGAAATAGCGCTTCCTCAGAGCAACAATTACAATAAGCAAGATACAGAATCCCAGTATATTTGTGGAGGTGTTGTAATAGCTATCTGTTCAGAAATACTGCTTGACTTTGTTCTGAAAAGTACTTTTAAATTTGTGTTTAGAGAGAGTAAGCCCTTGTTTCACAAACGGTGAATACCAGGAAACAGGATAGGTAGTTAAAAGGAGAGATGAATAACGTGGCAGACAGTTAAATTCTGGTGACTTTATCAGTGCTTTTGCTGGAAGGATTTAAGTTATTTTAAAACACTTCAAGGAACTGTAAAACATGGAGGAAAGTCAGAGCATAATTTTTGTGCACAATGGAGATACCCAAATACAACTTCACTTCCCTGCAAAATCAGATGAAGAGTCCATTGAGCAGAATAATGGCGTGCACCACTGGCTCAAAAGAAAACAGTTGTCTCTTGTTTACCCCTTCGCTGTGACCTCAGATTTTCAGCTGCAATTAAGGAGTGTGTTCAAGTGATGTGCATTACTGGAGGACACATGCAGAGACTTTCTTTCCTTAGTTGAATCCTACAGCTTAACAATAAAGACTGCATAAAAGATTTTAGCATTACACTGATTCACATTTAATGTTTTAGTTGTTCTCGGTGTACAGGCGCCAAACTTTCTACACCTTGTTTTTCAGTTTGTTTGTTTTTTGTAGCAGTGGTAGTGTAAAAGGTTAAGGAACATTTTCACCTAGAACTGTATGTTTCTGACGAAGTCCCATGTTCCCATAGCAATTTTAGTAACCACACGCTGTTTTACTGGAAGAGTGACTTGAGGATATTGCTTGATCTCTCTCTACCTCCCATGGTAAACCTTCTGTTTGTTTTGTGAATTTAGTAGTCAGAGGTGCGTGATAAAACTTGCCATCTCTTACTTAATGACACTTCACAGCCAGCAAGGCTGCCAAACTGCTACACAACTTTCCTTTTTACTTCATCAAGCAACACAGAGGAACAGATCACAACAATTATTTTCTATCCTAATGTCTCATATTGACTGAAACATTTAAGTCTAAAAATAGATAAGTACCATAAAATAAAAGGTTTAAATGGAGGAAGGGACATCTTCACAGCTCCAAATGGGTCTAAAGAGAGGGAAAAGCATAGAAGGACCCAAGTCAAGAAAATTGAGCTTTTTCAAATGAGTGGAGCATGAGTTGGAGAGGGGGATAAAAGGTTAAGCTATATTTATTATTGTAAGTTATATTAGAAATAAAGTTTAGGTGGATTTTTCAGCAAAAGCGTGCTGGTGGAACAAACTGGAAAGAAGTGTTTCTGCTTTTTCTAGTGGCAACAGTTAAACTGTAGTGACATTTGAAGAATCTGTGTGCTGTTTTGCAGAGAACATTCCTGTCTCTGAAGTCCTGTAATAACTGGCTGACTGACCTGCATCTTTGATGCTTTAAGGGTAAGGGAGCAGTGGTCTGACACTCCTCCTCACATACTGAAATGACTTGCAATATAAATTGTTTTCTTGTGGTTATGGAGTTTGTGATTTCCCCTGTGTTTTCTGGTTTTCAAGAGTTGTAAATACAAAAAAGCAAACACATTTACTCAGTTCTCCCTGCCTTCCCTGCAACAAAACCAAAAATATAATAAATTGAATCCCACCCCTATTCATCTGTAATAGTGGTTTGGCACACGGTTGCTTATTAGTTAAATGGCTAGAGTCAATGTTTGTATTACCTTAGTTCAGGTTTTCCTTCTGCAAGCAGCAGATCAGGCAAAATTTCAAGAAAAGGAGGTGAAGGGTGGACAGGGAAAGAGAAAATGTGCTCTCTGTGCAGAACATTGTATCCGTAGAAAACGCTTCTGTGGCCTTGGAAGAAGTCTGCATGTAAGAATAGAACTTGATCTCCACAGCGCATGGTTGCAAATCTATAGTGCATGCAGGGGTTTGAAAAATGTGGGGTTTTTTGTTGTGAGTGTGTGTAGACCACAGTTCATGGCTAAAGACTGTGGTGGTGGTAACTGAGCTCGTGTCTTACTGAGAACTTACTCTTTTGCTTGTGAGTTCAGATTTCACTGGCAATTCAGTAATCATTGAGTTGATGTGCTTGCAGAAGAAAATTGCCTCTTCAACAGGCATATAATGTGAGCCCACAGGCTGTGGACAGCACTAGGGGTAGTGGCAGGGGGGAGGAAACCAGCAATCGTTAGTGCTATTTTTGCATTGCATTGAGGATAGATATTTATTCTCTGCTTTTACAAACTATGTCATGACATTTTCATTATTAATCTTGCTCTATAAGGAGAATAAGTTCTCAAGCCTTCTGCTTATACTTCTTCATTGGTCCTTTCCTTATTGCAAACAAATAGACCTTAGATACTTCTTAGTTTACATACTGATGGAGCATCCAGCCGGCTGCCCTCAGTGTAAAATGAGGAGCATACAGGTTATAACTATAATATTGCTAGAAAATGCTCCAAAACACACTTGAAAATTAGAGCTCTACAACTCTGATTGTTTCTGTCAGTAAGACAAAGCACAACAAAGGCAACAAAGGAAATCAGACTCTTACAGAAAAGTAATTGTGAATTATTGTCCTGTATTTACACTATTCTTTTATTTGTGTTTTGTTTGTTGGGGTGTGTGTGGGTTTTGTTGTTGTTGTTGTTGTTTTTTAATTGAATCTGTTTATCAGTTTAGATTTCAGTGATAATTTCTTTAGTTGTGTCAGGGTTGTCAGGTTCAGTTATCATTACATTTGTAAAGTAATGTTAACTTTGAAAATTTCGACATTTTCTTGTCTGAGATTTCCTCCTATCCATATTCTGGCTTCATAAATCTTGCCCTGAATGTCTGATGGTTTCAGCTTCCCTTTCCGACTCAGATCTGAGATACTGAAAATGCTAAATTGAAAATACCGAAATATTTGAATTGAAAATACTGAAGTTGGGCTTTGTGTAGTAAGCTGAACCACATTTCGATAAGCAATCTATTTCCCCAGTTCTACACTGAATTAATTTAAGAGGAAACCACTGCAAATTCCCCTTTGCTGTATTTTGAGAATTCTCTCAGTGTGGTTTCCAATCAGGATCCACAGAAATCACGTCAGTCAACAATTGGTTAATGTAATTAGTTAAGCAGATATAAATTCAACTTCTGCATTAACACTAATGAAACCCCAGAGAGGCTGGTTGTATTCTCCTCCTGCAACAAGAAAAAGAAGGACATTTTTTGTTGTGAATTTGGAGAAACTATTGAGTGGGTGCAAAAAAATCATTAGTGTTACCTTAATGATAAAAACATTGTTGATGCTGACTCCTTGTTTGGGGCAAATTCCATAAAGCATGTAGGCATGTCTGTACCGTGTGTGCTGACCCGGCGTTAATTTGGAGTGCTCGTGCAGCATCCTGGTGCTGCAGTGGATACAGTGGACAAATGACAGTGCAGGGCAAAAGGGAGCAAGACTTTTTTAACAGAAGATGACCCATGAGGATTCTCATGTTAAAAAGCTGGATGACATTTGCATAATGTGTGACTTAATACAATACCTTCGTTTTTTGGAGCTGCCAAATATGTTTTTAAGAAAACTTAAAAAACCCAACAAACCAGTACCAAACCCACCACCAAACTTCTGAACTATTTTTATTTCCTTGCTTCAGGAGGTAAAAAAAAAAAAAAAAAAAAAAATCAGTTACTCCCACTTCTGCACTAGGAAAGGAACTTATTTAACCAAGTATTTGGGGAGTGCTCCTTTAAAAGATGCGCCGTACAATCTGCTAATTGACTTGAGATATCAGATTGAAAATGTTAAGCTTTTTAAATAGGACTTTTATTATCTCCCATTATCTTGTTTCTTAATTAAACTCTAAGCCAGGGGTTGTTTTAATTACCACTGGGGGTTTTAAAAAAAAAAACAAAAAGCCTAAGCTGGTACCTTCTTAACATTGCAGTGGTAACTCACAGATCTGGTAGCACCAAGGCCAAGTTGTAGAACAGCATTCGTTATTGAAAGCCAACATTTTAGGTCATAAGGCATTATAAACACTCAGCCACTTTCATTATAAACTTCAAATGTAGCAGTTGTGCATGTTTTAGAAATGTCTTGGCTTTAATTAGCTCTGCTTGTATGTAGGAGGAAAGAATTGTAAGGTAAGAGAAGCAAGTATAAAATTGGTTCCTTATGATTGCCAAATTTTACTGTGAGTACTAAAACTTGCTTTCCTGTAAACTTGCAGAATAAAATAATCCTGAAGCAAAGCTTAAAAATGAAGGCAAAATGTTTGTCTTCATATTCAGCTATGATCTACTTAGTCTCTCCTAGGAATTTGTTATGCTGAGTTTGATGTCCTTCATGTTTCTACAAGATATAAATAAGTTTTCTTTCACGATTTGCTGGAATATTGGAGCGTGGAAGCACTTTTTTCAAAAAAAAAAGAGCAACCACCCCCCCGAAGAATACTTGAATGCTGAGGGCTGAGGTACTGTTTGCATATGTGACCTTTTATTTCCATTTGGGTTTGGAGGCATTTCCAAAGAGCATCACCACAACAGAGAACACTTTGCCCTAATTTGAGATTTGTGTGGAGCAAGTTTACCTATCTGTGCTTGCACCATACAACTCCATGTGAGTGGATGTGCTTTCGGAGACCAAGGCAGCACTGTATTAAGTGCTTGTAGTGCAGCAGCCTTCAGTTTTTTTAACATGAATTTTTCTATTTGCCTTTTTCTCAAGGTTTCATGTGAGTATCGTAGGTTTCATTGCTTCTAAAGAGGAGTGAGCTCTTTCTGAACCGAGACCTAAGTGCCTCTTCTTGTCGTCCAAAAGGACAGCCTTCACCATGGTTACCAGATAGAAATACGAGAACTTGTGTGCTTGTTTGCAGCATTTCTTTTGAATGCTGACATCCACATTGTGTTAGTGGATTACTCATAAAGAGTAATTATTTGTTGGAAAATACTGAATCTTTTCTTGTATGAAGAGAATGGTGGTTTAAAAAAATTATAAAATTCAAGTCAGGATTTATTCCAGCTTTTAAAAAATTGAAGCTTTCAGATCACAGATTCTGTTTGCACGTTATCTCTGATTTGCTTAAAGAAAGAAAGAGGTTATTAGACTGTGATTATAAAGCATGTTAATAAATGTTTGATGATTTGAGCATCGTGCGATGTCTGGAAGTTGGATAAAATACTTACTGAAACATAACTGCAGAGCTGCTCAAACTTTCTTTTGTGCAAGTCCACCACAGGTTGCTATAAGTATTTTATTTTTATTTACCTTTTGAAGTGATCGTATTTTAACGTGCAAATAATCTACTCATGAAAATCTGAAAAATCACTGTGATAACGTAGTGTTTTAAAAAGAACTACGTTTCAGTTTTGAAAAAATAACCCGCCACCCCTCTCATCGAAAAAAAAAAAAAAAAAGAAAAATCACTCAGCATTAACATTTTTTTAAAAAAGTGAAAACAAAAGCTAAAAAAAGGCACATGTTTGTCTCAGTGAAATGGCACATGTAACCTTTGTAATCAAACAAGCATCCATGCTGGATGGTCTGCGTTTTTTTACTTATTAGTTTCTTCTGCTTTCTTGTATTTTGTGTTTAATTAGATGTGATCCTGTGAAGTGTAAAACTGTGTTTTAGGTCTAAGGGAGATCTTCGATACTGTGTGTTTGAACCACTCATGGGGAATACTGAACAATACATAAAGAAAGCTACAAGTACAACCTGCTCACTTCAGTGCAGCTAATTATTTGCAGATACAAGGGGCAATTTTAGTCTGGGGAACTCATGTTTGCACTTGTACCTTTGAGCAGCAGAGAACTGTTCTGTTTCATTAATGCCTGTTTCAGTCAGGCATTTGTTCTCCTTGTCTGAGTCGTTACTGTCACTACCTTACAGGTGGTAAAGCAGTAGAAAATTATCATCTAGAGCCACTAAGTATAGGAAGGAGAGAATGGTGCATTTAAAATGCTCTTGTTTAAAATATGTTCAGCACAATTAAAAGTTGGTTTCTAATCAAAGTGTAAGGCTTCAGCGCACAGAAAATAAAACTGCCTCCAGAAAAAAAGGCAGTATGTGAAGCAAAGCCACTTCCAGGCAGGTTTATCAACATACCTAAGCTTCTTATCTCGGTGTCCACCTTTCACAAATGTCTACAGTTGTGGCCTACTTTACTTCTTCCAATTACTTAAATGCCTGGAAGCATTGGCTGCTATATGAAAAAAAATTATTCTCCCACAGTGTGCCCAGCTGAAATGCAGTTATAGGTTCATCAGCTTTTTCCTGTTGTAGCATCTTCTACAGTATTTCAACTTAATTAGTTTCAGAACTCTGTTTAGAAGAACACAGCTATATTTCATGTCCATTGAAGCTTTTACATTGCTTTGAAGTTTTCACAGTGTCTAAAGGGTTGGAAAGGAAGCACTTAATGAAGTTTTGCAACCAAAAAAAAAACCTAAAATACTCTATAAGCTCAATAATGACACGAGAAAGGGTGTTTCTGTTGGTTTTTTCAGTTTCATGTGTGATTTGTTTATGATTACACCTTTGACTTCCACAACACTCTTTATCAACAGTGTTGATACTCATATTCAGCAAGAATATCCAGTGTTCAATACAACACTGATTTCAATTTCAGTTCTATAATGTTCTTATTATGCATCTTATTCTAGCTCAGCTTCCTATTAATGATGTATTTGTTGGAATTTGATTCCATATTATGTTTGTGTAGGAAACTCACTGGCAGCTTTAAGGTACTTCTGGGTTTAGGATTTTTTGTTTGTTTGTTTTGGGGGCTTTTTTTGTGCTTGGGTTGGTTTTCTTCATCTAAGAAAGAGCTTGGTGCTCCTAGCCAAATTTCTTGACTTCCAAGTTGAATTTCATATTAAGGTGTAGGAAAGAAAGGTCATTATAGTATTTATGTTTTCAAAAGAAATTATTTTATGAGGGGAGCCTTTCCTGATAGCATCTGGAAAGCAGGGGGTATTAAATGTATTTGGTTTGTATGGACTGCATTGTGCAATATACCTTTGAGCTGAGGTGTTTGTTGCCAAACAACTGTCATCTCCATCAGGGGTTATTGTTTAGGATTACTGGTCTGAATGCTCTTTGCAACACGCTTTTGATCTCCATTCTCTGCTCTCTCAAAAGTGTTCCACAAGTCTTTACATCAGAGGGATGGTCTTAGTCTGTTGTGGTAGGATGCGTCATGTGTCCAGTCAGCAGCCTCATCCCAGTGAGGTTGCTTTACTGGTGCTTCCTGCAGTTCAGGTGATGCCTTGGAGGCTTCCACTGTGCTTTGAGCCAGTGCTGTTTGCAGCCGTTTTCCTGCTTCTGGGATGAGTATTCTTCCTTTTATATTCCATCTTGAGAAGGAGGAGTGTTACAAAGGCAAAACAGTGTTAATGTATGTTTTACTTCAGGCTAAATATTGAACAGTGATCTTCATAGGAATTGAGACTTGAGCTTTACCACAGGTAGTCATCTTGATCTTGCAGTAAAAGGATTTTTCATAATTTTTTCTGATCGTGTGGTGTGCTGAAGTTACTGAAAGGATGCACTTGGCTGTGCAATTTGACTGCTTGTGACAAACTCCAATTATATCTGTGTCATAGCTTCATCTGAAAGTAAGTAATATATTGTACTTGATCGGAGTGTGAAGTGGTATACATAATGTGGTACGTGATCAGGGACCTACGGGAAGGCATGGAGACTTGAAAACTACTGCAGACAGTTTCTCACAGCTTATTGCTCGTGTGCTTCAACTCTGGGTTTTGAACAGAACAAATTACATCTAGGAAAGAGAGCAGAAAAGACAATCTGTTGGAAGGCTGTCATCCTGGGATTGCAGATACATATTTTTAGGGAACTAGTCTGAGATTGTGCTTTACATAGACACCAGTAGTTGGTGGATATTAACAACTTCAACATTGTCAACAGATACTGTGATCAGATAAAGCTGTTCTGTGTTGCGTTGCACAGTTCTCACACCTCTGAGAAATGGAGGCACATGGAAGAAACTGTCAGAGGGTTGAGCTCACTTCTGATGCTCTGCAGATCCATACTGTGATTTAAGTCATTGTAAAAGCCTAGTTGGATTTCCACAGGGCAGAGCATCCAGATGGCCTATGTCTTTAACCTTGAAATTCTTCTTCTGTAAATGCTATTTTTTTAAAAATGTGCTTTCTTGTAGTATATTTGCATTTTCCGTCAAAAAATACCTGTTGTTTTCTTGGGACTTAAGGAAAGACCTACACAAAAAAATATTAGATTTACAATGTCACATTTGATTTAGAAGTTTGCTGTATTATTGGAGCCATTTTCCTCAATCTCCTTTTTTAAAAAGGATGTGCCATTAAAATAAAAACTCTTTCCTTGAACTGTTTCAAAATTAATGAGCAAACCCTACATCGGGAAAATTACATACTGTCTTTTTGTGACTCTTAGACCAACAAGAATGTCTTCCCTGGGTCAGCAGTAGGAGGAAAAATTACAGTGAAACAGAAAATCAGTGGTGTTACTGTAGCAATTTTTAGGAAAAACATATTCATTTAAATTATCGGTATATATTTTTAATTCGTTGTCACAGAATCCTTCATAATGTTAATTAGTGAGTCAAGTAAATTCAGCAATCATACGATTCTTGTTAGATGAGTGATTTTTTTAGAGAACCACTGAAAATATTGGTGCCTACTGAGATTATTGTATAATTCCAAAGAATCATAGAATAGTTTGGGTTGGAAGGGACCTTTAAAGGCCATGTAGTCTAACTCCTTCAGGGACATCTTCAGCTAGATCAGGTTGCTCAGACCCTTGTCCAGCCTGACCTTGAATGTTTCCAGGCTAGAAGACTAAATATGTTTAAGCAGAGAATGTTATTTAGTCTGCAAGGACGAATCACACAGTGAAAGGTCATTGCCAAAAACAGTGTAATATGCCAGTTACAGGTAAAGGGCTGCATGCCCGCAGAGTTGAAAAGGAATCCAGCACGTATGCTGCTCAGTCTAATTATAACATTACAGATGGCCATTACGTAAGAAATGCCTCTGAATCAATATCGTCCATGCAGAGAGACTTCTAAGTATACCTGATCCTGAAAGAGCAGCAGCTCGCTGTTTCTCTCCAGGAATGTAGCTCCTGAAGCAGCAAGGTGCACTTTCCTTTCCAAGTTACCTTCTCTTACATCAACTCAGTATTTACAGTTGATTTTGTCTCCCTGATCATTGTGCTACTCTTCTTAGTATGTTCTTCTGTTTTTACTGTATGCATGCATCAGGCTGGACTGCATATTAGATGGAGACAGTTACATTTGATTAAAAATGAATGACGTGTTAGCTGCTTAAGATCTTTTCATTAGATGTAAGAGTACAGTGATGCAGAGGTTGAATTTAGCTGAGAGGGAATAAATCTACCTAGCAAAGGGAATAACATACAGAGGCCGTAACTGCCCAAGCCAAATTTGGCTTCAAATGCCTATGAAAACTGGCACTGACTTCTCAATAACAGCAGTAATTAGGATCGGTGCATTAGCACAGTATCTGCAAGTGCAAGCTCTAGCAAAGTGGAAGGAATAGTACTTCCTGACTGTTCGTATGATCAATACAACAGTGGTGAACTTGGGGAAAGAAATTAAGCAATTTTAGTGAAGTTTAGCACTAACACAGGATTGGACATGAAATGTATCTATCCGGTTTCCTACTGAATGAAAATACCTCCCTGTCCCTAAGGTAAAGAGCTCATCACCTTCCTGCCATCAAGAGTACCTAAAGGGGAGGCTTGTAGTTGTATTTTTAACCAAGTGTGCGCTTCTGTGTTTAGAGATGCCCAAATTCTATTACCATCCACTTTTAAAATAGAAAAACGCATGCAATCTTGACCTCCGAATTTGCAGACAGGTTTAAGTGTTGCAGTCCTCCACCAGTGTCTCCCCAGTTTTAGGATACGTGTGTTTTCTTGTAGCTGACTGGGTAAGAGTTGTGGAGGATCTGAACACCAGGGATAAGGGATGTGCCTACACATCTGCTTTGCTGGGTGCACATTCATAATCTAGGCAGATTTATGTAAATACCCGGTGTGCCTGATGCGGGGGGTCATTGCTGAGGAAAGCCATTGCTAGTCTGCTCTGGGTTTCTGGCTGTGGAACTTTCAAAAGCATATGGTTTTTTACAGCACAATACCCTTCCATAGTATAATGTGCAAGTTTTGGGTCAAACAAGCGGTGTTTTGACAGTGTCTCCGTGTTTCAAAATAATAGTTGCTCTGCAGGACTGCTAAAACTGTAGGTTTATTTAAGTATTACAGGTGTAGTATATAGACTAGATTGGAAAGATTTAGATGAGGTGGATCGCAACAGTGCACATCAAGCTATTGTCTGGTCTCTAGTTGTTCAGGTGCATGATCTTAGCTGGTTCTAATTACTGGTGAAAAGTTACTAAGCAGATTGAAGAGAACCCTCTTCAGGTGTAATTACTTTTAAGCACCCCTATTTATTGATTTATGTTGAAATGGGAACCTTGTTTTTAAAATGCATTAGCTTTTTAACATTTAAATACTAAATTGGTATGGTACTGCTTCTGTGTTTGTGTTTAATGACATGTTACATGACAATGTTTCTTTAAAGATTGAAAAATTCATGTAAATTGCCCAGGATGCTGGAAGCTTCTTACATTAAATAGTATGGTTAGAGTGGTTGATTAGTTGATTTAGTTTGTTCTACGATGCGGCATGGAACAGATGTTTATTACCAGCTTTCTGTGGGATTACAATATAAGGATGGAAAGAAAAAGCTAGAATTGGCAGACCGATTAATTATGCAGAACAGCATGAACTGTGAAGTTGCTCTCTGGTGCTGCTGTATTGGCATGTATTGCAGACATTAAAAATACTCGGGGGTTTTGTTTAAGGGGAGAGCCTGACAAAACTGCTTCTGCACCTTTAGGTAGACTAGTGGTTATGTCAGAAGAGGTGAGTGTTTTAGCCTTGGGGCTAGAGTCCCTGAGCTGAGGAATACCTCAGAGTGAGGGGATTTTATGGGGAAGTGCATGCACATAGCTTTGTGCTTCTGCAATATATATAGGGAAAGAGAAAGCATGGAAGAAATGACAGTCTAAACAGTGACTGCTGAGCTTGGAATACGGGTAAGGCACAGGCCTGTGGATGAGAGGACTGCCGGGATCCTCTGGCCTTCAACAGCGGTAGTATTGTGTATAACTATACAAAAATGCCTCTTGCTTCTGTGAAGTTTCTTGCCTCTATTTCTGCAGGTAAAAGTATTGTTTTCAGAATATTGTTCACCTGATGACAAGAACTTCAAGTTCCCAGCTCTGCTTGTTAATATCCACTTCTTGTGTGCCAGTACTGTCCATAGCTTCAGTTTTTCTCCTTCCCTATTCTTACCTCCCTGATTAGTTTATAGAGAGCACTCTCATTGCCTCTCGGCCTTCATTTTACTAGGCTAATTAAAACAGGCTCTGTTAGTGTGCTCTGTACTGTCCTCTCCTGTCTTCCCAGGTTATTCTCATAGCTTTTCTCTACACATATTTCTGGTAAAATCATGGAGTTTTTTAAGATAGGTGACCAGAAGTGTTCAGAGAGTTCCAGTTGAGATCTTACCAGTTCCTTATAAAATGGCTTTAATCCATCCCTGTTGCTACTGAAAATTCCTCCCTTGATACATCTTGATTGCATTTGTGGGGGTTTTTTTACAGCTATATCTTTCTGACAGTTTATATTCATCCTGATTGATTAATACATCCAAGTCATTCTCCTCCTCTGTTATTTCTCGCTGATGATCCTCTAGCTTACAGTAGAAATTCTTCCTGTTCCCAGTGTGCTTGACCTTGACTTTGTGCTATTGCATTTTGTCTTTACTATAGCTTTGGTCCTCCAAGGCTGTTCTTGCAATATGGTGTTCTGATCTTCCTCTGCATTGATAGCAGTTCC
The DNA here is from genome assembly GCA_013400375.1 of Thinocorus orbignyianus. Classification (NCBI taxonomy): domain Eukaryota; kingdom Metazoa; phylum Chordata; class Aves; order Ciconiiformes; family Thinocoridae; genus Thinocorus; species Thinocorus orbignyianus. The sequence goes on from VXBW01004386.1 coordinate 56,315, forward strand.
AATTTTATGGTTTTTTTTTTTACTGACATCAAGTGTCATTATTGTTGTTCAATATTTTTGTTCCATTTTTACTGTAAGGTCAGTTTTCAGACTGGTTTGCAAGGAACTCCGCTCTTAATCTTACTCTAGTCTAATAGCTTCCTTCCATGTTGTAGCATCACTTTTTCTTAGTAAAGCACTTGCTGCTTTGCATTTAATTTGTCTTTTTCTGTCTTAATTGCAACCGTACATGAAGTTTGGTGTTGCAGGACTTACTGCAGTACTGATTTTTAAGACATTCATTTCAATGATCTAAAATTTTAGTTATTTCCACAACAGGAGGTTAACCTGGGCTATCTGCTTCTGGATGTGACTATATCTAAGGCCAGCCTTTTTTGTTTGGGTAAGAATCTGTTTGTTATAACATGACTTGACGAAATTGCCAGATGAAGAAAATTAGGTTCTTCAGTATCAAAAGAACAGTTTCTCTGAATTTCTTAGGAATTTTCCTGGATGTGCAATATGCTTTTTATAGGCTTGTCTAGGCCTTTTTGTAAGTCTTTTCTTTATAAGACTGTCTAGGCCTTTTAATTCTCAAAAATTTATTAGGCAAGTTATTGGGAACCCTGGTGATACTTCATCTTTGGATTATAAAAATTAGACTCAGATCTGCATCAAGTTCTGCTGCTGCCTGCTATCAGAAAGGCAGAGGATTTTATGAAAGTTGTTGTGAGATACTGAGTTTTTCTTTTTATCATGAGCAAGAACACCAAAGGTACTGCAAAGCTATCCAGTGGTATTCCTTTAATGGGCTAGCCATGAGATTACAGAACACCTTAATGAAATACAATATTCAAGCCTGTTTTTTCTTGCACAGAAACATACTCTAGACATCTGCTGAAAAAGGTCTGTAGTGGTGTGTGCCTTCCTTAACCAACATGACTGTTAGACATAAATCCTACCTGTGTCAATCTTGCTAGCCTTCATCTTGATAGAACCTGACTGTCTCCTTTGTATTTAAAAATAGAAATGACAATCTCTCTCCCTCCGCCTTTTTAGCTTGATTAGTTCATAGTTGAAAGTGTGAGACACTTAAGGGAAAAGCTAAATTGAAGGGTTGAGGCTCCCTTCTGAATGTGGTTAAGATCCATTGTTCTTCCAGGAGCGATCACTGCCGTCTTTTGTCAAAGTCATGTGAAAGTCTTTGTTTCATTGCTTTTTATTGTTTGTCGGTTTTGCTGGTGCAGGGGGGTGTAGCTGTTGTGGTGACAGAGCAGTGGGTAGCAGGGAGGGAAATGACCCCTCCAGCAGCTAGTGCTGGGTCCTGGGAGATGCTTAGGGTTGTGCTCAGAAGACAGCAAAGCTTACACCAGAGCGTGATGACCTCCCTGTTAGGTAGGCTTTCTAGGCTCCATTATATGTGAACTGGATTTTTGTTGATGTGCGTTTGTTTTTCACCATAATGATTTAAATAATTCAAGGGTGAAGGTCAGGCTTATGTGATATAGTACATTTCTTCTCTACCATGGGTAAGGATGAAGCAAAAGGTTGCTGGTTATAGATAGCCGAGTGATTTTTCTCCTGTTTCTATCTTAGTGTTTAGTGGCACTGACACCATTGACAACGCGTGACGCTAAGCAGCAGTGAAGAACCCTCTCTTTGCTTTGGAGAACAAAGGTGCATATATGGAACATATTTCAGTGGTTCCGATATAATTCATATTTTTTTCACTGAAGTAAATGTATTTCAGTGGTTATTCAACAGAAATTGGTGGGATAAGAGTTGTGCTAAGTAAGAAGACTCAAGATTTTGTTCAGGCTGAATATTTTTTAAGGCAGAAAGGAGTAGGACTACTTAGGGATGTGAAAGTACCTCTTCTTTCCATATCCTATACCTGTCTTATCCAAAGAAAACAAAGTGCATGCTTTGTCCTTTCTCATGATGCATCATTCTTATTTTTTAACACTGGAAAGAGCACTTCTATTTACTCTCTGTCTGGCTCTAGTCAAGCTTACTGTAATTTCTTTACTTGATGTAATTAATGGTTTTTTTATGATTCCATTTTATTATTTTTTTTTTGTGGAGGAAGATTGCTGTGATTTCATATGACAGTATTAGTAGCAGTTTATGACCAAAGAGAAGAAACAGATAATCTGTTGATAAATTTACACATAAACCTCATTAATATTTTTTAATTCTCTGTATTGCAAAAAAGGCAATGCAATTACTTTGGGTATTTTTTAGTAGCTAAAGCTATTAAAAAAGATGCATTTTCACCTTGATACTGTCAGGGGGCTGTAAATGCCATATGGTGAGCCCAAGGTCTTTGTGGAGCTTGGGAGCATAGAGAGAAGCGTTTAAAAACACAGCAGTTCAGAGATTGAAATACTAAAAAAAATATGTGTATTTATCACTCCAGGCTATGTATATAAATACAATCTATGTTCCTCCTCTCCCTCAAGCAAATTCGCTGTATTCTTGTGGCATCAGAGGGTCTTTAAGTAGCTGTATATCCCTTCGCTTCTGAATTGAGAATTCTTCTGCTCGAGGCAGGCTGTGATGCTTCAGCACTATGATGGTAACTGTGAAATACAGCCCAAAGAGGGAGACGATAAAGAAGAGAACTTGTACATTTTCTCATAGGAGATGGGACCCAGAGCACAATAGGGAATACATTACAGTGATACCAGACAAACTTCTGGGGCATTCAAGCTCAATTTAACCTCCACTAGAAACCCTGCTTTTGTGAAGATACTCCCAAGTGTAGCAGGGAGTGAGCCTGGCCAACCATATCTCCAGACAAGCTTGTTCTAGGCGCTGGAATTGAATGTTAATAGATTAATTTGGAAATCTACTCAACCTTAAATTTCATTTAATAGAAAAATTGCAGAACTATAATTTGACTTAGACTGAAAATATTTATTTTTATAAACTTCTGCAGATGCTGCACCTTAATAACTTTCTCAAAGTGGTGTATCTAAGCCTTGCATTTCTGGGTTTCAAACTGTCATCGATACTTAAGTAATAATGCTGTCCTGCATTACAGAAATTGCCCCTGAGTTGTCAGAAAAATGAGATTCAAAAAAAGAGTTTCTTGCAGCCGTATTCTCAGTGAGTTGTCTCTGTGTGTTATAGGCAAAGAGAGCCTTTGCTTTAGTAGTTCAGAAGCACTGGAAGTTGATGCACAAAGCCGTAAATATTGTGTTCTTTTTTGGTTGGGTTGGGTTTTTTTGTTGTTGTTTGTTTATTTTGGGTTTGGGATTTTTTTTTTTTATGGTGAGAAATTTGATGTCTGTATCTGGTTTGTATCTATATTTTTTCCCCACCTGAAAAGCCAGTAATTACATTAGGCCTAGTCATCCAAAGATGTCTTTCATTATTTTCAAGAGATTATTTTCTTTTTTGTTGTGATGTGTTTGAAGGCAATATTTGTTTACAGTGAGAAACAGAAGTGACTGTAAATCCCTTTTTAATACAGTAGTGTTTTGAATCCTGACAAGTTACACCCAGATCATAATATGAAACCTGAGAGGATTGTGGGTAATGAAGTAGAAAAGCTCAGGAGTGAAGAAGTTGGGTGCATAGAAGATAAGGCTGTCTCAAAAGTAGGAAGGAAATGGATGTGGTAGAACTGCAAGAAGATTCATGTCTCATCAAACACCACGTGCTTTGGAAGGACCCAACTTAATGGGTAGCTTGCTTAATTCAGGGGGTCTGGACATCAAAGAAATTTGTCAGGTATTTTAATTCTACTGAAAGCTTGAGAAAGCAACTTCCTAGTTACTGCTCTGAGAAATTTCTGTGGTAACTCAGAAGAGAGGGCTGGTTGTGTTTTTCTGTGAGATGAGGGGTGGTCAGAAAACCTAGGTGCTATCATTCTTTGTGTAGCTAGGCAGGATTGACTTTTGTTTCTGTCTAATCCTAGACAGATAACAGAGCATAGCATTTAAAGCATTCACATCATAACTATATTCATAAAACCCACCAAAAAATATGTACAGTGTGTACTCACAGTTTTATTCCTCATCTGGCATGTCCCAGGATCAGTACTGTCCTTGATCTTGATTTTCTGTCATCCTTGTAGTTGATATGTAGTATATTCTTCATATAAATATTTGGTAAGGAGAAATTCATTTCAGTGAAATTGCTGAAATACAGCATTTAAATTTTGGGGACTTGCAAATAAGTTATAATTGTACATTTCTATGGTTTTGACTTAATCTAAGTTTAATTTACTGTAAATATAACATGCAGATAAAAGAATTCTCCCCTTAAACAAAAGAATTTTTGACTTAAACAAAAGAGTTAATAAGAATCAGTCTAACAGCAATGTATTCATTTTTAGATAATTATTATAGGTATACTTTGTGTAGGCATTCTGGGCTGACCATATGTCTCAAGCATTCATTAGCGCTTTAGATATTTAAACACTTGGTACTTGTAGACACTGTTAAACATTCCTGTATAAACATCCTCCTTGTAAACGTAGATGGAAAAAAAAAGACTAGCTTCCAAGTTACTCACTAAATTATTGAAATTAATCTAGTTATGTGTTACTTGCTGATCTTGCAATGTCCTGTGAAGTTCGTGTCATGATTACTGTCTGCTGTTGGGTTGCTGTTGCTAGCAGTGATGTAATTTCATCTTTCTGTTATGGAATCAGGTGCAACTACTTATTTTAATTGAGTTTGTTGCTTGGTGTAGTTGAAAAGAGCTCCTAGTTTGATTGCAGGGAAGTACCTACGTTTTAGGTTTAATTTTAATTCACTCATTTGAAGGTTCACGTTTTAGTTGCTTGAGGCCTGAGTTATCCCGAGTCAAATTACACTGCTGTGGTATGTTTTTTTCGTGCAGCAATTAGAAATTAATTTCTTCTTACCCGTGAGTTGCAGAAGCCAGAGGTACTGCTGCAGTCTTAAGTTTCCTTGCTATCGTCTTTTGACAAATAGTATTTGTCTACTGAAGTATTCCTTTTAAAAAAATCTACCTGAATGGTTTGGTTTAAACCTTCAAGACTTTAAAACTACTTCCAACTTCTAAACGTTGTCTCTGTGTTATTAATGAGCAAGACAAATATCTTTATGCATTGCCAGTATGTGAGATTGGAAGAAGATAAACAATTTTTTTATGGCTGAATTCTGAATATAAAAATATAGATTAATTATCCTTGGGAGAGTACCAGCAGCTTTTTGTTGTTAATTGCATCTCTAGATATGTAGCTATACAGTCAAAACAGAGTCTAGGTTCAAGGATAATAGACTGGCCTAAGAAGATGTGACTAGCCTCAAGGTGAAAGAGACTTATAATTTTAAATGAATGAATGTAAACTAATTTGTCCTGTAGTTTGTGGTGTCATCTGTGACATTTGTTACAAACAGCACTATCTGTATTTTATTGTAAAATGTTAGCAAATGTTTCAATAGCCTGATTGCTGATGTGTAGGCTTCCCTGGTACCACTATTTTTTTTTTCTTATTTTTTTTGGTTCAGAATAATAGACTTTTGTTTTGTAGTACTGAATTTCTTTACTCCCTTACCCTCATCCCCAATAAAAATGGACACAGAAGAAGTAAAAGTTAGTTTTTATAATCCAGGTTCATCACTATTTGCAGGCTAACAGGAACCAGACATTACACTGGGGCAAAATCACTTATGAAACTCAAGCTACTTTTTCACTGTGATAATTTGATCTTTTGTAAATGTCAGCAAGACAAATGAGAAATAAAATGCCACATGCAAGATGCACATATATGAGAAACTGGTGTAGGTAACAGTGACTGCAGTATTTTCTCCAGTGCTCAACTCTGAGAGTCAATACACTCATTTGAAGGAAGATTCAGCTGTCATTTCAATGCATATCTAATTGTGGATTGATGGGAGAGCAGTCTGCAGAATTGATGCATGTTTAATAAATGATCCTGAATTAATTACTCGTATAGCATTATTGAACTTGAAGCTATAGATTGAAGCATAGAAACTAGAGGATGTGTCTGCTTACAACTGTCATCATCCTACATTCTTTGACTACAGGACAATGTGCTGTTTTTTCATAACATTTGTCTCTTTTATTGTAGAGGCTGTATAATGAGCAAGACTGAAGGTAGCAGGAAGAGAAATAACAGTCTTGTGACAAAGAAATTCAGATGGTCCTTGAGAATTCTTTGAAAAAGCTGAATTTGAAAGCAAAGTCTGGGGCAGACACTTGCATGGAAAAATTTAGCCCAAGTACTGCTGTTCGTTTTGGCAGTATTGCCATGAAGTGATGCAGAGTATATGGAGACATGAGGTACAGATAGCTTTAATTTATATTATGTAGTCTTATAGGATATTGATTTGTTTATTTCAAAGGTCAGTAGATCTACAGCAATTTTTAACAAATCACTAATACCTTGGAAGATTATTCTAAGTTGTATGTAAGACCTTAAATTTTAATTAGAAAGAATGTGTGTTACATTCCTCTTGAGTTTACAGTATTGTCTAAGTATATGTCACTCTGACCATTCTGTGTTAGCTAACTATGTTACAGTATCTGAATACATATACTATAAGGATTTTATTTGTATAGATGGCACTAACTGGTTACTCAGAGCTTCCAAAAATCAAACTACCTTCTCTCTCTCTCTCTCACTAAATATATGTATTCAGAATTTTAACTACAACTCACTCTTTTTGGAAAACTTTTAATATGTTTTTTTTGTTTACACCTTTCTCAAAATTAACCCATAAAATAAAATCTGCAAGCTAACAATGAACATCATATCTAGGCAGTAAATACATCTATAAAACCACCAAACCCTGGGGTGAAACAGGGAAATATGAGAAATGACATCAGCGTTCTCTGTTCTCAGTGCAAACCCCAGCAAGCATCCTTCCCCTAACTGTTACTCATTTGGACCTTGTATACATGGAAGTTCTGGAAGAACTTATTGGATACTTCTCAAAGTTTTACTGTAATTTGACTAAATATGCAGCTTAGAGAAGCTGTTACTTGTCGGAGACAATGCATCATGTTCTGCTGAGATTTCATGCTCTGGAGTTAGTGACTAAATTTATGGCACTTCCAAACAGCTACAGAAATTTTCAGAAATATTTACATCCTCTTTTTACCACTTCAGACATTTATTTTTTTTTAAAAGCACAAGGCTGCTAATTTTAAGTTGCAGTCATGTTGTTTGTTTTATTTATTTATTTTTAGAATTACAGGATTTAAACCCAAAATCTAGTTGGAACATCTTTTGCTTTGTTTTTGTTTTTTTGGGTTTTGGGGGGGTTTGTTGTTGTTGTTGTTGTTGTTGTTGTTGTTTTTTGTTTTGTTTTTTTCTCACACAGAAAGAACGGCAAGCACTAATCAGAGTGTCAGGTTTTATAAATTGACATGGTAGAGAAGAGGCTTTAGTTTACAATGTGATTTGTGAGATGTGGGGGTTTAATGTGGTGGCTATGGAGTTTGCATTTTAAATACAACTCTAGAATAGATTTGAAGTTGATAGTGATGAAATATTGCCTGATTATTAAACCACTTCTTAATAGATACATACCTATAAATATAGTTGAGAAATTACAAAATTTGTTTATTTCATAACTATGGCATTATTCATTTTTATGACTTTTTGAAACAATAAATAACAGAAAGCTTATAGCTAAAGCAAGATCTTCCTCTAAAACTCTGCACATTTTAAGATAATTTAATCTTTGATCTTGTCCTCTTCACTCTCCTTGTTCACAATGTTTGTTTTGACTACAGCATTTGTTAAATTGTTTTAGAAAAAGACTACATTTAAAAAATAGCAAAAGTCTCTCCTTACAGAGTTGAAAACCCAAATAATTTATAGATGATACATTGAACAGAGCAGAAGTAGTGATATCATTGTAATCGTTACATTGGCATTTTCAGCTGCCCTGCCTTTTTCACTTTGAATTTCAGACCACTGCTTAGACTTAAATTTTATGACATTACTTATCATAATTTTGCAATTATACTTCATTTACGGAGATACGCAGAATATAGGTTGGCTAGCCAAACTCAATACATGTTTATACTGTCAGACAGAAAAAGCCCAGGCTTTCTCATCTATCTAATGAAACTTGTAGGGATGTCTGACTGCAGTGGTCTAACTGGTGTGATGGTACAGCTCTTATATGTCTAGGGGCACAGTTTGGGTGTTTTAATCATTTACAAAGACCAAATAAATCTCAAAATGGCAACAACTATATAATGGTACATAAAAGCATACATTACAGGAGAGAGAGAAAGGAAGATATAAGGGGACATGCCTAAGGTAGCAGAGTACTACAGGAAAGCAAAAAAATGAAGAGACAGTTTGGCCACAATACAGTTTGTATGGTAATTTTGTAGCAGTCCAAGCTATAGATTAAGTTTTTGGTCCCTAAGTTCTAACTGGTGCATTCTGTTGTGCTTGCAGTATGTTTGTCCTGAGTAGATGAACTGAACATAAAGTTTAGACTGCCTTCATTATTCCTTTGTAATCTGTTCTTTTAAAACTATGATTTTATTTTTTATTTTTTTCTTCTCATGGAATCATAGAATGGTTAGAGTTGGGAGGCACCTGAAAGGTCATCAAGTTCCAACCTCCCTGCCATGGGCAGGGACACCTCTCACTGGAGCAGGCTGCTCAAAGGAACTCCTTTGCTTAGGACAAGATGTTGTATATCAGAAAGATACAACACTTTCTGGACAAGTAATTTTGAAAGTGCAAGGCGGCTATTTTACTTTCACCCAGTTACAAGTAGAAAAACCTTTAGCATTTTTTTTTCTTTATGCTAACTTCTGTGGCTTGTGTACCATGTATGAGAGACATGATCTTGAACAAATGCCTAACTAACTCTTATTTTATTATTATCTCATGCGTTGCACCCTTCTGTATTTGCAGAATGGGCTGCGTAAGCTTTGGATGGTCATTATGGTTTTGAATTGATGTTGAAAAAGACTTTGTGAAGAGAACTGCTTCTAGTTCTCCTTTTTACACATTTTGTTGAAATAGAAAATAAATCTACTGTTTATTTTTTTCCTTTTCATATATAGTCATGACAGCATGTTTGTGGGTTTTTTTCTTTTAGCTACAGGTTTTTTGTTTAACCAAATGTAGCTTGAGGTGGTGGTATATATGAAAATTTATAATGATTTAGGGGAGCAGAAAGAAATTTTTCATGATGTGTCTTAGTTCTTCGTAGGACATGTTAATAAATAATTTCTAATTTGTTAACAAAATCCTTCATTTATTCAGCAAACTTGCTTACTGCTCCTTGATGGCAGATCCCGACCTTCACTGGAAACAGACTGGGAGTGACTGAACTTACTGAACACTCAGATCAACAGGTGGAAGGGAGAAGCTTTGAGGACGGAGGTTAGACTGTATGATCTCCAGAGGTCCTTTCCACCTTCACCAACTCTGTGACTCTGTGAAGGCTTGCCTGCTTAGGTGGAATAGCGTAAGGACACGCAAAATGGGATCATGCTCAGTATTGCTGGACTTGCATTTGTTCTGCATTACTGCAGAAAGTTTTTCGATGATTGTTTCTATAGATGCAGGTATCGGTGGCTGCAGGCATTGTGGGTGCAAGGTGTAGTAGGCTGGCCCGAAGTGCTGCAAAGATCCTGCAGGCAGCAAGGTGGAGTCCTTGGTCTGGGTGTAAGAGTACCTGTGGTGACTGTCCCAGTCTTGCTGGAAGCTGCTGAGGTACCCTGCATTCTCACAGTGCTCTCAGTATGTAATCTCACCTAAGATAATAGGTGGTGAGTAGGAAGGAGTCTCTGGTCTCACTGCCTGTGTTTGTCCTTTTGAACTTACAGTGCACATGGCAGTCTGGAAAGCGAAAGGAAATTGATGCAAAGACGCATCATGCTTACGCCTTCCCCAGGAGACGTTTCTTCACTGTTCTTTACAATTTCCCAGTGGCAAAGATTCTTTACATTTTTTACTTTCAACTAGGCCAAATTATCCATATTGCTGGAAAGGAAACCTCTCCAGCTAAACAGATAGCGACGGTAAATCTCTCTTACTGCAGACTAGTCTGTTTACTCTTTTTCCATGTGAAGTACAGATCTCTTTTATAATGGTCTTCTGACCATACCAAGATGTGAGGTACATGCCCCCAATAATCTCTTATTCTAAACAAATTATTTTTTTCATTTTGTTTTAATAAATCATGTTAATGCTACTTCATGCTGCTGCTTTTTTTTTGTTCACAGTTTGTCCACATGTGAAATAAAGTAACTAAAATTGGATACAGCTGATGCCTCAGTTCTACCAAAAAAAATAAAGCCACCTCAAAACAAAAATCCTCCATGTGCCTGGTATGCAACACTCCTGTTAATGCACTAGAGAGGGCAGCAGCATCCCACTGTTGATTCAACTTGTGGTCTGCAATAGGTTCAGAATCCTTTTCTGCAGATTCAGATGGGTCAGCTCTCGAGTGAACATCTCAGGATTAAATTTCTGTCAGTACTGCAGGAGAAGGCATGGTGGTATCGTTCTTTTGTTGGTGAAAGTTTGGAGCTTTGTTTCCTCAAAATATGGGACCATTTTTTGTCCTGTAGGAAAGGAAAGGGAGAGGGAGATTCCACATTTGAAATGTTCTGTATCAGAGTTCTAAGAGATTAATCATTTTCTTTGTTTTTCTTCCTGTTTCCTCTTTTCTCCATCCCTCCTCGCCCCCAGCTCCCCAGATTTGTGACACTGAAAGAGACGAGATTAAAGAACAGCATGAAGAGCTCTGCAGAGTCTGACTGCAGAGGTCACTCTTCTATAGAGAAAAAATTCTAAGACTTGGGTTTTTTTTCCAAGGAGAAAATATAAAAGAGTTTCAGGAAAGAGTGCCATAATGTAAATCTTTGCATTGGAAAGTCTCTGAAAAGAACAAAAACCGGCTTATGAAGATCAGAGAATTCTCCGTTCATTTTATGGGAATGAGGATGGCCATTTAGTCATGAGATCAGAGTCTATTCAGGAGAATATTTTTTTTTCCCCTAAGAGCATTTGAATGTATTCCTTGGATTCTATTTCAGATCATAGTTCCCAAAGAAATGTATGAAAAGGAATGAATACATCTACATGTAAATCTACCATACCTCTAAGAAATTGTAATTAAAAATTATAAGCAGAGCCACCTCAACAGTTTCCAGAGTATCTAGTATTTCCTGCATCTTATGCAGATTTTATCTGATGTGAGTAAATGATGCTCTATGGCAGGAACCTTGGAAAAACAGAAGTGATAAAACATTTGTGTGTTATATGGATACTGCATGAGAGAGGGAAAAGTAGGGAGGGTGGAAATTGCTAGTGTAAGTATCTTGTCTGGATTGCACTTAAAATGTAACATAACTCTAAAGTAAAAGCAGTGATACAGATTTGCTAGCCCCAGTAAAAGTCATATGCAATTGACTCTAGTGAGCATGCATCCTTGTATTAACTTTACAAGATGCTTTTCCATGGAGGACTGATGTTCACAGAACAGTGGCTACAAGGCACGTGTCGTTTTTAGTCACCTGCATTTGTACCAAACCAAGTGGCTGAGACGTGTCAGTGTGTTACTCTGTCTGGGTACTTGTCAGAAGCTTCTGATGGAAAAGACCACTGTAGAACCCAGCCTGAATGAGGCGCAATGGTGAGTAGTGATTAACTTAGTCTGGGTAAAAATTAAATGTAATGGTGTTTGGAGTTTTCACTAAACTCACGATAAAACAATACACTTGCTAATATTTAGCTTGTTGGCGTCTCTGTGGTCATGAGCATAGGATTGTGTCAGGATGTAAAATGGCTCGTTTTTCACATGGAAAATGTCTCTAAATGCAGGCCTTTTACTGAACACCCAAGTGTCCTTATTTCTGCTACTCTCTTGCAAACTCTTTGAATTTCCTGTCCTTTCAAGCTTGTTATCTAGTTGTAATCACTTCAGAGACTAGTATTTAGGGGAAGATAAGGAAACAATGGCATTGTTATTCTTATGGGAGTAATACTGTGTTAAAAATCAACATGGTGCTTGTTGCAAAAATAAACCTGGTTACAGAAGTTCCCCTTCCTGCCTCCCCTTCCCCCCCGCCAGCTTTTACCCACATGCAAAACAGATTTACATAAGTAAATTAATTAATTAAAATATAAAGCAAACAAACAAACTGACATGTGCCTCTGGCACACTTTCCGTTTCAGATGAGTTCTGAAATAACAGATTGAATGCAACTTCTTTACCAGAAAATCTCTAACTATGCTGGTTTATAACTCATGATTTATCATCGGTAACAGCTGCCAGGAACTGAATTTTCATATGCCCTGAAAGGTGCATTTTAATTTTATTGAAGGTTAATAAAAGGTGCTTTTCTCTTCAGTCTTCCTGCTCTTTCATTAAAGGCTACAAAAATGCTCTTGCCCGAAAGACTGTATGGAACACAAAACGGTGGTGGGCAGCCTCTTCTTCATGCTACCATTCTGCATTTTTTAATTTGGGGAATGGAGTCTCGGTAGTCTGTCTTTGCTGCCAGGGACAGTTGGCTGCTGCCCTCAGTGGAGTTACCATGGCCTTGCTGTGTACCTTGCTGAGGCCAGCCAGCTGAAGGCTGCCGCTGCCTGGTGAGTTGTCTTCTGCTGGCGAGTGGGAATACTTGCTCTCACTGGCAGCAGTTGCTGTTGCAGTCCCTTGCATCGCTTCCAGCAGCAGCACGTAGGCTGGATGCTCCACCAGTAATAAAAAACATGGAAGGTGGGAAAGCTGTCTGCATTTCACTCGTTTGCTAGTGGCTGTTGCAAAGACTTTGCACCTTGTTCAAAAGCAGGTTGAAATAAGTTATCTTTTAGGAGCTGCTGAATATTACAAATTCAGAACATGTGTGTGATCATCCCAATAATGGAATGATTCATTGGTTTATGGAAATTATTTGTGTTACCAGTTACTGTGAGCACAAGTGTGAGAAAAAGAGTAATACCTTTGTTACAGGGCAAGGAAATACAGGCAGGAATTGGAGAGACAGGAATGCCTAAGACAGTCCACAATCTTGGCCTTGGAAGTTTGTATTTCTTCACAGAAACCGACAGCAAAGAGATTTCATATGTGTTTCTATTATGACAGCTGCTGCGCTTGTGGTTTCATTTTGTGCAGCCTTGCCATTTTGAACAATACCTCATTTTTCAGTTCTCAAAGTTTTACTTAACGGTGCATATTTAAGGAGTTGTTCAGCTTTTTGTATGAGCTGTACCATTCCCCCAGGAGAGGAGTTGGCTGGTATATCAACACCGTATGCGTTACTCCTGCTGATTCATTAGATCTAAAATAGTTCAGATGTTGGAGTTACACTTCTCGTTGCTAATGGGTATATGTTCCGGAACCTGGTCTGAAATGGAATTCATCTGGGAACTTTGATACATGTTTTGGGGATTGCTTAGTGGAGTCCTCTCTAACCTTTTCTCATTTTCCGTGTTTAAAACAAAAAAAAGCCACATGCTTTTTACAATTCATGACCAAAGCCGGATTTCTTCCCCCTACCCCAAGTCATTCAATACCTGTTATTTTAGTAATCAGATTCAGGAGTTACTAAATCATATATTGAAATAAGTTCATTTCTTTTCATCCTGGGGGCTAGTGGTGTAGCATTTAATTGTTTTCATAGCAGAAAAATAACCTGTAGAAACTAAGGCCATTGGTACTTTAGTGTATTTACTGTTGCAACTGTTATGGCTACGTATTTGAATGTTTATGCTAACTATGTGATACACTTTGGTATACTGAAAGCAAAGTGTCACCTAAGGGAAAAATTAATAGGTGTAGAATGAAACTGAAAGACGTCTCCTAGCTGTGTGATACAGTTATATGCATATTTACCATCGTTAGGTGGTTTGACTTCGCTGTTGCTACTAGATGTTTGACCAGAATCTATACTCTGAGGGCAATGAACATTCTAAGCTTTGGTCTGTTTTCAAAGTCTCCTATCCCTCCCCTTCTCTTCTCGTTTTCATCCTAGGAGTTTTTTTATGACACTTCCTTTGACATTTTAAGAGCAATCTTATTCCCTACTTGTCATTGTATTGCAATCCTTATGTAAGCCAAGCTGGTTGTTGCTAATATAAATAAACTTTCTATTCCCTGAAATTCCTAGCATCCTCTTCCTGTTCTTGTGCCAACTTGAATCATATTCCTTGCAAATGGGTCACCAGATTTGCAGGTAGTGGTTCTTGTGAGGTCTTACCACTACCCAGTGCTGTGAAATGTTCCAGTAATTTTATAGCTGGGTTCTTGCTCTTATCCTGATGAGTCCTTTTCCAGAAAACTTGCATCATCTGTGTAGTCAGTGTTTCTCTTCTCATTCACAGACAATCTGAACTGTTTAAGGCCAGGCCGGATGGGGCTTTGAGCAACCTCCTCTAGGGAGAGGTGTCCCTGCCCATGGCAGGGGGGTTGGAACTTGATGATCTTTAAGGTCCCTTCCAACTCTAACCATTCTATGAATCTATGATTCTATTATTTGTTATCTTCTGAGTTTGGGGGGGAAAAAAAGAAAAGAAAAAAAAGCAGAGGCATCAAAGATCACATCTTTACTTCTTATTTTGAGTGCAGAATGTACTCCTCCCTGTAACTCCTTGACTAAATGAAAAACTGCAGAATAGGCTCACATAGTATCTGAATGAAATAGTCCATATAGGAAAGAGAGCTCATAAATAACTTAGTCTTACCTGGACCCCACAACGTGTACACACAGACAATCTGTTAAGAACCATACTTAATTATTATCAGTTAATTATTTTTTCAAGTTTTAGTTTCTCTACTTCTTCAAGAAAATTATTTATTCACTTAACAGTGTAGAGGTTCTGCTTTCCCCCTGTGATTGCTGCAGAAGTTCTCAAATATTTTGGTTGTTTTCCTGATCTGTCTTCAAGAGCTGTCAGGCTCCTGCCACTGAAGTCCTGAACTCTTCAATAAGATTTCATTGGTTATATCTTGTATATTACTGTGTGGGAGCTCTAGGCCAACACACCATTTACATACACTTAAGTTTGCACTTGTGGTACTTCTGGTGTCTTCCATAGTCTACTCAGGTATTTAAATGTGGTTGAGTTTCTATACTTCATTGGGTAGGAGCAACCAGGATCAAAAGACAAGTGTTACATATGCCTCAAAATTACATGGGGATTCATGTTCACATTGTACGTTTTCTTAAATGGACAAAAGTTAATCCATTTATCACCTCAGTGGAGTAATGAGAATAATCACACATGCTTTCCATTTTGGGGGGGGGAGTGTTTTGGTGTGGGTTTTTTCCTTTATTCTTTCTTTTCCTTGATATTCCTGTTGGTACTTAAGATAGTAATGTGACTTCTATTCCTGAAAGTAGGAGAAACTTGCTTCCTCAATGCATATGGTTTAAAGCAGTTTAGGGTCAGCCAAATTGTTAGTCTAAAAGAATTACAATATTAAACATACATACATACTTTGATAAAAGAGGCTTACTAGCTGTTCTCTTAGAAGTGATGGGGTGTTAAAACCTTTAGTTAATTCACAACAGCAGTATTGCTGCAACAGAAACTCCTTGTACATTCCGAGAGTTTTCAAGATGATCTTCTGGAGTTACACTAAGCATTTGCTACATGTCCAAAAAAATTGTCTTTGGGTTACATATCTCTTGACAAATTTCCAGTTGTGTGTGTGGCTTCATTGACTCACCAGCCCTACAGAGACAGTGTTTTTCCCCTGAAATTTGTGAATGAATGAACAATACAGGTGGCTTTTTTATTGGCCTTTTTTTTTTTAATATATCCTTTACTGTAATAAATAGATCTGTATATGAAGTCTACTTTAAATATACTGGAAAAACAGCCTAACTAAAGCAGTCAAGCTATTTACTGAAATGTGTTTGAGGTTGTTTCCTTGAAGAATATACAAAAGAAGTTATTTTTGGTTTTAGGAAAACAATCACTGCATGAGGCTGGCAATTTTACAGAAGTGAAGTTTGCGAACAATAGTATCACAAGAACTCCTCTTACAAGGCAGGCACTTAGACACACTAGCACACATGTCTTCATCCATGTCGTAACGCTTAGGGAATGTTTAAGCACAAATGTAAAATCAGTGGTTTAGATTTGCTATGGTGATAATAGTATTGCAAGATCTGTGCCCTGCTGTCTTGCTGATGAGGGGAAAGTGGACACAAGTATAACCCAATTTCTGAATTATTTTAGATTTTAAAATGCATGTGGTGTCCACTGTGGTGTTTCTTATTTTTTTTATTGTTAGCATTTTTAATATTTAAATTCTATTAAAGATATTAAAAGCCGGATTGTTGATAAACATAAATTTACCTTACTTCTATGAAGCTCTTATGTTCAGAAATAAAATGCTTCTTTAATATCCATGCAAATGAAGATCACTTTTTTTCCTAATTTCTAACACTAAAATTGGCTTTCACACTGTCCTTTAGTGTGTTGTAGGTCCTCTGATTCTCATGAGATTTTCTTTTATTTAAATCTGAAGTGAGGCTAGACAGCAAAATGATAAATTAACTTTATTGTGTAATGTTATAAGAAGCTGAAGCAAGCTGAGTCGATAAAGTACTATTACTACTTTTTCTTGGAAAAGATGCCTTTTGGGTTCTGAAGAGAAGGGTACAACAGGCTGTACATCCAAAGTTCAGCTGTGGGGAAGGAATGGTGTGAATGGTTGATAACTATTATCGTTGAACTTTTTTCTGGGCACTGACTGCCTTCCTAAGGATGTTTCATGAGGAAGGCTGTAAGGACTACAATAAATAAAATGAAAATGGAATAGAGTCAAGAACTCACACTAAAAGTGTCTCCTGCACAAGTGTGGAAATACTTGTTTCTGTTCAGCCTGAGTTCCTCTGGAATCCCCTATGCAATTCTCATGAGCAGCTGGAGAGGTGGGTGGCTGATGGCAGCAGCCTTTGTCTACAATTTACTGCCTAGGAAAACATCTGAGTTCATAGGATAGAACAGGAGGATCAGTATTTCATAAATACAGTGCTGTTCTTACCTCATCAAACCTGAATGTCCATTTCTGCACAATTCCTTACTCTTCCTCACCCACTCAGGAGCTCCCAAGCCTCTACTATGTAACTCTTGCACTGGGGTTTTCACCTTTCTTCAAGCCACAGTGACATGGTAACTCAAACCTTATGATGACTTTTGCATGGAAGCTTTGTTACAAAGGTGAAATTTAGACTATAACTGTCAGAGTGAATCTCCTGAGGATCACGGGAGACTGAGTGATGTGGAAATATAGACAGGACAGGAGGGATGGCTCTAAATAGACAACTTTGCTTATGTATTGGGAAGATGGTATCATGTATGTAAAAGAAATATTCTGGGAGCAGAGAAATGTCCCCAGATTGGATGAAGGAATAAGAGAGTGAGAAAAAACAGTCAGCATCTCCTTAATTATATTTTTATGAGAAAATTTGCATTTTTATCAGTGTGGCTTGTGTGACTTACAAAAGGGCAGTAATCTTTGTGCAAGATGTGGTTCAATGGACAGCGTAATGTGCAGGGTTTTTTTCTAAATCATGCTCCTTCTGTTGCCCAAGAGGAATACTACTTTCCCTGATGCCAATTTATAATGGTAATTATAAAAGTTTTCTGGAAACTACAAGAGCCACAGTTTGGATGAAAGTGCCATATTTTACAGGAATTATTCTTTCTTATAAATCTCATTTAAGAGTTCAAGAATGCTGCATCCTGTGGAGCCATTGGGTGTTTCTATTTTCAGTACTTTGTGTGCTACTTGAGTCATATTGATTTCCAAATACTATAAAACTGTACAAAACAGGAAGAGTGTAATAGCCTTGTACAGTAGCTGAGAGTGCTGGGGTTTTTTCTTCTGATTAAAGTATTTATTAAAATTGGAACGGAATAGCTCAATGTAATAAAAAGGTGCATTTTCTCTGTTTACAACCCAAGTTACAGTTTGAATTGATTCCAGTTGTTTCTTGTTATTGTTCAAAAGGTAGCTTTATCTGCTGTGGAAGAAAAGTAGGGGAGAAACTTTCTTTTGATGCCTTCTCAAAAGGCAGGAACATACAATTTGTGCAGGTCGTAAGAGATATAAACTAACAATAACGCATTGTTAAAGAAAGAATAATTTTCCTTGTGCCTGTGTTATCGTTGTCTGATCTATTTATCTGTATTTTATTACAATAATTAATATTCTGGAACACAAACTTGCTATAATTAAGCTACTTTTTGTTTCAGTTTTGTTTCAGTTACCCTGAATGTTCTGAAATACAAAACTTGGATAGGATTGTGGCTGTGGAGTAGTGCTAACAGTTCGCATTTACATTTTTTTTAGAGTGAAGATGTCTGTGATATTTTTACTTTTAAAGTAAGTTTAGAACTGTGGTGACAATATTTTCTGCTTCTAACATATTCAGGTACCACAATGCTTTACCTCTTCTTGTGAAAAATAGCCTAGGGTACCTGTTTGGTTCCCCTTGGGAGGTTTTAATTTCTGAGACTTGATGCTTCCACGTGGCTGGTCACTTCCTAAGAGTGATCAACAGTCTGCCAGATTTCCTGCACAGACATTAACCAGTCTGGTGGAAATCATCCAGTAGGATTTATTTTTGTGTTCTTAAGAAATCTTACTAATTTCTTCCCCTCACACATGTCTGTGCCTTTCTCTGAAGGACAGGGACAAATGTCGGAGGCTGAAGCCCACACCATCAGTGTGCCACCTCCCTCCACTAATGCCGAAAGCCTACCTTCTGGTGGTTGCATGACCCCCACACTGGGAGGGAGAGCTGGGCAGACACGTGGTGCTCTCTGTGTTTTAGCCAACAGCATTTTGCGAAGGGTTTTCACATACAGCTCGTACACTGCATCACATATGGTTAGGCAGGCCTTTCAGATATGAAGATGTGCACCTGAACACACTGTTCGTTATCAGTTTAGGTCCCACAGACACGTCCTTTATTGCTACCAGTGAAATTCTTGGTTTAAAGAAGGCCAGTATCAGTGAGAAGGTTGTATGTCAGTATAAAAGCTTTATTAATCTGGGTGGTGCAGGGTGGTTTGGACCTTGTCCAAGCCTTGATAAGGTGGCTGGGTTATTTCTGTAGTTCCTTTGAACTTTAATGGTAGTGGTTTATATATAACCAAATCTCAGTATAACCTCAAGCATGGGGAAGTGTTAAGCATTTTGCCCAAAACTGCACCATAAACTTGTAACAGCAGAATATGAAGTCAGAATTTCCCAAGGTGTGAGTCCTGCCTCTATCCATCTTCCTCTTGTATTGCTGATTCCTGCTTTTTCGTAACCTTTTAAATAAAACCCTGTTCCAGACCGGTCTTTTGCTGTTCTTGCATCCTCTGCTCTTCGGTTCCCTGTACCTTTACTAAGGTCTGCCTTTCTGGGAAGATACCTCAGGAGTGTGAACCAGGCTGTGCTGAACAACAGAGAAATGGGAGGATGATGTAAGGGGAATGAAAGGAGTAATTAGAGCATTCTGTATTCAGAAGTATCTCCTCAAAGAGTCCAAATAAATGGCTAGAAGGATTAGGCCTGTGAATTAAGGGCCTGCCAGGAAATTTGTTGCTTTGAAGACCAAGGAAATAAACGAATAAAAGCTTTACTAACATGGGGTTAAGATTATGCACTGGTGCTTTGTAGTTTTTGCGGATGTAGAGAATAGTTAATACCAAGCCTCTGGAAACCAGAAAGTGCATGATTTAATGTGTTCAGCTTCCACTGCACAATTTTAATTCTGCTTTTCTGGAAGGATGCCTTGCTGTATCTTCACATGCTCATGCACAGCCTCTGCAGGTGCCCCAACAGCTCTGGGCACAGAACACCTAGGCTCTGTAGTGCAAAGCCTGAACATGTCCTTTTTTCCCTGGCAAAATTTGGATCTTTAAATAGATATGGTAAGTAGGGGGTTTTCCCAGTGCTGAGCTTACTCTTCACAAATTACGCTAGACTTGCCTGGGGTTTCATTCTGAGATGCTCCTTTCACTTACCCCTCGCTATACTTTCAGGATTCATTGTCATATATGCCAGTAGGCTATTAGTAATTCCATGACACGAAGGCATTTTTGTTCATCTCTAGGGAACCTTTGTAGCTGAATCATTCCCACACAATCAATTCAGTTCAGTCCTGAAAGGAGGCATTCTTGATTCCTTGGGATAAATATATACTCTTTTCAAATCACAAGATGCAGCTCTTCCAGGCTGCTCTCACTAATAACTCCACTGGTCGCCACACTGAGTGTTAGCATAGTGAATGCAGCTGGAGTGTTTGCAAATATGTGCCGGAATGTAAATGTGTGAATACAGCATAAACAATAACACATTGTTCTAGTTCATTCACATATCCATTCATGTATCTTGTAGCAATTTTCAGGCCCCTGAGAACCATCATCTACTCCAGCCTCTTGGCTATCCTTCCCGTATGGGTTTCTCAGACGATAGCTTTCTTCAGGAGTTCATCTTTGAGCTCCAAAGAATTCAAAAGATGGACAACCTCTACTAATTGCTGAGGTTTTCCTATCTGTGCACCATTGTTACTGAGCCGTTCCCAGGGACTGTTGGCAGTTCCCTTACTTCATAACCAAGGTCATGTTGGAGGAGAGGTAAATACATTACTTTCATTGCCTGAGGCACAATCTAAAAGCATCTGAGACACTCAGTGGCTGCATTATCTGATCTTTGGAACATTCAAAACATACAGAGATAAATGGTGTTTTTCCATCTTTTCATAGGAAAATCTGGAAGAGGGCACTGGTATTCTTCAAATAAGGCTTTTAGGTCCAGGTATTAAACTGCTGAAGTTCTTGTGCTTTGTTCTGTGTACAGGGTTCAGCAAGTCCTTACAGGCTGTAATTCAGATGGAGAGGCATCTCGGGAGAAGGAGTTAGCACATGAGGTGCCTTAAGGGGAAATCTTAAGAGCAGCCAATTGAGGAAGAATTACTTTTGTTGAACTTGAGTTTTGAGTACTCGATAATGCCAAAACGTAACAAGGGTTTGAATATTAACTTCTGGGCTGCATTTTTCCAGTCTCAGATATGCCCTTCCTCTCTTCTGTATGAGTATTTTCTGTATATGATTGAGCTGTGCTTTGGGAGAGCCATAGTCTCTAAAGCTTCAATATTTTGTATTACTTTATCTGTGGTACTTTGGTGGCTTATTATGAGAACAACGCTCGCCAGTGCTCTCTATTAACTGTCATAGTTATCCTTGCAAACAGTAATTGATCTGTTGGTGAATTTAAATATCCTTCTTCAAAGGCATGCTGGGAGATTTTTTTTCTGTGGTTGAGTGATAATCTTCTTTATTTTATTTACAACTTTTAACAAAGCTCTGGTTTCTCAGCTAATTAAATTGTGTGGGGTTTCTTTCTTTTTTTCTTTTGATAGAAGTGTTTTCATCTTTAATTTTTTTTACCTCTTGAGATATTTTGGAAATTAAAATGATAATATGAAAAAGCAACAAGAAATATGTTATCCAGTCTTGGTTTAGACATTCGTAATGGATTCTTGAGCCTCAAGTGAGAATATATCAAGAAAAGTTTAATTCACTTAACCAAAATGACAAAGAAAGTTTGTTCAGCATTATGCTTCATTTTGACACACTTCTGTTCACATTTTAATAGAATTAACTCATGATCTATGTACCTACGAGTTAAGATTGTATTAATCTACACTTCTTTATTCCATTTGCTGCATTTCAAATACACGTTTTAAGAGCAGCTGTTGGGGGGTGCTACATCATGCTCCTGTTGTGTTATTCCCTGAATGTTGCGATATAGATTGCAGTAGTAGAACTTAACTTATTTTATACACTGTCTGAATGTATTATTATTTTTTTATTTTTGTTTATATTATTATGTTTCAGGATGCATACTATTTATACATTCTTTTGAATCATTGCAGTGATCTATACTGTCAAGCCAGGTCAAGTCAACAGAAGTTTTTTCAAACTTGTTCTGTGTTCCTCGAATAAATAAATGCTGTATCTTATTATTTTATTTTTAGCAGATGGATTTTTTTTTCTATCATTATGTAAAAAAACAGAAGTGCAGAGGAAACACTGGTTTTCCTAATGTAACTGTGAAGTTCTGTCTCACTAACTTCAGTATTGTTATAATGATCAGCTCTACATGGATTCGCTAATCTGAACATTTTCTTCAACAAAATGAACCAAAGCATTTTAATAAATAGGCTTTAGGACCTTTTCAGTATTCTGTCCTCCAGGTTGTAAAGTGGAAGGGTTTCTTTAATTAGGAAAATTAATTTTTCCTTAATCTTACAGCGTATTTCTCCTGTGAGATAGTCTGCGATGTCATTTCATTGTGTCGATAAGTGAAATATTCTAGAAATTTGTTAGCTGAGTCATTTGGCTTTGCCAAGCTAAATACTTTGAGCATTTCAGTATGCTTTTTTTCTCCTTGATGTTTAGTATATTGAGGTGTGAGGCAGGTGTGAGCTTCAAAGATAAGAAACAGTTTTTTCCAAGATTTTTCCATGTTGGGCAGGCCATAAAGATTTTGGTTCTAGCAAAGGGTTGAATTTTGATTTTAGTTTTCTGAATTGTTACAAGAGTTAGCTAATCAGAAGAAGGAGAAAGGGATTACCTGTGTGGAAGCTGTGTTTGAGAAATTTAGGGGCAAGATGGGAGCTTTGCAAGTTAGAATTAAGGCTGCTTTCATTGAAACTGGGGGAATAAGATTTTGTTGGTGAGCAGCATTATTGAGGAACAGCAAGAAGTTACGCTAAAGTAGAGACAGGGTACCAGAAACTGGTGTTTCATGTATATAGGCAGAAGCAATCATGAAGGCTAAACTCTGATCAGAAGGAGGGAACCGAGCATGGTTTGAAATGTTTGACATCGGTTGCTGTTTATCGCTGCATTCGAGGTCAGTGTGTGTTGTAATTTGAGAGGTAGAGGGTTCTTTGTGATGGCAGTGATATGCCCTTGTGGCCAAGAAGACCAGTGGTCCCCTGGGGGGCATAAAAAAGAGTGTGGCCAGTAGGTTGTGGGAGGTCGTCCTTACCCTTTGCTCTGCCCTGGTGAAACCACGTCTGGAGTACTGTGTCTAGTTCAGGGCTCCCCAGTTCAAAAAAGACAAGGAACTACTGGAGAAGACTGAGAGGGGACCTCATCGGTCCTTATCAACACCTAGAGGACAGGTGTCAAGAGGATGGGACCAGACTCTTTTCAGTAGTGCCCAGCAACAGGACAAGGGGCAATAGGCACAAAATGGAACATGGGAAAGTTGGTCTGGACATGTGGAAAAACTTCTTTCCTTTGAGGGTGCCAGAGCACTTGAACAGGCTGCCCAGAGAGGTGGTGGAGTCTGCTTCTCTGGAGATACTCAAAACCTGCATGGACACATTCCTGTGCAGCCTGCTCTGGGTGACCCTGCTTTGGCGGGGGGATTGGACTAGATGATCTCTGAATGTCCCTTCTAGCCCCTGCCATCCTGTGATTCTGTGATGACCTTGGACTCAACAGTTCATAGTCACAAATAAATTCCTGATCTTACTACAGTGATACTGTGCAAAAGGTTTTCACACCTGTCTTCCAGAGAGAGTTCTTTTCAGTTACCTAGAATTGCTCTTCTGCAACATTTCTTCTCTCCAGTGAGGAAATACTGGAAATATTATAATAGTTGAACCGAAAAATAAATTGGTCCGAATCTGATATTTGAATTCCTTCAAAAAGGAGATTTAGTGTTCCTGTTCAGTGTCTGAATAGTATAGGGTGGGACAAGCAGTGAAGAGACCACTGGTTTTATTGCTGTTGTTTTGTTTGAGGTGTTTGTGGGGTTTTTTTAATTCTGGGTGGTTAGTATATGAAGGCTGTGCAGACTGCTGAGAGTGAGACACTGTATGACTTGCGGGATAAGCAAGTATACCTGGGTCTCAGGCCCTGGTTGTACTTTGTAGAGTGTGTAGAAATCTACTGATGGGAGAGCATGCTGTGTCAGTGTGAACGTGCATTAATGCTTTAGTAGTTGTGTTTTTCCTTTGTTTTCTCAGAGAGAGAAGGAGGACTTTGTCCATTTTTACAGTCTTTATTCAGGAATAATTTTAGGAAGAGTATACTCTGTGATCAGCTGTCACCTAGGCAGCAAACAGGAATGTTCTTATCCATTTTATGGATTTAGGAGAAAAGGAACTGAAACTGAGGGAGACTTTGAATTTTAACACAGCAAAAATATTCAGCAGGTTTTAGCCAGCATGCTCTTTTGAGCTGCTTTACTCAATTTGATAAATTATTCACAGATGACTGCAAATTCTAGCCAAATTGCTTATTTAAATGCATCATTACTGGACACCTCAGCAGCTTCTCATCCATTTCAGCACAGTGTACTTCTACTTCATTTCAAAGCTTATTTTACTTAAGAAACCACTTTATTTTTCCTGGTTTACTGGCTGTACTCAGAAAATGATGATTTTACTACTCTTTTAAACCCATTTATATGTTACTCACATTGCAACAGAGACAATGTTTGACTATAAGGCTTTTTTCCTGCTTATCCGGTCCATTTTGTATGATTATGCCTGAAGTAATCTATTATTTAATGAATAGTTGTTTACTCATTAATTCTTAGATTTTACTCTTCAGATTTGCTGGCTGGATATTTCATACAGCATGGTTCACGATTTCTGGATACAGCACGTATATATAATGCCTTTTTCTACTTAAATGTTTTAACTGCAGTGTAAGTAAAAAGACCCTGGATGTCGTATCCAAACCCAAATTTTAATTGGCAGCCTAGTTCCCTTGGATAATACTAGGCTTGTTGTTCAGTCTGCAGCATTGCAGAGTACGAAATCAAGTCCCAGTAGTGGGGGAGGAAGGGAATAAAAAAGATGACTTTATTGCATCTTATTTTGCATCATTTTTATATGCTTACAAAAGCCACCAGCAATACAAACAAAAACCAGACAGTTACTGTGCTTTGTCCTGTGCAAGAAAAGACAGTTGTCTCTGTCAGGCAAAGCTGGGGACCATAATAACTACAAAGCTTTGTTCAGGTCTAACAGTAGGTGTGGGAAAATTGCATACAGATAGAGATCTTGGTTTCTTGCCAAGAAACATAGCAGGCTCAGAGATAACCTGGATGACTTTGTACCCTACCCTGTACGACAGAGTAGCAGATGTTTGGCCAGCTGCCACCCAGAAGCACTGGTAGCCTTGAGGGTCTGGCTGACCACCAGACAGCCTGTTGGCAATATCTTAGAATCCAAGACTTCCAGCACCCCGTGATGGTGCTGCTGTTGAGCCTGGAGCTCAGAAACCCCAATATCTTAATCGTTCATCAGCCAGAGATGGCACTGATTTGGAGATCTCAAACTGTTGGTGTCTTGGTGCTTTCACTCTGCAGCAGCCCTCTTGACAGATTGGTGGAGAATGTGAGAACCTCATATGCCTTGTGTCCTTGACAGTCTTCATGCCCAGGGAGGCAGGCAGAAGAGCTGCCAGAAAAAAGACAGTTTTATACCTAAGCTTTTGGTAGAATTATAATTTCCTACAGGATCATGTCAAATTCGACATTTTCCAGCAGAACGTGGCTGTACTGGAGCAATCTTAACCATCCTTATTAAAAGCTCAAGTTCTTTCAGCCTGAAGAAGAAAAGAATTGAGGAGGTTGGAAACTGCTGTTACATCCTTTGCATCTGTGCGGTTACAGTACTGTTGTGGTAAAGTCTAGAATAGGTCAGAAGACTGAAGCGACCAGAATACGCAGAAGAAATTAAAGGTTTGGGTGTTTGGCTCCCAAGAAGGAGCTGGAAACTGTATGAAAGGTTTTGCAGTTCATTTAAGAACAACTTAAAAATTGGAGGGAGAAGAAAGATTCAGCAATTTTTAGCCAGATACCAGGTTGTGCATAATTTCTTAGCCTCTTCACATGTTAATCCTAATTTAGCCGGTGGCAGATCACAGCAGAGACTTGCAAGGCAGTATGCTACCCAACATGCTTTACCAATATTCAGTAATTGAAATCTGAAATATCTTTCATGTGTGCATTTCTATTCCTGAATATTTGTCCAACTTCTAAGCTCCTGGTGTAAAGTTTTTCTAAAATTACAGTGTTTAATGATAAAAACTTCATCTTAATTATTTGTATTTTAATTACTAGCACACCAGAGAAGTGGAGAATAGTCTGTGCTGTTTCTCTGTATGTTGCAAATCATGATGAGAACTACTTGCAATCAGATCATGATCACTGTGCATGTTCCTGACTGAATTTTTGCAGGTCTTACCTTGAGCACAATTGTTATCTTTCTGTAATACTAATTAAACGAGATATATCCCAAAGCACATCAACAGAGAACAAACGAAAACCCAAGTGGGTTGCTACTCTCATTAGATTATCTCTCTTTCTCTCTCCTCCTCTGTCTGCCTAGAATGGATATTTCTATTTGGAAATTCCAGATCGCAAAGTGGATGTTTTGAAAAGTGAATGTTGTAATGCAGTAAAGCAGATTTATTGTTCAAAGAAGAGAAGATAGCTAAGGAGGAGGAAGAAAAGACAGGTGAGCACAGGCCTCCTTTCTTCTTCCACGTCATCCTTTTTGTGCATCTCTGTGCTGGTCCAGCAACTTTTTAGTACTAAGAACATGTTGGAGTCTAATACTACTTCATTCATTGTCCTACGGGTTGAGGTGATTGTGTAACTATCCACATCTAGGGGTTAAGAATACAATAAATTCTGGTTTAGAATGGAGGATAATATTGAAATGTCAACTATGTAAAAGTAAAAATAATAATTAAAAAGATAATCTTGTAAATCTTTCATCAACAACTGCAAATGGTATATAATGCAGAATTAAACACCCTGGCCATTTCAAGATGTGTTGATTTTTGAAACTCTGAATTGTTCTCACATTCTTCCTTTCTTCTGTATCAAATCTCTAATGCATATTTTGCATGTGTTGCTTCTTTTGCAACTCTTATTCTCAATAGAGAGCTTCTTGGAAGTAACACATAAAGCTAGACATTTCTTTTAGTGGTTCCATATAGTATTAGCTCTTGCCCTGTGCCGTGGAACACTGACCCTTTCCAAAAGTTTTAGAAAGCACTTCTCTTCATAATAATAAAAGTGTCCCTTTTATTTTTCATCCCTTGAAATAAGTTATTCAGGCACAATCCTAAGCTGTGGCTTGCATGAACTGCTTGGCTTGAATTTGCATAGTGTCTTTTATTTCACTTATCCCTCCTAATATGTGAAATACTACTTATTCCATGTTTGTTCATAGAAACATGGACCTGACAAGAAATTTGCAGCAAGATTTGGCATTCTTCTGTTTGTAGCTCCTCTTTCTTCTAAATCAAAAACCTAAAGATGCCAAAGACACTACCACATGCCAGTTGTTTAATGTTTGCGTTTTAGAAATCTGAATGTGCCTTGATCGGGTCCTCGGTTTGCAAATTGATTTTCAGGGAATGGGAAACTTTTCTTACTTTTTGAGGAAACTTCCATTAACAACAATGGAGCTTGTGTTCAGTCAAGTACAGATTGTTTAGTTATATACGGTTACTGAAGTGTGAAAGGATCCTTCTTCTACAAAATCTCCTAAATTCAGCCGTACAGTTTCAGTGTTCTTTATATATCCATTAGCAGAATGAAAACACAAGAAAATTAACGTTAGTTTCTGTTGTCTATCTGAAATAAACATCAAGAGACTGAATTTAAAAAAAAATTTTGAATTAAGAAAGCTTCAGGGGTTTTTGGTATACAAGCAGTATAGGCTGTAAGAGATGAGATATTACAGAAACAGAAACAAAATTGGAGATTTTCAATTTGGACAACAGCTGACTGAGAATGTCTTCTATCGGTTATGTGGGAATGGGTCCAATGATGGCAACACAATTAAATATTCTTGCTTTGGTCGTTTACCTACAGATTGGCCCTTCTGGGATGTGCCTCAAATGCAGGAATAAACTGAAACTACTTCTCAGAGTTTTGAAGACGTTTTCTTTCCTCTGTGCCCAAGAGAATGAAAGGGGAAAAAAAAGTAAAAAATGGATCAATGAACTAGTTTTTCAGTTATTTTACAAAACAATACAGATTGCAGGGAATGAATCATCTAATGATACTTCACTTCTTAAAAATTTAATGNNAAAAATTTAATGAAAGAGATTATTCTCTGAAGTAACCTGCTGTGCCTGTTTCACAGTGACAATATACAATATTCCCTGAAGCTATTTCTGACATCACTGTGTCTAACATGGTTTAGGATGTTTGATGGAAAATTAGTTGTAAGAGAGATGCTGGTTAGAGTACCCAGTAATCTCAGGGATACTACACTATACTGAGAGTCTGGGCAGAGTGGATTTTTATCTTCCCAGCTGTCACAAGTATTAAAGCAGAATAAACAAATGGACTCTGTGACAATCTGATATACTGTCCTGTCACTTCATAATAGTATAAAGCTGCTTCTGAGGTTTTGTCGGTTTGATAAAGTTAAGGTACATGTTGCTATTTATGATGTGTTGAATGTAGAACTGAAAGTTTTATGTCGTGTTTGGGCATATTGTCAACAACACTGCAAACAATGGCCAGAGGGCAAGGTATGTGGGAGGATGCTTGCTTGTTAAGTCTTCAGCTTCAAGGGAGGATTGTGGCACTAGCTGGACTTTGGTGTCAATATACAATGGATTTTTGGCTTGTTTTTAATGTGGGTCAATATTTAGCATGCTTTGAGAAAGTAATAGTCTTTAATACTTCTGAATGTTGCTTAGTTCTAATGCATCTAGTGACGCAGTGACTTTTGATTTTGAGTGCGTCATGCTTTGGATGAGAATCTAAGAATCTGGAACTGGTAGTGATACCTTGAGCTACTATTTCCTTGCTTTCATTAGATCACTATGCCATATAGCTCCTTCATAAATTCTGTCATCTTCATTATGAAGCCAGTTCAGAGTTTTGGACCCATTTGCTTTGATGGGAAGACTCTTCCAGATTCTCTGTCACAGCACTTAGGAACCTTTGTTTAAATTTGAGTTGAATAATTTGCTGATTTACATCCTGTTTTCATTCCAGTGTTCTTTTTCCCTGATAACTTTCTCTCTCAGTAGTGTTTAAGATTCTGTTGTATTTATGCTCTTTAAGAAACTTAAGGAGTCCTGCAGAGTAAAAGTATCTGAAGGGCTGATGTAATCCATCTTCAAGCATCTAAATCATTAATTACTTTTGATTTATACCTGTCCCTCTTGTCTACATTTGGTGTGCACAGAATGCAACTTTTAGTGGTATAGGATTAGACCAGTGATGTGGTGTTAAATCCAAAGTGTTCAGTAGGTTCAGTGTGATTCCTTAGGATCTGTATTCCCATTCTCTTTCTGGATGCTCCTGCACAGCTTCATGCGTGCACGATGTAGAAGACTAAATATATTATTTCTCTGTGTATATGGGCACTAGATTTGCAAAGACTGTTTCTGAGGGCTGAACTTTCTAAATATTCAAACTAGCTATCACAATATAATTCTGAAGTGATGTTCAATGCAGTGGTAAAATTACTTATTCTACTTACTAAGGAGCACTAAATTTTCCAGCTAGGATGACGTCCGTGTCATCATCACAGATTGCTGTTTGTTTGGTTCCTTTTATTTGGATGAATCTCAGGAAAATATGTATTATGCATGAACTCTGCAGATGCATTATGAAATCATAAGCCATCCAGACGTAGGGTTGGTTTGTATTGCACAAATGCCAGTAAATTTGCAGAGTTACCAAATACTAAACTACTTCTGTACACAAGGACTAAGGCAGTACGTGCATTCAGCAAGTTCTTTGTTTTTATCATTACTGCAAAGACGAAAAGAAAGAAACAAAGCTGTCAACGAAGAAGAGTTTGCTAAATGAAGAGCAAAGATTGTCTCTGCAGCCTGCGTTTGAGATTGTTGCGTCGGCAACTGAGAAGACACAGCAAGATCTTCAGCAAGAGCTGTGCTGCTGTTATGTTGAATTTTATAAGCACAACAGGCATGAGCCAGAATAAATTTAGAGAGCTGTTACGCTAACAGTAACAATTGCATGAGTATAACTACTGTTTCTGAAAATGCTGTGACAGATACTCAGGGATCTTCTATCACTTTAAGCATCTTTAAATATTTCCCTATGTGTAGAATGTATACCTTGTAGTCTTCTTTCTTCCTTCGTGTCTTTTTCGTTTCCTACTACACACAGTATGCTTTCCTGCAGAGCATTAAACTTAAACATTGAGTGTGATTTTATGACTTGAGTTTCATCAAATTGTTAGAGCAGATTATGGTTTTATAGTGTTCTTGTCTTTGAGTTGTTTTTTTTCATTTCATATTAGAATAACAGTCTTGCCTATTGTTTATTTCTATAAAAAAACACCAGACCTAAGTCAGTTGTGTGCCTTTATTAAAATAGTTTAGTTATTTGGAGTGGTGTTAATACAATTGCAGACTAAAATCACAGAATTCCGTTAAAGGCAATGAAAATGCTTCTTTGTTCTTAATTAGAATTTTCACATTAGAAAGTAAATAAGTGGATTTAGAATTTAGCATATATGAATGATTAAATATTGTTCTTGTTTAGCTTGTGATAAACTCCAACTAAGATTAGGAAATTTACATATTTTACTTGTCCTTTAGATAAAATTTTAGGTGCTCATGTCCTGAAACAAATAAAAATTACCAACCAAAACACCCCAACCCAGTAATGAAGCAATGAAGATTTCGGTGTTAAAAAAATTAGGTAATTTAATGGGTATTAATGCTCTGTGCTATAAATAGTATTTTGGATTAGAAACTTAGAATTTCATTGAATCATGGAATCATCTAGGTTGGAAAAGAACCTTGGGATCATCGAGTCCAACCATCTACCCTACTCTGTGAAGTTCTCCCCTAGACCATATCCCCCAACACCACATCTAAATGACTTTTAAACACGTCCAGGGATGGTGACTCAACTACCTCCCTGGGCAGCCTATTCCAATGCCCAGTCTCTCTTTCTGTGAAAAATTCTTTCCTAATGTTCAGCCTAA